>JABXJD010000029.1:4485000-4487500 GCA_013375575.1 Percina caprodes
ATGTGATGTGAGCAACCTGTCTTGTAACTTGTAAGTCTTCTGGTAGCTGTGCAAGAGAAATCTCAATTATTCCCATTCAGCAGAGACGGAGAGCGTAGGTATATGTTAGGAGATAACATAGGCACAGGCTAATTTCTGCTAACTAACATGCTGGTTAACATTAGTAGTTAAACCTAAACAGCTGATGTAAGTCCTGTCTGCGAGCTTACCCTGGTCCAATTCCGTTTTAATAAAATTTTATCAGACTCATATATCAGCTTGTACAAGTCTCCAGTTGTTTTAATTATGACAGAGTAGCTCTCAAAATGCTCTACATGCAATCTGTTGCTGATTTTAATAAACTACAGACTGTAGGTGATCTGTGATCTGAACGGATTTAGTCTCTCTGACTTCTAAACGTCACGATCAGCCACACGTGGTTTGTGTGGTTAAATCAGACAAATGGCAATTAAAATCCCTCTAATTCAAAATGAATAAAGATGGTATATAAAATGTTGTCATATTGAGTTGATTCTTAACCAATCAGCTGTTAAATCAGCTGAGAGGCCGGCATCTACCAGCATGCCCTGGGTCCGCCTGGGTCTTGCAGGTGTAGTATCTAATGATTTGTAACTTGAATCAGGTTCTGTTCAAACTAAATAGTGTTGATGCAAGGGGGTTTACACTGCATTTTGGTCATGAGTTGGAGTGAACTTTGGAAGGGATTTTTAGGCTAAAAGTGATGACTTGGATGTGATCTTTGGTTTAACACGTAGCAAATCTTATGTTATCTAACGTGACTTAAACATATTCTATATAAAGTATGTCTAAGGTATTGAAAGCTAGAGTGTGTACATCTGACACTCTCCAAGCTTCTGCAGAGCTTGTAAATTGACGCTGAATCTTTGATATAATAAACTTTATAATCAAGAAACGGTTTCGAGGCGGCTCTCCTTCAACACATCATCCAGCATTGCTGCAAGCAAAAAGCAACTGCGCTGCGTGCGTCTCAGAACTGCGGCTGCCTTGATCTCGTCAGGTTATCGTTCCCTATGTGTGCATGACTTCAGAGCAAGTTGGGATCAAGTCTGACGCAAATCTAAACCCCATGCAACGGTGATCAATTCTGCATAGACCTGGCTCATCTCGAACGTGCCTATTGATATTATGGGGTTTGCGTAAACTGTAATAGAACTGCTTACCAAACAAAATTGCTACTTATTTTAAAGTGGCTATATGTAACTTTAATTCGACGATTACGGTAGGCTTGTATCATTTGGATGCGCCGACAGTTCTGTTATTACTGTTACTACCCCAGTTTCCACAGGATGCGGAACGGCGTCAGAGTCTTTTGGTTTCCGACGCCGGAGAGCTCCGGAGCAATTTAGCACACGTCAGATTGCGGGACAGGAGGTCTAACACAGAAACAAAATAAAACATTGAGTTAATTTTCAAAATAAAATAGAGCGTGCTAACGGCCATCATATTTCCCTGCAGTACACCTTGAAAAGCTCAGAGTTGTTTCCCCTCTACTCCTCTGGATGGAAACAAACTGTTGTTTTTGTGGTTCTAATCTGCATGACTTCAGCTGTCAGTCATGGCCGCAGCCGTGTGTTGATGGATGGTGGAGCATGCAGCCGAGATGCAGCGGAGCCGATCCGCAGCCGTTACGCATCCTGTGGAAATTGGGGGTATGACTTCCTAATGGGGGCAGCGGAAACTAAGCACTAACAGAAAATCATTCAGTTGTAATAAAAGAATAAGTTAGAGATGCATCGTTGAATTTCATATGTTGCAGCAGATGTTTTCATCTGGGGGAACCATCACCTTATCGTGGTGGAGAGGTTTGTGTGTCCCTATAAACCTGAGGGCTGTGTTGTCTGGAGCTGTGTGCTCCTGGTAGCATCTCCCATGGCAAAGTGGTCTCAGGTGAGGGGCCAGACAAAGAATGGTTCAAAAACCCCATGAATAACCGAGGTAGAGAAGGAGTGACCCTGCCCGGAGGAAGCCCGGGGGCCCCGTCTGGAGCCAGGCCCAGACGGAGGGCTCGTGGCCGGGTTTGCCACGGAGCCCGGTCAGGCACAGCCCGAAGAAGTTACGTGGCACCCTTATCTCCATCCCATGGGCCCACCACCTGTTGGAGGAACCGCTGGGGTCGGGTGCACTGCCACATGGGTGGCGCACCCGTGGGTGAAGGAGTCGGAACTTGTGCGCGAAGTGGAGCGCTACCAGTTAGATCTGTGTGGCTTGGTTCTGGAACCGTACTCCTGGATAGGGGTTGGACTCTGTCCTACACCGGAGTTGCCCAGGGTGTGAGGCGCCGGGCGGGTGTGGGGATACTCACAAGCCCCCGGCTGAGTGCCGCTGCGTTGGAGTTTACCCCGGTGGATTAGAAGGTCACCTCCCTACGCCTGCGGGTGATGGGGGGGAAAACTCTGACTGTTGTTTGTGCATATGCACCAAACAAGAGTTCGGAGTATTCGGCCTTCTTGGAGACCTTGAATGGAGTCCTGTATGGGGC
>JABXJD010000029.1:4495000-4610000 GCA_013375575.1 Percina caprodes
GTGATAAAAAGCCATAGTATAATATGTCGAAAAAAGTGATAAAAAGCCATAGTATAATATGTCAGAAAAGCGAAAGAATGCCATAGTATAGTATGTCGATAAAAGTGATTAAAAAAGTCATAGTATAGTATGTTAATAAAAGTGAAAATAAGTACAGTATGTCGAAAAAAGTGATGAAAAAAGCCATAGTATAGTATGTCGATAAAAGTGATAAAAATGCCATAGTAAAGTATGTTGATAGAAGTGATAAAAAACCAATAGTATAGTATGTCGATGAAAGTGATAAAAAGCCATAGTATAGTATGTCAAAAAAGAGAAAGAATGCCATAGTATAGTATGTCGATAAAAGTGATTAAAAAGCCATAGTATAGAATGTCAAAAAAGAGAAAGAATGCCATAGTATAGTATGTCGATAAAAGTGATTAAAAAAGTCATAGTATAGTATGTTAATAAAAGTGAAAATAAGTAAGTACAGTATGTCGAAAAAAGAGAAAAAAAGCCAAAATATAGTATGTTGATAAAAGTGAAAATAAGTAAGTACAGTATGTCAAAAAAGAGAAAGAATGCCATAGTATAGTATGTCGATAAAAGTGATAAAAATGCCATAGTATAGTATGTCGAAAAAAGGGATAAAAATGCCATAGTAAAGTATGTTGATAAAAGTGATAAAAAACCCATAGTATAGTATGTCGAAAAAAGTGATAAAAAAGCCATAGTATAGTATGTCGATGAAAGTGATAAAAAGCCATAGTATAGTATGTCAAAAAAGAGAAAGAATGCCATAGTATAGAATGTCAAAAAAGTGATAAAAAGCCATAGTATAGTATGTCAAAAAAAGAAAAAGAATGCCATAGTATAGTATGTCGATAAAAGAGATTAAAAAGCCATAGTATAGAATGTCAAAAAAGAGAAAGAATGCCATAGTATAGTATGTCGATAAAAGTGATTAAAAAGCCATAGTATAGAATGTCAAAAAAGTGATAAAAAACCCATAGTATAGTATGTCTAAAAAAGTGATAAAAAACCCATAGTATAGTATGTCAAAAAAGTGATAAAAAACCCATAGTATAGTATGTCTAAAAAAGTGATAAAAAACCCATAGTATAGTATGTCAAAAAAAAGTAATTAAAAAGCCATAGTATAGTATGTCAAAAAAAGAAAAAGAATTCCATAGTATAGTATGTCAAAAAAAAGTAATAAAAAAGCTATAGTATAGTATGTCAAAAAAAGTGATTAAAAAAGCCATACTATAGTATGTCAGAAAAGTGATAAAAAAACCATAGTATAGTATGTCAAAAAAAAGTAATTAAAAAGCCATAGTATAGTATGTAAAAAAGTGATAAAAAAACCATAGTATAGTATGTCTAAAAAAGTGATAAAAAACCCATAGTATAGTATGTCTAAAAAAGTGATAAAAAGCCATAGTATAGTATGTCAAAAAAAGAGAAAGAATGCCATAGTATAGTATGTGGAAAAAAGTGATTAAAAAGCCATAGTATAGTATGTCGAAAAAAGTGATTAAAAAAGCCATACTATAGTATGTCAAAAAAAGTAATAAAAAAGCTATAGTATAGTATGTCAAAAAAAGTGATTAAAAAAGCCATACTATAGTATGTCAGAAAAGTGATAAAAAAACCATAGTATAGCATGTCAAAAAAGTGATAAAAAAGCGATAGTATAGTATGTCAAAAAAGTGATTAAAAACCCATAGTATAGTATGTCTAAAAAAGTGATAAAAAACCCATAGTATAGTATGTCAAAAAAAGTAATTAAAAAGCCATAGTATAGTATGTCAAAAAAAGAAAAAGAATGCCATAGTATAGTATGTCAAAAAAGTGATTAAAAAAACATAGTATAGTATGTCAAAAAAAGTAATTAAAAAGCCATAGTATAGTATGACGAAAAAAGTGATAAAAAAGCCATAGTATAGTATGTCGATGAAAGTGATAAAAAAGCCATACTATAGTATGTCCATAAAAGTGATAAAAAGCCATAGTATAGTATGTCAAAAAAGAGAAAGAATGCCATAGTATAGTATGTCGATAAAAGTGATTAAAAAGCCATAGTATAGAATGTCAAAAAAGTGATAAAAAAAGCATAGTATAGTATGTCGAAAAAAGTGATAAAAAAGCATAGTATGCCACTAAAAAAGTATAGTATGTTGATGAAAGACAAAAAAGCTATAGTATAGTATGTCAATAAAAATGAAAATAAGTAAGTACAGTATGTCAAAAAAGAGAAAAAAAAGTGATGAAAAAAGCCATAGTATAGTATGTCAAAAAAAGAGTAAAAAAGCCATAGTATAGAATGTCGAAAAAAGTGAAGAAGAAAGCCATAGTATAGTATGTCGAAAAAAGTGATAAAAAAGCCATAGTATAGTATGTCGATAAAAGTGATAAAAATGCCATAGTATAGTATGTCGAAAAAAGTGATAAAAATGCCATAGTAAAGTATGTTGATAAAAGTGATAAAAAAACCCATAGTATAGTATGTTGAAAAAAGTGATAAAAAAACCCATAGTATAGTATGTCGAAAAAAGTGATAAAAAAACCATAGTATAGTATGTCGATGAAAGTGATAAAAAGCCATAGTATAGTATGTCAAAAAAGAGAAAGAATGCCATAGTATAGTATGTCGATAAAAGTGATTAAAAAGCCATAGTATAGAATGTCAAAAAAAGAGACAGAATGCCATAGTATAGTATGTCGATAAAAGTGATTAAAAAAGTCATAGTATAGTATGTCAAAAAAGAGAAAAAAAGCCATAGTGTAGTATGTTGAAAAAAAGTGATGAAAAAAGCCATAGTATAGTATGTCAAAAAAGACAAAAAAAGCCATAGTATAGTATGTCGATAAAAGTGATAAAAAGCCATAGTATTGTATGTTAATAAAAGTAAAAATAAGTAAGTACAGTATGTCGAAAAAAGAGAAAAAAAGCCAAAGTATAGTATGTCGATGAAAGACAAAAAAGCTATAGTATAGTATGTCAATAAAAATGAAAATAAGTAAGTACAGTATGTCAAAAAAGAGAAAAAAAAGTGATGAAAAAAGCCATAGTATAGTATGTCAAAAAAAGAGTAAAAAAGCCATAGTATAGTATGTCGAAAAAAGTGATAAAAAAGCCATAGTACAATATGTCGAAAAAAGTGATAAAAAAGCCATAGTATAGTATGTCGATAAAAGTGATAAAAAGCCATACTATAGTATGTCCATAAAAGTGATAAAAAGCCATAGTATAGTATGTCAAAAAAGAGAAAGAATGCCACAGTATAGTATGTCGATAAAAGTGATTAAAAAGCCATAGTATAGAATGTCAAAAAGTGATAAAAAAAGCATAGTATAGTATGTCTAAAAAAGTGATAAAAAGCATAGTATGCCACTAAAAGTGATAAAAAAGACATAATATAGTATGTGAAAAAAAGAGAAAGAACGCCATAGTATAGTATGTGAAAAAAAGTGATTAAAAAGCCATAGTATAGTATGTCGAAAAAAGTGATTAAAAAAGCCATACTATAGTATGTCGAAAAAAGTAATAAAAAAGCTATAGTACAGTATGTCAAAAAAGTGATTAAAAAAGCCATACTATAATATGTCAGAAAAGTGATAAAAAAAACATAGTATAGCATGTCAAAAAAGTGACAAAAAAGCCATAGTATAGTATGTTGAAAAAAGTGATAAAAAAGCCATAGTATAGTATGTCAAAAAAGTGATAAAAAAGCCATAGTATAGTATGTCAAAAAAGTGATAAAAAAGCCATAGTATGTCGAAAAAAGTGATAAAAAACCCATAGTATAGTATGTTGATAAAAGTGAAAAAAGCCATAGTAGAGTATGTCGAAAAAAGTAATAAAAAAGCTATAGTATAGGTAATCGAAAAAAGTGAAGAAGAAAGCCATAGTATGGTATGTCAAAAAAAGTGATAAAAAAGCCATAGTATGTCAAAAAAAGTGATAAAAAGCCATAGTATAGTTTTTTACATACTCTGGCTTTTTCTTTGTTTTATTTTTTTGGGGGCCTTTCCCTTAATTTATGGTATTTATTTATAGTGACAGTAAAAAGGTGGGAAAAGAGATGGGGGGGTTATTCAGCAAAGGGCCGTGGGTCAGATTTGAACCCAGGCCACTACTAAGGACTCAGCCTACATGGAGTGCTCGCGCTTACTGGGTGAGCTAGAGGTCACTCCAACACTGTGGCTTTTTTTAATCACTTTTTTTGACATACTATACTAAGGCTTTTAATCGCTTTTTTGACATACTATACTATGGCTTTTAATCGCTTTTTTGACACACTATACTATGGCTTTTAATTGCTTTTTTGACATACTATATTGTTTTTTTCATCACTTTGCGACTTGCTATACTATGGCTTTTATCACTTTTTTCAACATACTATATACTATGGCCTTTTTATCACTTTTTAAAGCATACTATGCTATGAAGTTTTCACTTTCTTTTTTGACTACTATGTAACATTGCTACACCATTGTAATAAGCAGGTGTAATAACAGTGGTGTTAGACCTTAACATTCACTTGCACTACATGATATGAAAAAAGCAGACAGCATGATAGACTGTTTATTATGTTTATTAGCCACAGAACCAATTTGTTTTTGGCATAGAACAGATACAGTAACTAAGGGACCATGTTTGTCTTCTTTATCAATTTTTTTTCCACACACTGGCTTTTTTTTTAATTCCTTTTTTCAACATACCTTACTTTTGCATAACTTTTCAACACACTATACTATGCCTTTATCCCAACCTATTATACTATTACTTTTTTTAACATACTGAAATTTATGCTTTTTCGCAGTAAAACACTCTCAGTCTTTTGCTGTGGCGAATACTGACGGCGGCAGCATGGAGGAGCTGCGGGAGACGGCCCGGCGACTGACTTCTGACAGCAGCTTCAGAAAGAGTGTGTACAAAATCATTACACGCAAGGATGCCATGAACAAAACAGAGGATTGAGGAAAAAAAGAGCTAAAGCTTTATTCAGTTCACACAGTGAGTAATGTAGAGCTCCTGATCCCAAACCCACCCTTAGGATACTGTAGAAATTTGTGAGTTGTTTTTCAGCCCCCTCATGGACTCACTGGTTTATAGCCCTTTTCTTCCAAACAGTTCCAGGAATTACGAGTAAGGAAGTTGGAAAATTACAACGGCAATTTTCTTGATATTGCTTTAAAAAAAAAAAAAACACCTGCAATTTATTTTCTCTTCCGAGTCCCTTACAAGGTCCTTGTTCCCCTGGAAAAGTTCCTGTGGTGGACATGCCTGTTAGTTCTCTAGAGTTTAGATTCTGGAACTGTTTGGTACTAAAGTGCGATAGAAACCTTCAGATGGGAATAAGCCAAAGAGTAATTATGATAATAATAACAGGTTCACTCAGTAAGGAATTGTACTACAGTAACACATAATATGTCATAAATCATAATGTTTTAGTTGGCAGCCTTGTACTAAATCATACTCTAAAATACTACTATAACAGATTTACAGTATACAGAAATTATTTGGCAGACAGCACAGACAATGCAAATCCATCTTGTGAAATGTTCGTTTTTATTATTCTGGTTTTGATTGTAAGAACAGATTGTGTCAGATGCTTTAGAAAAACAATGAACTTACACACGTGTTTGATATTGACCTTGACCATTTCATTATTGCTACATCCGAAATCTGCCCTTGACAAAGCAACCATATGTAAATAATTGAAACAAGCATTTTTATGATAATGCACAAATAATAACTCACCAGAAATGTTACAAAAAAAGAAGCCCACATGTTGAAAGAAGTTAAGAGGGAACATATTATGGACTGAACAACATGCCTTGATGTGAATAAAGCTGTTTGAACCTTGTACATGTCATTTCATTTATGCAGGTAAAAGGCTGTAGGTTCATATCTGGGGTCCTTCTCAGCAGCTCAGAAGATGATACTATCACTAGTTTAAAAGGAAAAGATATGGATGTATTTCCATCTGAGCAGACCTGTTTGATGATGTTCAATGTGGGAAGAAAGGAGGACCATTGTAGGTTACATCACCAGCACTCGTTCATCATCAGGACCTGGAGGAAATTAAACAGAAGTGGGATGAATACAGTGGGGAGTCCATTTACTTTGAAAAAAGTCATAGTATGTCAAAAGTGTTGATGAAATGAGGTTTTCTTAAATACCGCCATAATATAGTTTGTCAAAAATTGATAACATAAAATTCATAGTATGCCTAAAAACGTAATAGTATAGTGTGTTGAAAAAAGTCATTAAAAAAAAACATTGTATATTTTGTCAGTTATAGTGCAGTATGTCGAATAGTGTTAAGTGAAAAGTCATAGTATAGTATGTTGAAAAAAGTCATGAAAAGCCAAAGTATATAAAAAAGTGATAAAATAGCCACAGTATGTCGAAAAAGATGGATACAAGTAAAAGCAGCAAGAACTAGAAAAAAATGGAAAAAAGGCAAAAGTAAATGAGACGCGTTGAATTAGTTTGAATTAGAAAAAAGTGATCAAAAAAAGCCATCTAAAAGTTCCACTCCAATCTCCAGCCTACTTCCAGTCACCCCCCCTCCTCATGCATCATGACAAGGTGTGTCTAAATTCCACTGTAACCACACCCATTCTTATATTTGCTGCGTTTCACAAGTAGTGAGGGACTTAATCTACCATTTATTGTACGTTAAATGAAGCTTTACTACACGGAAGCTATCCCGCAGAGACATGTAGCAAATCAAGTTCATTCCACGTCTATGATGTCTATTATACAGTAGTTAAAGCCTACTGTAGTAATTGTTCTCTAGTCTAGCTATTTTTTGTCTATCTAGTTATTGTAATTAAGCCCTACATAAGGCCTACATTTGTTTGTTCATTTCAAAGGTTAGGCTATGTAAATTGCCAAATTAAATTATAAAATGAAAGGATTTTGCTGCCTTGTCATCTTTACTAGTTACTATAGACTGAGAAAAATATGAATTCACTGTGCTGCTCAAAGGCTACCACTGTCAGCTATACTACAATTTTTAGGGTGAAATGTGACTTGCATGTTCCTCAATAAGACTGTCTGTATCCTTTAGCTTAGCTGATAGGCCACTGACACTCGGCCATACGCTGCCACAGAGTGTATCAAACAGCATAAACTCACACTAAACTGGTAGTCTCAGCAGTGTAAAATGGGCTATTTTTGGAAAAGTATTTTCACACTGCCACCCAGTGCAGTAACTGTTTACTAACTTTTACTAACTTATAATTTACACATAGGACGAATACTGTGGGCATATATACCTTAGTGTGAGTTTGAATGACTGTAAGTACAAGCGAGTGAATATTATTAAAAAGTTTGAACTAAAACTGAGAATATTCCATTCTCAACGTAGGCTACCAATATCGCGGGCACTCAGGTTCGAATCTGACACTGGATGTTTTAGTGACACTCGACCAAGCATGCTAAAACACTTATTAACTTCCTACGTCCAATGTGGTGTCAACCTAAAACGCAGTGTTTTCAAGCCGGAGAGCGGAGTTCACTTCGCGGCAAAAACAAAACGCTTTCACCCAGGAAACAATCCACGATCTTTTCCCCAAACTATTCGTCTTGGTGCCAACTGTCAGCCCTGCGTGACTCTCACTGTTTCTGGGTTAAGTGAAATTCATGGCCCCTGAAAGGTCCGTCATCTGGCAGCGCCTGTACTGGCTTGCTTACCTACTGCCGGTGTCACGGAGCTCTGTAATGGACAAGCAGCAACTGTCGCTCAGATTTAATCGTTCAATGGCACTATAGACTGTTCAGGATTATTATTATTCTACATAAGTATTTCTTTGTGTTCTTTGTCAGTTTGTCCAAGCCTGTACTGCTCCTGCACTGCAGATTAAATCATCTTATCAGACGCCCATGGATAGTGACGTTATTCCTTTTCATTCTTTTCCCTCCATTGCTTTATTTTCGTGCAGTACTGGTTAGCTTCCACGGCCATATGATATGTGATCAGCTGATTTCAACCGCTTCAGCAGGTGGGTGGTTCTGACCCATGATCTGTAATAGTATTTTATTTTTGTAAAAAACATTGTGTGGGTTTGTCTGATGTTATGTGCCGCTGCAGATAGTCAGCTGATGAGTCCCACAAACAGTTCCACTTTTTCCTAATCCATATCATTAATTTCCATTTTTCGTTTTCCATTTCCATCATTAATAGTATTGTTTTTATTTTCATGCAGTTCTTTTGAATAGCAGCTTTCATAGAAAGAACGGTTCTGTAGTACAGGCGTGTCTTGCTCAGCTGTATCTCTACGTCCTTAAAGCATCAAAACAAACAAGCCATCTGTATTCTAGTATCTGTATTCTATCTGGGTTTTTACAAAATGCTTCAGCAGAATATTGTGGTTTTTGTCAGTTACAGACCTGCCGGGGCCCCAGCACACAGGGAGCAGACATTTTAGATGGCTTCATTTGTATGTCAAAAAAGTCATAGTGGCACTCAAGGCGTACGGCGTTCCCTGGCAGAGGGACCTATCCATCCTATCTGGAAGTTATTTACTGTGCAGCCTAAAAACTGTGGTATGGTATCTAGGCTTTATCAGTTGTTAGTGATATCTAGCCGCTCTGCCCTTCCTATTGAGAGGATCTGGGCACGTGATTGCCCAGGCCTGGGTATTGATCTCGACTGGCATGATGTAACATGCCAGAAGTATCACTCAATCCAGATAATCAGCAGATTTACTACAATTTCATACATAGGACATATCTCACCCCCGTGAAAATGCACCACATGAAAATAATTAACAGCCCTTTATGCACTTTCTGCCTAATGAAAGCACAAGGCACATTTCTTCACATGTTCTGGGAGTGTTGTCCTGTTGGTCAGTTCTGGAACAGTATTGCATCCAAAATATCCACCTTGATTAATGTTATGTGCCTGTTTCTGTCAATGTTTTAATTCTGAAGGACCTTTCAGCTTTCTAAAGCTCAGAAAGTGCATTGTTTGCTGGGCTTACAGCTGCTAAGAGGATGACTGCAGACCGTTGGAAACCACCCCAGGACTTATCTGTTCGTACATGGATTCTCTCTGTTTTGGATGCTGTATACATTAAACTATCTACGGCTCGCATTAATGTAGCCCCAGGACAGACTTTGGACACTTGGCTCAGCGTTGAAGAGTCTTTGAAATTTCTGTGGTGAATTTGTGTTAGTCTTTACTTCTGTTTGCTTCTGTTTACGTGTGTCTTGTAACCTCTGTCTTGTGTATCTGTCTGTGTGTGTGTGTGTGTGTGTCTGTTTATGTATGCGTTTGTGTATGTTTGTTTCAGCATGTATTATACAAGCTGTGGACGTCACTCTTTCTGTTGCGTCCTTTCTGTTTTCCTCTGTATGTTTTGGCCCTGAGACACGTTTTCATGTTCCATTGTTTCGCCTGTGGTTGGTTTGTGGTTTTTCTTAATTTGTATAATAAAAACATTTGATCACAAAAAAAAGTTATAGTATAGAATGTCGATTAAAAAGTCAGCGTAGTATGTTGAAAAGTCAAAGGTCATACTAGCCTATAGTACGTTTGGGAAAAAAGTCATAAAATAGTTTATCCAAAAAAAGACATAGCACGCTATGTCATAAAAAGGTCATAGTATAGTATGTTGTAAAAGAGTCAGAGTACAGTATTTTGAAAGTCATTCATAAAAAAAGTATGTGGAAAAAAGTCATATTACTATAGTATGTTGAAAAAAGGATATAATACTGTTATAATTATAATGTTTATAATGTTCTTACAAGATACTACCTGATGCACACAATACCATCCACAAGTATTTTGAGGTGTTAAGATCAGATGATGAGTGTCATATAAAGACAATATAAGATGCCCTTGAAGATGGTAGGGATGGGACTCACCAGACGCCTCCCAAACGACATCATCATGATACTTGTACTCAATGACACAATATAACTGCGATTTTAAACATATTGCAATATTCTGCGATATATTACAATTTATAACCTTTTTTCCAACTTCTAATTTTTCCCAATTTCAAATGACGTCCCCAAAAGGAAACTTTGTCAACATCTATTTTATCTAAAAAGATAAATTTCTCTGTTTGTTCGTATCACTTCAATTTTATTGCTGCAAAATGGGATTGTCAAACCGACCAACACATATGTAATTATAGATTAATACTTGGCGTCTGTGTATAAATACAGTATTACCATTGAAAATATTGCGATACTATGCTGTATTGATTTTTTCCCCCCACCTCTAGAAGATGAGCTGGTCTCTAGCGGTTTACTGCTAAATCAATTTAATAAATACCGAATGTACAATGAAACTACATTACACAATAAGTGTAATAATATCAAATGTGATTCTTTGATGTAATTTTTCAGTAGAGGTCAAGTCTGTGCAACAAGAGTGAGTCAAAATCATCCAAAAGTCTGCAGGTAATCTGTTCCTCTTACCTCTCTGATCTCCTTATAATTTCTGTTTTATTTTTAATGGGACTGCAGCTAAAAGTGTGTGGTTTACTTAGAGGTGTTTACTGCAGCTTTTATTATGTGACTGTGTTCTAATATAATATTTTTTTAGATTGGCAAGCTCATCTTTTCAGACACCTTCATCAGCACCCACAAATCTGCTGTCTCATCCCTCAACCTTACATAACCCCCAGGGCCATAAGCCTGCCAGTCCCCTCCTGTTATAATGCTGCATTTCAAATTCAGTCTGGCTTTTCTCTCAGTAGTTAGTGAAGTTAGGAGGTATCAAGCTGTCTGAAATGCTCAGCCCAGTCTACCTTATGGCCACAGGAACATTGACTGACTGGGTAGGTGAAGGTTTTAAAGGACTTCTGCCTGAATGAGTGACAAGGAGGAATGCTGCAGTAATGTCCCTGCTGTGTTTTTCCAAAGAAACGACCAAAACGAGCCACCGTAGAGCAAGCTCCCCACAGGCGGCCCCTCATATTCCCACACATCCCTCTGCTCAGCCGTTCGCCTTTTGCTGCTCCATCCGGATTTCTATTGCTATGGCAACACCTACATCTGAGTGCAAAAACCCCTTTTCTTTTAATCTGAGAGATTGTACAGCCAGGGGCCTTTAAAGCTTGTTGTTGGCTTGCATGTTGGCTCACATGCAGATGCATTTTTTTCTCTGTTTATGTGATCAAGGGTTGTGTGTTGCTGTTTTTAATTGCAAGCACTGAAAGGCAACAGCACGTAACAAAACAGAAGGCATTGCATAACCAGTGAAAGCAATACAAACTCGTACCTGTTGACTCAGGTCCGCAGGAGACTGTGTTGAGAGCAGAACGACTTTTTTTTTTTTTTGGGGGGGGGGGAATAAAAGGTGACTGTCTCTCAGAGCGCTATTGCAATCTGACATGGAGAGATGAAACAGAGGGAGTCTTTGAAGGGAAAAAGACAGAGGGAAGAACAACCCTGCTGCAGGAATCAACGTCCTCTGATGCTTCATCAAGCACGGGGGCTTGTGCACACGGCCCTCCTATGCTGCATTGTCAGTGGTTAGGTACAGACAAGTGTCCAGCCCGGGGCTTTATTTCCATGCTATATCTAGCTGTGTCACAGTGCGTGTACAAAAGCATCCCTCCTTTGCTTTGCGGGTCTAGAACCATTTGCGCTTCATTCACGCGTACAGGAGAGCTCCCGTAAAAGCCTCTGCAGCTGTCATGGAGTTGTGCTTTCTGGTAAACAATAACTCTTTTCATTCCAGCACAGCTTTCAGTCCATTAGCCAAGATCGACAGAGGGCAAAGAGAAAGAGAGAGGAGGGGTTGTGTGTCTGCACAAGGCAGCTCTCTCCACACTCTAATCTAATATGAAGCCCGCTGTTCTTGCCTGACAGGCTCTACTGTTCATTTAGAACAGCTGATGAAGTTTGTAGTCTCATTATATCCATGGTACAAAATGATTTGGTTTGCTTTAAAAGAATCTATACTAAAAAACAGATGGTCAAAAATCACATCAGCTGATGGGTGAAGATATGTCAGGAAAGAAAATGACACTGTGGCTCTTTATTGGAAGAAGGGTAAAGCTGTTGAGTGATGAGGGCCATAATGAAGGCAGGAGCCAAGCACATGACCAGAACTACGTGGTTCAAAACAAAGCTGTGAGTTTATTTCTCATTCAGGCTGGCTTTGAGTTGAGCTTCGAGGGCCATTTTATCAAACGTACGCATGTTGGTCTCTTCCCGCACTTTGTCTCGTACATGAAAAGAGGCTTGGGCCACTGAGCGAGCGCTCTCCAGCACCGCCCGCTTTTCCTTGAAGATCTGCTCGCTCTTCTCGAGCTTCCTCTCGATGGACTGCAGCAGCTCAAGGCGCCTCTGCTTCTCTTCCTCTTCCACTCGCTGCCTGTTGAGCTTCTGCAGTTTCTCCTTCTCCTGCCGGCTCTGGACGGCCCGCTGAGCTTTCTCTTTGGCCCTCTCCTCGGCCACCAAAGCCGCCTGCTGGGCTCGTTTCTCTGCCTCCTTCACGCGAGCCTCCAGAAGCTGCTGCTGCTGCCTCTCGCGCTTCTCTGCCGCTTTGCGTGCTTTCTGTATCTGCTTCTCCTCACGCTTGGCCTTTTCTTTCAGCTCCTGACCCCGACGCTCGACTATCTGCTCGTAATTCTCCAGGGATCGACTGAGCTTCTCCTCTGCTGCCCTCCTGGCCTCCTCCCTCTCCTCCTGCTCCCTGCGGGCGATCTCCTGTATCAGGGCTGCGTGACGTCTCTTCTCCGCTTTATTCAGACCCCGCCTCTCCTCCTGGCTCTGGTGCTCCTTCTCTTGCCTCTTCAGCTCAGCCATGGTGAGTTTCTCCCTCAGCAGCAGCCTCTCCTGCTCCAGCATGGCCGCCCTCTCTTCCTCCAGGGCCTTCAGGTTCTGCTCCTGCAGGGCTTTCTTATGCTTCTCCTCTCGCGCCGCCTGCTGTAACCTCAGCAAACGGTTGCGCTCCTGCTGCTCTGAGAGCTCCCTCCACCGCTCCTCGCTTTCCTCTGCCTGTCGCATCTTGGCAGCCGCCGATTGTCGCTCCTGCTGGCTGAGTCTTCGCTGCCGGATCGTCACCTGGGTCTGCCATACCCGCTGGCATTGGAGCACCGCGCGCTGCTTCTCCCTGTCCTCCTGTTCCCGACGAAGCTCGTCCATTCGGCGCTCGCTGTCCCACTGTAGGTGAGCCACGTAGCGAGTCTGACTCATGATGTCTTCCTCCTGGTATCTGGCAAGCATTAACGCTGCAATTTTGCGGTCGCGCTCGGACACGGCCTTCAGGCCTCGACGCTTCACCTCCTTCACTATGCGCTCAACCTTCTGCGTCGTCTGGAGGGAGTGGCTCAGGTCGCCGAGGCTGAGGCTGCGGCCCATCAGGGAGTTGAAAGTGGCCATAGTGCGAGCTCGGGGACTGGAGGCTTTGGCCCAGTTATCTCGTGGACCGTCCCAGCTATAAGAAGAGGAAGCACCTGACTCTGATGAGGTGCATGTAGTAGTAGTTGTGGTGGCGGAGGTGGAAGAACAGACGGGATCCTTCCTCCGCTGTAAGGACTCCAGCGAATGGCTTTTTCCTTGCACCTTGGAGTGAAGGCCAAGATGTCCATTGTGCTGAGAGAACTGTGCTCCAGTTATGCCATTCAGAGGCGTCCCAGAGCTCTTAACTGCAGGCTTTGTCCCCGATGATGCTAATGTAGAGTTGGCTCTGGGAAAGGAGGGGGGTTTTGGTGTCGATCGGGGGAAAGTGTTTGAAGACTTACCGCCTGAGGACTTCCTGACTACCGGTGGAGGGCCAGACGAGAGTGGCCGTGTGGTCTTTAATTGCTCAGATGGGGAGGACAAAGGATGCTTGGCAGATCCTTGGAAACCACCCTTGGAGGATGGCGTAGATGTTGTGGAAGCAGATTTTGAGGACTGAGATTTAGGGGAGGTACTGGAGCTGGGAGCTTTAGATAAAAGAACTGTGCCTGTTTTAGAGGTTGGACCTGGTTCTGTGGCTCTAGAGGATGCCCCGAAATCAGGGGCTGTGCTGGAGGTCACCGGCCCAGATTTAAGAGGCTGAGAGGAGCCAGAGCAGGCTTTGTGCTGCTGCTGCTCTGCAGAGGAGGATGACACACTGCTGCCAGTATTGACTGTTGCCTGCAGAATCCTTCTTTTTTCTTCTCGGACAATCCTCTCCCTCTCCTCCCTGCACTGCCTGAGTTTGGCGTGCCTGTCCTTCTCATAGACTTCAAACAGTCCTGTCGCAACACGCATGGAGCGCCGGGAGCCTCCCGAGCAAAGTCAGCCAGCGGACGGGGCAGGAGCTCTACAGGTTTGACCCCACATCGAGCACACGCCTCCAGAGAGTGAGGGCTTGTCAACACATAGCGGCTACCCTCTGCGGCTGGGGAGTCAAAGTTGTACAGGTCCAGGTGCAATTTGGGTGACGGAGCTCTGTCAATCTGAGTCTGTGGTTGCTCAGGTGGGGCCCCCTGAGAGGAGGCGTCTGGCCCCATTGGGGATGCGGCGTGGCAGGGGCTTGGTTCAGGACTGCCAGAGGGCGGCGTCTCGAATCCAACATCCCCATCCTCCTCAGTTGTTGCACCGTGGGCCTGTTCTGGCAGTCGAGGGTCCTCAGTGGCCACGGCTGATGTGTCAAGGTGAGGGCCTTTACACTTGTTCTGCTCCTCAGCCTCCGAGGGGTCGACCATAGTTGGCAAATACTGCAGGCAGAGAAGAGGGAGGGGGGCAGGAGTTGATGGAGGGAGAAATGTGAGGGGATGTGGATGAAATAGTTGGAAGAGGTTTTGATTAGAGGATTATAGCATTCAGTCCAGAGCTTAAGAGAGATGCAGTGTGCGGGGGAGGGTCATAACGTAGGTTCAGAGATGCATGCATGCATGAACACATATTCATGTGCTGATTTTTACACCAGATGAGACATTGCCCCTTCAGGGAATTGACATAACACACAAAACAAAAAAAAAACCAACAGAGTCCTTTAATAGAGAGTCTATTTTTGGCAGAGTTACTAGGCTGAGAGAAATTGATTACTCATAGCAATATTTTTCACTCTACATCGCACAGTAAACCTAAGAATACCTTTGAAATGAATTTAAAACAGCTGGTAAACTAACACTGAGTAGACAAATCTACTAAGCCTTCAGGTCACCATCATGGACCTAAAAACAGTACAGGCCTAGACTTTTCTGAATCAGCAGCACAAGGGCAGCACATATGTGCCCTTTCACATTAATAAAACACTCAGGGTCAAATTCTAAAGACATATTCTATTAGAGAGGTTTCATTTTTTATTAGATATGTTTAGCTGGTGTTTACTGTTGCTGTTACAAAGAGTATATTTACTGCTGTTTAATCCCGTGGTTTGCTTGTATTTCATGCGGTGTCGCACCACACACACGTCCACTGACCTGCCAGTTTGTAAAACGTTTTTTAAACCGCTGCTTTGTTCCCCTTTAATCCGTCCAGTGTCCCTTGCTCCCTGCATAATATCAGGTTTCAGGGAAAAGGCTGCGGCCGTCGACCCGACGATGGAGCTTCACATCGTCGCAACCTCCCGCGACAGAGAGACGGAGCCTTTCACAGCCTATCGGCCCGGGGGAGTGGCGGGGAGCAGTGTTAAATAAGCTCTCCGAGATTACAAAGACATACTAATATACATACTACGTCCACAGGGTGAAATGTATAGGCTACTTTTCACGTCGAAAGAAATCTCCTCTCCAGCTTCCTCTGAGTCGGTCTCCACCTGCTATTCAGCAGCATCCCTCCTTAGCTCCGCCTGCCTGTGGGCAATATGCTAAAAATACGGTCTGCACGCTGCAATTAACCAAGCGCTCATACGCTCAAATGGCTTTTAACCATACACACGTAGTCTAACAAACCTAATGGTGTCGACTGTGCTAGCCTTGAGCAATTCTTCTTATAGGATGTTTATCCACCAAAGAGATATATACTTCCATAAAAATGTCTTTGTAATAATCCGTTATCTAAAATATTTAGATTACTCTTCCAAGTAGCCTTATACACAAATCTGTAAAAAATAAAATGCAAAAGGCATTGTTTTAAAGCCGAATCTATAAATAGATGTTTAATCCGTGCAGGATGGTCCATCAAAAGTCAAATCACCGTATGTGACAGCTGCCATCTGCCACCATGGCTGTGTGGGAAATTAATTAGACTGTAATGACTCTAAACAGCCGCTAGGGGGCATTGCACTATCATAGATGCACGCTTTGGGTTTCTCGGCAGACAAAAGGAGGGTCAGCAGCCAATCAGCATCCTTACAGTTCATCACGTCAGCGTGTAAGAAGTATTCAGGTTATTATTATACATCCATACCCTTAATTCACAATTTGGATTCACTCAATATGATAGAAAGTTTTATTCAGAGTATTACATGATACATTTAATAATTATTTTTAACCAAATTTTATTTACATAGGTCAAAGATTTTGAAAAAGAAGCCAAGCTTTTTGGAGTGTGGAGTGGAATGTATTAAACAATACTTTTTTTTTTTTTTTCATTTCTACCTGTACAAACAAAAAAAGCTGTATGAAGTTTTTTTGCTTGGTTTTGTTTTTTTTCCTTTAGTAACCCCCCTGGCTTGTTTAGAACTTAGACTATTAAGATGTACAGAAGATGTTGTTTCCTAATGTATGGCCACATTCTTCAATAAATCTTGATTTGAAAGAAAAAAACAACAACTAAAAAACATCTATGTCATAAACAAATGTTACTGGCCTCGTCTTTAATCTTCAAACATCATTTTAGTCCCTACAGATTTTATATTCGGAAACAATAAATATGTTTTTTTTAATTAAAAAATAGATCAATTTTCTTTAAACAATGGGTTGAAAACAATTTTTTGATGAGTCAATTATTCAACCAAGATGGTCAACTTTATTCTTATTCGGAATTTCTTCAGCAGTATGGTAACCCTGTTATTATTTACAGGGAGTTTTCAATGCTATCCCAACAGGTGTAATTGCACATTTTAGAGGCTATAGGGCTGATAATTACCTCCCTGTTTTAGGTTATGTACTTGATACTGATGTTGGTAGAAGTTGCTTCACGCTGTAAGAATATTAACAAAATAATTAGTCAACTTTTTCAACATGACACAAACCCTCCTCGTTATCACACTGGTCCAGTTTTGTTAGAGATATACAGTATACACACTTACAGTAGAAGTTTAATAAGACTAATAAAGTCAAAGACATTTCTTTTGACCCTTCCCGTCAAAATTGAAAATAAGTTTTTTTTTACGTTTAACACTACGAAACACTAATTTATTACCTTTAGTTTTACAGTTATTTTTGGAATTTATGGTCAATACACCTCATTTATAGGAAATTATACCTAATGTTTGAGTTAGAAAAGCAGAAATTAGGAATTGTTTTGACTAAAATTAAAGGAATGGATGTTGATGGATAATCACAGACTGGAATATGTCAACTTTTACTCAATACTATTTCAAAACCACTTTAGTTTGTTTTTCAAATGCTATAAAACTGAATAAGACGCCCCAAAATTAATAAAAGTAGAGATTTGTACTTTCCAAAGAACGTTGTGTGGAATCAATCATGTTATTTTGGGTAGTTAAAAAGAACATTAATATAGGGAAACGGGTCAATTTGAGCCAAGGACAACATGAGGGTTAAAATGCTTCTGTGACCTAAGTGCAGAGAGCAAACAGGCAGGCAGGTAGGAGAACGTTTGTGCCGAGGATTTATTATCAAAAAAACAAAAACACAACAACAGGGAAATACAAACATGCAAAAATAACAAACAAAACAAGGAGTAAAAACCAAGGAAGTAAAAAAAAAAAACAAAGTCCAAAAGTCGAAAGAGAAAAGGATGACCAAAAATATGAACACAGAAGTCGCAGGGGAGATTAAAACAAACAGACCCGCTGACCGAAACACACTGACAGGACAAACACAGAATGATCTGACACGGGATCAGAGGCACTGGGTAACGAGGACACAAGAGGCAAGTGACACAAGGGCTGGGAAACAGGTGAGAAACATCAGGCAGTCACAAGGGTGGCAAAACACAGGAAGTAAAACAAGACAAAACAGCACAGAAAACCAGACTATCACAATAAAACAGGAAACAGAACATAATACAAACAAAGACAGAAAAGGAGACACGACATAGAACCAAAATACCAGATCAGAATAGAACAGAAAAAAACAAAGCAAAATACAGAAACCATAACAGCTTCATAGGTTTTACCCAACCAACAACTATTTACAGAAGCTCAAACAGACATAAATGTAAACTGCTGTTGGAATCACAACATCGTTGTGCATTTATTTTGGTTATGCCCTGATACTACTTTGGAGTAAACTGTCTAGATACTTAGCTCATCTTGATCCTGCATTGAAAATCTTACTTAAGTGCGTAAGTAGCCTTGAGCAGTACTTAGTATATGTACTTATATTGCTGAAACAATTGTGCTTAACAATTTTATATGGTATTATTTGATTATTTTTACTGATGTGTAATTATTATTTTTTTACTATTTAGTTTAAGAGGTGGAGCTGTTATCTAACCTACTGTTGGGTAGTTGTCATACTTTATATTTTACGTAAACTAAAAAAAAATACAGGGAACACTCTCGACTGAGGTCCGAAACGTTAGAGTCTGGAAATTGTCATGGTGAGCAGGAGCGGATTGCGGGATCTTACTTTTTTTCCTTTTGTTTTTTAAGTCTAATATATTTTACGTACAAAACATGATTATCATCGTTATCATGTTACAGTTTAATCTTAGTCTGCAAAGTAACTAGTTACTGCAAAGGAGCAAAGTTATAACATTGCAGTAACAGGAAATACTTGCGGAAAGTACCCCAGATTTGTACCTCAGTACAGTATTTCACCACTGGAGATTATCAGCAGGTTTTGTTATTAAATGCAACATGCTGTATGTCTGTAAGGAGGCTATCAACAGCCTTTACCTTATTTGATCAAATATAAAAACAGACATGAGCATCTACATATCTAAATGTTTCAATTTTTGATTCTATTTATATATTATAGTTTAACTTTCACAAGTTTTATTGTTACAGACAATCTATAATTATATCTATTAAGTCTCTTAACTAAAATACTGTATGTAATGTGGAGACAGTAGTTTTACCCAAAAAACAACACAGCAGTTTCACCTAGCAGTAAAATGTACTTCTAAATAATGTGTGTTGATTTAAGTAAGTTAAAAATCGATTCATAGTTTTCATCGCAGTTATTTTATGTGGAGTTTGTATATGTTTTCTGTATGATGGGCCTTTTTGACTGATGAGTAGGTAGAGCAGGTGGAGGTAATACAAAATAATTGTGGCTGAATTCCATTCAGTTGCAGGGTTCTGGTATTGTGCATGTCACGCATCTCACTGTCACGACTTACTGGGACACCTGACTAGCAACAGAGACCAAATTGATGTTATTAGCAACACCTACGGTTTTCCTACAATGACAGGTCAAAAGGTGTGCTGTGAAAAAGCAGCCTAAAGATTGTAAATGATTATCTGTTTATCAATCCTGCACACTCAGGAAGAGTTTCTTCCCTGAGGCTATGACCCTGCTAAACTCTAACCCTCCACTCTAAAATGCCACACCTTGCACTATACTGCACTGCTTAATACTTTATTGGTCAGTTTTTTTACTCGTCAGTTACTTCAGGTACTATTCCTATTGCCACTATCTCCAAAACATCACTGTTTAACTACGTTCTGTACATATATTACAGCAGTTTCGATGTTTGCACAGTTATATCACAGTTATATCACAGTTTTCGTTTTAATAATGTTCATACCTCCCATTTGCAATCTCTACTGTCCACATTTTAATATAGTCACAGCAATACTTACTCCTGCACTTACTCCTGCACTTTCTGTATGTATGTATGTATGTATCTATATATATATATATATATATATATATATATATATATATATATATATATATGGTTATTAAATAGTTGCAACATATAAAAAAATCTATATATTATTACTTTTATTTTTTTTATTTTTTCACTGAGAAGCAGGAACGTCGATTCGAACGATCACGTTCACACAGTTCCACATTCCAACCTGGAAGCTTCCCAGTACAACCACAGTCTGATTTGCTGGCCACTGAGCAGTTCCACTGGAGCGGTTGGGGGTTAAGGGCCTTGCTCAAGGGCACCTCAGTGGTGGTGACGAGGGAGGAACAAGTGCTGCTCTTTCACTTTCCGCATCCAGATTTTATACTGTCGGTCTGTCGGTCTAGGCTATATATATATGTATATATATATATATTTATATATATATATATATATATATATATATATATATATATATATATATATATATATATACATATATATGTATGTTCATGTACAAATGTTCTTATTGTTGTTATTATTGTTATTTTGTTGTCTTTATACTGTCTTTTTCTTGCTAAAACTGCTGCTGGAACTTTCAATTTCCTTGCGGGAGTCATCCCAAAAGGATTAATAAAGAGAAGTCTAAGTCTAAGTCTAAGTCATATATATATATATATATATATATATATATATATATATATATATATATATATATATATATATATATATATATATATATATATATATATATATATATATATATAAATATGTGTGTATATGTGTTTGTAAATGTGTGTATATATATATATATATATATATATATATATATATATATATATATATATATATATACTTTTTTTTATGTTGCAGCTTTATAATAACCATCCAGACATTGTTTATAGACAGTTTACAAACCAACTAATAACCTCTGACAAATTATTAACTATCTAGACAATGTTTACAGTAGATGGTTTAAGTATTTATTAACTACTATTGTATGTATGTATTACTTTTTAATTCAATTAAGTGCAAAAAATTTATCATTGCTTTACCGAGCGCTTACTAACCAATAACTAACTATGAAAAACATCACGCGCATCTTTACAATAGCCATCCAGATAATGTTTACATATGGTTTACAAACCAAATAGTTACCCTTAACAATGTGTTCATTTGGAATATCTGGTCCATCTACAGTACATGTAATTTGCAATGCAAGACTACTGATTCTCTAAATGACTAAGTCCCTAACTGGGACTTCCATGGTTTTTACATTACATACCAGATTTCAGAGTTCTAAAGCTTCCATGGGCCTACTCCAGCCCCAGCATCTCACTGACTGTGAATAGGAATAAAGTGGAACAGACAAATAAGTAATTCAATAAAAATGAATGCTGGAAAATAAGTTTGGTTACTTAACTGATCCGTGAGCAGGAGATTTAGGTAGATGTGAAAGGTCAGGGTCACAGACAGGGCAGGAACAACAGAGCTGCTAAGAATTCAGCGTTATGCCTCTGACAGATCATCAGAAACTTGATATAATCAGGTAGTCTGGTTGAAATCTCTCTTTTCAAGAGGGACCAGAGAACAACAAGCATTCACAATCATGCAGGGATATTCAAAGACACATCTCCTAGTTATTACTACTTTTGCTATTGCTACTTTTTGTACAACTATCACAAAATACTGCTTATGTAGTCTTGCACTGCCAGATTTATCTCCACAGTACTGTGGACTAAAGTCTGGCTACACCACACATACATTCTAGAACAGGAGAAAAAAAAAAAAGTCAACTGTTCACACGATACTTGAGGTATTTAAATGAGCTGGATACATGGTTAAATGTCATCTGCTCTGAAGCACTAAATGCTGTAGGGCCAAAAATACATTTCTAATCTGCTGCTATGAACCAGGTGGTCTCAGGTGGTCCAGGACAGGTCTGCTTTCTGTCCCCAGAGTCAGAACTAAACATGGAGAAGCAGCATTTTGGTTATACATATATAGCTGGAAAACTGCAGATCTGGTGCAACTCTTGGTTCTTTTAAAAGCTTAAGACTCCTTTTTGATGCTGCTTTTTTTAAGTAATTGTTTCTTAGACTGCACTGTAACTTTTATTCTTGTATTTCATATCAGTCTCATTGTATTTGGCTTTAAATGTTTTTTATTTGCTCTTTAGTTTTATGTAAAGCACTTTGAATTGCATTGTTGCTAAAATGTGCTGCACAAATAAAGCTGCCTTGCCTTGCCTAACCAGTGTATCGCCATGTGTATTTTGTCCACAGCGCTCCCACTAATCAGTCCCATTTCCCAGTTAGAGAGGAAATGCCATACACACGTTCTTTGCAAATCTTTATAATCATTCCCCAAAATAACCAAGCGGGCTTGTTGCACGATCCAAATCTTCGTCAAACGTACCATTTTCAGCTTGTAGCTTGCTAGCTGGAAGTTTGTGGTTGTTTCCAGAAGATAACGGAGTTTGACAAAGGCAACACACCGAGAGCAGAAGGTGAGGGACATCATGTCAGACAATTATCATGGAATTGTAGAGTCGCTGATCCAGACTACTGCTGCTGTGACACCAACAACAACCCCTACAGTGCTACTACTACTCCTACTACTGTTGATGCAGCTATTAATAGTAGCAGAGTTGGTAGTAACAGTAAACAATAATCATTCTAGCTGCAGGTACTAAGAGTGACAGAGGAGGTAAAACATATTGGTACTAGTCTCTGTTGTGTATTTGTGTGACTATGTTCTTTCTACTACATGAATGAATGTAGTGTATTCAATGAAAGCCAATCCATTGAGACAGACTGGTCTGGTTGGGTCCAGTCAGAGCGGTTGAATCAGGATTAGATAACTCTGGGTGAAAACCACAAAGATGATGACCCACTAAACTCCTGACCCGGTGTGAGGAACAGTGCGAGTTTAATTGGCCCCTCCCGTGAGCCGTATCAGGAGGACAGCGGGTAACAAGTGACAACAGGGAACGTGCTGGCTGGCTTGTTAACCGGGGGCACGGGGTGTGGGAGTGGGGGCTGGAGGAGAGCGGGGCATGGTGTGGGCGATGCACAGTTCATTGGTGCAGGGGTATGCTCCACAGAATTTTTGTGTGTTTTGTGTTTTTGGTAGGGCATGCTCCCCACCATCAAAGCTGGACTGGGGGTTCATCGAGAGGTTAGCCGCTCTGTGCAGTCATAGAGACCACTGCAGTGTACGGCTGGTGAGGAGGGCCTGGAGCACTCCCCTTTCTACTAGGTTTATAGTGGGAACCAGTCGACAGGTGCCAAAGGCCCTAATCCTAAGTATGAGGAAATAAAGTCTGATTCATTTATATGTAGTATAGTATATATAGTATAAGGAATGGATGGGGTATTCAGACCTGTAACGACAAATATGCAGTTTATTTGACAGAGAATAGTTCAATATTTTGCAAATAAAGCTAATAATGAGGCATATTTAGTTCATGCATTTGTTACTTCTAGGCTGGATTACTGCAATTCTTTATTATCAGGCTGCTCGAAGACGTCCATAAAGCTGGTCCAGAATGCTGCAGCACGTGTTCTGACAGGAACCAGGAAAAGAGATCACATCTCTCCTGTTTTAGCTTCTCTGCATTGGCTTCCTGTAAAATCCAGAATAGAATTTAAAATCCTTCTTCTCACCTACAAAGTGCTTCATGATCAGGCACCATCTTATCTTAAAGAGCTCATAGTACCTTACAACCCTACAAGAGCACTGCGCTCCCAGAATGCAGGGTTACTTGTGGTTCCTAGAGTCTCTAAAAGTAGAACGGGAGCCAGAGCGTTCAGCTATCAGGCTCCTCTCCTGTGGAACCAGGTTCCAGTTTGGGTTCGGGAGGCAGACACCGTCCCCACATTCAAGAGTAGGTATAAGACTTTCCTCTTTGATAAAGCTTATAGTTAGGGCATAGAATTGAATATTGTTAGGGAGTGATGAGTCGCAGCGTCCGCCTAACCCGGCCCACCTGCTTCTCGTCATAGTTGTCAGATCTATCTATCATATAATCAAGAATATAATAAAACTAGAGGGAGACTTGGCATACAGCCCGATCCGGTTGGGGAGAGTTCTAGCCCGACCAGGCTCCTCTCTTTACCTTGTCTCTCCTAGTTATGCTGTAATAGTTTTAGACAGCTGGGGACTTCCTTTGACACACTGAGCTCTTCTCTCCTCTATCTTTCTATCTTTCCATTTGTGTGCATCCATGTCCCAGAAATGCTTGTTACTAACCTAGCTCTGGGGAGTCATTCCCCGGAGTCCTTATGTTCTTTTTTCCCCAGCATGTTCCCTTGGATCAGGGAGGCTCCAAAATCAGGGTAGCAGCTGTCGCCATGGTCCCGCTACACGTCCTGCGATGCCGTGTTCATCCTGCTACGCTCTGCTGTGCCCTGCTACGTCCTGCTGTGCCTTGTAATGCCGCACAGTGCCCTGCTATGCCATGAACTGCTACAAAGAACTACTACAAACTACTATTTTTTCTATTTTTGTTATTGCCACTCTTCATTCTAACTCCAACCGGCCCGTCAGACACCGCCTACCAAGAGCCTGGGTCTGTCCGAGGTTTCTGCCTAAAAGGAAGTTTTTCCTCGCCACTGTCGCACTGTTGCTTGCTCTGGAGGAAACTACTAGAACTGTTGGGTCCTTGTAAATTCTGGAGTGTAGTCTAGACCTACTCTATCTGGTCTAGACCTACTCTATCTCTAAAGTGTCTCGAGATAACTCTTGTTATGAATTGATACTATAAATAAAATTGAATTGAATTGAATTGAATATTGCACTATACAATCAATTTTAAGTTAAATTACCAAAGCTTTGCATGACAAAGATGACAAATCTCACTAATCCTATTCTCGATCCTGATCGTGCAGCAACCAACATATTATAGTGTAAACTGTTAAAAAGTTAACAGTTGACTTCATTATTTTACAGGGGGCACTCTCAAATGTAAACCCTAATGGAAAATGACTGCAATCAATCCCAAAACCATGAACTTAGTTAGAAAGCAGTGCAACTATTAAATGAAATGTTTATGCACTGCTGTTTGAGTTGATAGTTATGTCAATGTTTTGTTAATAGTTTCTTTGGAAAAACTGGCAACTTAATATATTCATCAAAGAAATCCGTTAATCAATGTTTCCACCAAACACTTTTTCATGCGTGTTTGTTTGGCCTGTGAATTGGGTTCCTTCAAGTTGCTAAACTATAGGTACATATGCTTATGTGCTACATGACAACACTGGCAAAATATAGAGGTGGAAAGTAACAAAGTACATTTACTTAAGTACTGTACTTTAAAAGCAATGTTGAGGTACGTTTTCAGCTACTTTATCCATCGACTACTTCACTACATTTCAGAGGCAGAAGTTGTACTTACCTCACTAGATTTATTTGATAATTTTAGTTATTTTACAGATTTAGATTAATAATACAATGTAGCCAGGCCAAGAAAGTGTGTCTGTCAGTCGGGTAGAGAGGATAGTAATGCTGTGGGGTTTTTAGCCGTTGTTGCCATAATTTTAAGCAGAGAAAGTGTGTCTGTCAGTCGGGTACAGAGCATCGCGTGAGCACAGGCTTTTATGACGTTACAGCATCTAACGTTAGCTACTCCGCTGTGCTCTGGAGTAATGTCTGGCTATGTGAGACTAGCAACTTGCACAATTATTGTGGATGCTACGTTGTCAACCTGGTAACGCCCATGAATTTTGAGTCCGGGGAAGAGGGACTGGGGGAAATTACTCTCTCCACTATTTTGAATTTGATCCGCAGTAACTATTTTAAATGCTAGCTGTGAGTATTACATATTGCACCTTTAAGTATATTTTGAAGCTAGAACTTTTAAAATTTCTAATGCCTGACTTGTAACAGAGTATTTCTAAACTACTTAGTTGATACTTTTACTTATAAGTACTTCTTCACCTGAAATCTCTTTTATATAGACCTTAGTGGTCTTCTCTAATACTGTATCTGAAGGTCCTTTTATATACGCCTTAGTGGTCCCCTAATACTGTATTTGAAGTCTCTTTTATATAGACCTTAGTGGTCCTCTAATACTGTATCTGAAGTCTCTTTTATATTGACCTTAGTGGTCCCATAATACTGTATCTGAAGTCTCTCTTCCAAAATTCAGCCTTGGTGCAGAATTACAAACACTAGAGCCAGTCACACAATGAGCTTTTCTTAGTATGTGTCATTTCTGTAGCTTTTGAAGAGGAGAGGGGGAGGTGGAGGCTGGGGGTGTGGCCTTGACCAACTGCAACTTTGCTCGTTTGAAAGCCATAATATCTCTCTTTCTCATGGGTGGGCCAAATTCTCTGGATAGGCAAAGCAGAGAAAGGGGAGGTAACCTTGCCCCTTATGACCTCATAAGGGGAAGAGACCAGATCTGCCCAGATCTGAGCTTTCATTTTCTCAAAGGCAGAGCAGGATACCCAGGGCTCGGTTTACACCTATCACCATTTCTAGCCGCTGGGGGACCATAGGCGGGCTGGGGGGAGTCATGTTAATAAAAAACCTCATAAAGTGACATTTTCATGCCATTGGACCTTTAAAAGAAAACAAGCAACTAGAAATAGTGAAATAAAGTCCAGTGCTTGGATAGATAAGTCGGTCTGCTGACGCAGGTGAGCATTGTGCTTCTGGGCACAATATAACCAGATTCCTGCTGATTCTAGATTAGCTCTCCTAGTTTGGAAAATCTGCTGGATTACTGGAAGATCCGGCAGCATATGACTGATGAAGCAGTCTTTAGTTAGAATAACAGAGTGAAGGCAGAATCAGTGCAGTTGAGAGGATCTATGTTCACTCCACTAAAGGAAGCTTTTCTTTACACTGAGGCAACAAAAAATGAATCCAGCCAGAAGATTACAGACAGAAAGTGAGGGAAGTCAAACAATAACCACTTCTGGCTACATGACTCAGCAGCCCCAGCTGAGAAGAATTCACCCATTTTATTTCCCTTCAAAAGGGGGATCTGATTTTTCTTTTTAGCTCTACATGTGTGCTGAACGTTGACAAGTGTGGATAAAGTCATGGCAAACTCTTTTACAGACCTGGAAATAAAGAGGATACAGTTAGTCTCAGTGCATTTCATCCTCTCCAGAGGGCTACTGATTTTCCACATTATTATATTTTACTACTATTGTAGTGGATCGTGCCAAGAGGACACTGTCGGGGTGTTGGCTCAGAGCGGAACATTTTTAGTGAGTGTATAATGCTGTTCAGACAAGTTCAGTGAACCAAATGTAATGATATGCTCTGGTGAGACTTCTACATGTCACTTTCTACAAAACTAAACAGTTTCTGCTGTCCAAAGACAGAGGAATGTGAATATCACATCATAATCTATAGGTTTAGATGGCTGATATTTGCCTTTTAGACATTTCTCTATCTTTTATTTCTAATATATGGGTATTTATTTGCAAGACCTTCACTAAAGCGCAGCTATGAGTTGCAGTATCATATTTTCTTCAACTTTTTACTCCATTCAAAGACTCAAATATATCTTCATAATTCGTAAGATCCTAATTCTTAATTCTTTGGTCACATTTTTATTGTATTATCGGTAAAGCTTTATATTACAGGTTTGTAATTTACTAATAATGTCAAAGAAACTATGTAATTTGGTACTAATTATGGGAAAATAGAGAAAATGTTCCAAGACATTCATTTTAATTAGATTTTATCAAGCTATGTTGAATTTCCTTCTTAACGAGACCCTTTTAAACCCAACACAATTAAATATTAAATCATTGGAAACTTAATTTTTCCTATACGTTGGACTGTCCAAGCTGCATGTAGACATTTTTTTTTTTGCATGTTCAACTGGACATGTTGAACATGTGGGTTGAACATGAACACATAACATAAATATTTTGGGTTACACAAGCAATTCATTGCACCAACTGAACTCTATAGCTGCTACCAAATTACACAATTCTTTACAGGAAACATCCCAGGTAATTATGGACCTGCCAGACATGTGTTACTTTATTATCCTTTCAAACCACATGTCTCATATTATAACATATAACAGCTACATAACAGAACAATAAAACAAAAAAATTACAGAAAAACAGACCAGATTGTGAGAAAGTTAGAGGTACCACACAAGCAGTCTTATGCAGAACTGTAGTGCTGTTGGCTGATGTTGTGTATGTTCTCAACAATCTTGTCTTTTCCCTCACTCTGTCCAGAACACTCGCTGCCCTGCTGGAGCACACTGGTCCTGTGAAGACTGAGACCTTTCGTTGCCCCTAGTTCACATTTCCAGCCTTGGTTTGGCAACAGAAAGGGACACGTTTTCTGGACAGTTTCAACAACTCCCCCTTTTTGACCCGTTTCCCCCCCCTGACACTCCCTCTGCTCTGGCTTCTGTGGGACGGTACAGAGGTCCCATGCGGGTGTGGAATAGTCCCCCTCCTCAGTAGAAGGGGAAAAGGTCCCAGAGACAGAGCTGTTAATTCAATCAGGAGAGCGGTATGCTCAATTAGGCATCCATAAGGGCCCTGGATGGGTCCGGGGGCCCTGTAGAGGGCAGACGGCCCAGTCCCCATGAGGTATTAATTGTGGATGACAGTGTGTAAACATTGGGGTGAATAGACGGCGCAGGTGCGGGACACTCCAGTCCAGACTCAATAGCCCTTTTCACACCCTCTCTGTTGCCACTTTCTCTTTCATTCTCTCACTATGTAAAAATCCGTCACATCTCCATTAATGTCATGGATAATTGGGCTTTGTGGGCTTATTTATTTGTTGCTGTGCGTTTCCGTCACTAAGCATGCTCCTACATCAGCTTCAGTGTGTGTGTGTGTGTGTTTATGTGCTAGTGTGTGTTTGAAGAGGGTAATAAGAGGCCAGGTTGCTGTTGCCCAGAACTGTCTGCCGGCCAAGGGCTATACACGGCTCCCCGTTTTCAGGAGTATATGAAAATTGCGGCCAGTACAAATATGTGGAATGTATTAAATGAAATCCAGATGACACTTTAAAAAAAGCGGGCTTTCTATCTGACCTCCAATTTTTCCGTCCAGCACCCTGTTCCTCTGTCTGTCTTTCTTTCATTTACCGCTGTGATTGTTTTTGGTCCTGTTGGACAATACTAACTCTTCAAGGGCCATCATACACACAGATTGTTAATAGGGAACAGTAGTGGAAGTTCAGACCTCTTCTTCAGTAACAATAACTAAAAAAAATAGAGTAATTTCACAAGTAATGAGTACAGTGAGTAAAGGTATTAATTATGATGGATTTTAGTAGGGCTGTCCTTGACTAAAGAAATTCTTAGTTGACTAACAATCGACAGATCTGTAAAATAAAGAACTTTTTCCACAAAGAATCATGCAAAAGCACCACTTTAAAACTATTTATTATGCCAGTTTTAGAACGTCATATCCTTATTGTACATTGAGTTTTTTTTTTTTTTTTTGATGAATGAACATGTGAGTAGGATTTTTATATTGTAGCTTGTCAAGCCAATTTTTTCAACTTTATATACTGTAGGGTTGCTTATTCTTTCTTCAAGAACTAAACTAAAAATGATATGCTATAATCACTGCAAAATAATTAGTTAAGTAAATAGTAACTACAGATGTAAAATCAATTTAGTGATAAAATTACAATATTTCAATCTAAAATACGTATTACAAATATCCCAAAGTTGTAAGTTTAGTACTCCCACCATCTACAGAGCAGATTTTAAAAGATACATGGTTTCATATAACCAGGGCCGGAGTGGGGTCACTTTTCCGCCCGGGACTTTCAGGCCCAAGACCGGCCCACTTTTCCCATGGTGGGGGAAATTGAATAAATGAAGCAACAGTTCAACTCTTACTATCCTGTAATTTTTATTAATATCATGGTTCAACAAATAATGTAAAGGTTAAATAATAAGCTGAGGAGTTAAAAAAATATTCCACTATTCCACAAAGAAAGAAATAAAGCACTTGAAATGTATTCCACAAAGAGGCATATTGAACCAGGCTACAGTTGAATTTACAGTTACATTGTGAATAGCACCAACAGAATCTACAGCATCAGTAGCCGCTTAAGCAGTGCACTGGTTTCACGTACTGTCATATACTGCTCTTTCTTACATTAAATAACTTTTGACATATTGTCTACTCTGGTATCCTCACTACCTGTCCCTGTAGTCATGGCATCCTCATTGCAAATTTGGGGCTCATCATTTTCAGCGGGGGACTGGCTTATCTGCGCTTCAGAAGCAACAAAAATATAATTAAAAGGTCATTTTACTGCATACACAGATCAAGCCTGAGTTGTGTTATCAATATTTGCATAATATTTTGAAAGTCTATGAATCACCATATATTGGGTGATACAAAACGGCTTATATATTAATTACATTTAATATTTTGCTTGCGAATAGGTTGACCATGCTACAACAATATTAGCCAAATAATTACGTTGCTAATGCTAATCATTAGGCCTAGGCTATATCTCTCTTTACCAGTTGCCACTTGGTTTGTCCACTTGAAAATAAATTAGTAAGCTTGGCACATATATCTGAGAAAACCTTTTGGAAAAAGACAGGCTATGGACTCACCCATCTAACTATATTTGGGAGGGGAGAACTCCCTCACATGGTACAACTGATGCAGAGGCTGTGGTGACAGAATGAAACGTGTGTAGCTTACTTATAGAGAAGATAGACTTAATGTGAAAAAATGTCAAATTAAATATTCTTTGAAGGGCCCAAATGTGAAGTGGCCCACCGTAAATTCTCCCGATTACCCACATAGAACTGACAGCTTAGCTATAAAAATGCCCAAACATGACTGGCTAGTGGAGCTTTTATTTTGAAAAGAATGTGGTTAATTTTATATTATACCGTGATCAACTGTAAAAAAATAAATAATGGGACAACTAACTAGTTTGTGCCCCCACTATAACTCTCACCCACAACATTGAAAATACCACATCTGAACTCTGTGTGTGTGTCTACCTTGTACTTTTTGTACATGTGACATCATGGTTGAACATCTGTGCTAAATCCCCCACCCCCGCCCCTCCGGCCGACCGATCTCTGGGTGGCCTCTGTCATGCTCTGTCTGTTTCTGTGTCTACAGACACCTGCTAATTTTCGGCCGTATGTAGTTGGTGTAAGCCAGCGGGGGACAGCGGTTGGGGCATCTTTGGAAGGGCCGCTGCAGTAATTGGGAAATACATTTCTTTTCAGCATGCCCATTCATTCCTTTATTGTTTTTGTTTTTAGACGTTTTTCCTTTCATGCTCGGCCAAATGACAACAGAATTAAAGTGTCGAGCCATGCTTTCCCTACAACAGCTTTGCACCCAGCAAATCTCTGTCTTCTTTGTTAGGGGTGGAGGGTTTAAAGCGAGAGGGAAGAGCAGATATAAACTGATCTCGTTAACATTCCAAGAGACACTCCCGTTCCCCCCTCTCTGCTCCTCATCCTCACCTCCCACAGCATTTCTCCACTCACACCATGACATGAGTGGACCGGTTAGCACAGCGCATGGGGGGGATGATGCCCCTGGGGTGAGAGAAACAGCACCGTAGTGAGACGCGTCCAAACTCTCACAGCTCTGATGCTGATACTAAAACGGACACTTTGCAGAGTACGAAGAATCAAAGAAGAATCCATATAATTCAATTCAATTCAATTTTATTTATAGTATCAATTCATAACAAGAGTTATCTCAAGACACTTTACAGATAGAGTAGGTCTCGACCAGATAGAGTAGGTCTAGACCACACTCCAGAATTTACAAGGACCCAACAGTTCTGGTAGTTCCCTCCAGAGCAAGCAACAGTGCGACAGTGGCGAGGAAAAACTCCCTTTTAGGAAGAAACCTCGGACAGACCCAGGCTCTTGGTAGGCGGTGTCTGACGACCGGTTGGGGTTAGAATGAAGAGTGGCAATAACAGCCACAGAAAAGATAACAGTTTGTAGTAGTTCTTTGTAGTAGTTCATGGCTTAGCAGGGAATTGTGCGGCATTACAAGGCACAGCAGGACGTAGCAGGATGAACACGGCATCGCAGGACGTGTAGCGGGACCATGGCTACAGCTGCTACCATGATTTTGGAGCCTCCCTGATCCAAGGAAACATGCTGGGGGGAAAAGAACATAAGGACTCCGGGGAATGACTCCCCAGAGCTAGGTTAGTAACAAGCATTTCTGGGACATGGATGCACACAAATGGAAAGATAGAAAGATAAAAAGATAGAGGAGAGAAGCTCAGTGTGTCAAAGGAAGTCCCCCAGCAGTCTAAAACTATTACAGCATAACTGGGAGAGCATAACTAACTAGGAGAGCATGACTAACTAGGAGAGACAGGGTAAAGAGAGCTGCCGGATCGGGCTAGAACTCTCCCCAACCGGATCGGGCTGTATGCTCTAGTTTTATTATATTATTGATTATATGATAGATAGATCTGACAACTATGACGAGAAGCAGGTAGGCCGGGTTAGGCGGACAATATTCAATTCTATGCTCTAACTATAAGCTTGATCAAAGAGGAAAGTCTTAAGTCTACTCTTAAATGTGGAGACGGTGTCTGCCTCCTGAACCCAAACTGGAACCTCACTGTCTCCAGTTCAGTTAAGCCTAAATTTTTCTCCCTTCCCTTTTCTTCTCTTGCATTTGGCCCGACACTCTTCAAAAACTTCTCTCCGTGCTTGCTGAGAAAATAGCCCTTTAGTGACAGTGCCTGGTGAACACAGAAATCCTTAATAACTTACCGTAATTGTGGCAATTCCAGCAGCTCAATAGCTCTAATTACAAGGTTCTTCACTGGGCCACTCAAAAAGCCGCTGAACTGTCATAGTCAACAATTAAAAAATATCTATAGGGACAAAAACTGAGGGAAAAGGGATTGGGGGTGGGGGTCACCCTTCCTGCAAAGGGTGACTGGATGGCCCTTTTTAGCTCTTAAAGAGCCCACTTTCTGTGGATTGAAGGGTTGCTGAACACCTGCACTCAACACTCGGCTTCCCTCGCCCACCCTCTTTGGTTTCTCTTTCTTTTTAACTCGCTCTCAATGGGCCACACAATCTATCTGAACGAGAAGAGGATGGAGAACGAGAGAGCCCAGAGAGAAAGAGGATCAGAAGTTGAGAGATTGTAAGACGACTACAGCGAGGGATCAGTTTTAGTCCATTCAGTGGGCTTTGCTGTCAGGATAGACAGTAATGCAATATGATCAGTGGTGGGGAAGTATTCAGAGCCTTTACTTATGTTAAAGTAGCAATACTGAAATAAAAAAATACTCCAAGTCTTCAATCAAAAATGTCTGTTGTTTGTTTGTTTAATCTATAAATGTGCATCATATTTTATAAGGTCATCATATGTTCATGTAACATCTTAATCTGGAATGTAACTGGTAATTTAATAAATGTAGTAGAGTAAAAATAATTCTGTATTTCCTCCCGAAAGGCTGTAGGCAGTATAAAGTGGCCTGAAATGGGATTACTCAAAGTACAAGTTTGTCAAATGTATCAGTAGAATACTTGAGTAAATGTACTTACTTACATTCCACCCTTGAATATGAGCATAAAGCCACTTTTGATGGATTTTGTTTATACAAATCTTTGTTTCCCAAATGATTCCCTGCAATATATATATATATATATATATATATATATATATATATATATATATATATATATATATATATATATATATATATATATATATATATATATATAAAACAAAGTTGACGCCGCACAGTAGTGTTTCTCCCTTAATGCCTCAGGCTGTTTTACAATTCTAGCCAATGAAGAAAATACTCTGGGTCGTAGGTTGTATTTGTTGCTGCAATAGTGGCCACAGGACAAAATCCTCGGAGGAGCTGGGGCTGTATGTATGGGGGCCTGGTACTCATGGACGAGAGGCTTGTCCTTCTCAGCTAACTGTAGCTAACTGATTCTGGCAAATGCTACAGCTCAGCTGAGAAGGACACCGTGTACTCTTCCTTCTGCGCGGCTACACAGTTAAAAAAATCTTGCACTGACCAAAGTGCTGTACGTAGCATATTAACCACAGAATAATACAAATAAAATAGAATAAATACACTTACAGATCAATGATTTACCGGTAAGCTAAGTCGACATCAATAGACTAATTACAGACATAGCAGGGTAAAACAATTAAAACGCAGGGAAGGCCAATCCAAATATGTGGGTTTTGAGCCTGGTTTTGAATATAGTAATTGAAGGAGCATCTCTGACGTCAAGTGGCAGTTGGTTCCACAGCTGAGGGTGTAGTTCAGTACAAAGAAAATTGTTCCTGCTCACAACCAGGTCTGGGTATTATCTTGAGTAACCGGGTCATGATTTCTGGAAAGAGACATTGCTGTTGAGTTTGTCTAAATGTATTTTTTGGGCGCTTTGAGCACCACAAGCAGAGTGCCATCTAGACCCACTATATTATGAGGAGGCACACATCTTTACGGCCAATATCTCTAACCCTGGGCAACTCGCACCAAAACCATATTGATTGATCCATAGCACTGCAGTTAGGAGAGAAGATATGTATTGTTGATTTTGGGGTGAGCTGTCCCTTTAAAAAAACAAGTTAAATCATGAACAACAAGTACGGATTAAGTGGCACACACTGTTTTGCCCAATCAACCACTGAACACACACACACACACACACACACACACACACACACACACACACACACAGGCTGACCCCCTGCGGCTCTTGTGACAGCTATTGACTTTCCTCAATAGCTGTTTTCTATTGTAGCCCAAGTAGGCCTACCCAGGCTAAATGTCACGGCAGCAGGATACTAGGCTATTATAGAGCATTATGTGTCTCTGAATGGGGATGAGAACCTAAAATTTGACTTCACAATTGCTCGGCCATTGTTGCTGTTCTCAAAGACTGACGGTAATACACCAAGTGTAGCCTACTGCAGCTGCTGAGTCTCCTGGCTCACTGACTGTCCACAGCAGCGCCTTCTCCTCTGTGGAGGGAGGGTTTAAAATCTCGCACCAAGTTGACCGTGGGCGTGGCTTGTAACGCCATGCCTCGCTGCTATTGGACAGTCGGAGTGTCAGTGCCGCTTCTCCCTCCTTTGCTTTTTAAATAAAGTCCCAATGGATACAAGCGTGACTCAACCTGTGGAAGCCGCGATGAACAGCTGATCCTCCCGCAGTGGATAACACCGATCACCATGGTCACCGCCGAGTCCTGATTTTTCATATCGCACGCGCGGCACTATGTGATTAGTTATTGGGGAAGTAGACAATAAGGGGAAATAGTTAAAAGGAAAGTAGATTGGAGGGAGTGAAGGATTTTGTATTGGAGAGGGTTATTTCTTTTGGACCTGTTGATCATCAGTGTGACAGACGGACACACAGACTACCTTCCGCTTTCCGCTCCGCGCTCACCGACCATCAATTATGTTGTTGCCAAGTTTGCTTCTTTTCGCCTCTTCTCACTATTTGGCACCTCTGTTTCTCTGCTACCTGCCGCAAGTCTCCGCACAGAAGCCGGGCTCACGGGTGAGTGCACACACCTGACTGTCTGCTGGTTCACACTGTGAGATACAGGATCATATTTGGATCGAAAGAGCCATATGGCAAAATAGTGTTAAGTGTGCCATATGCTGCGCAAGTATACATTCCACCAAAAATATACCAACTGACGTTGCAACCGTGCTTTGCCGTTTTTACACGGCACGATTCTTCGCTTTGTTCAATTAAATGGACTACAGGCAAGCATCAGATGATTATATAGAAATCTTACTATAAGAGGAACCCTTAGAAATATTGAAATACCTATGCATATGATTGAATAGAGTGCTGAAGTGTATTATGTAATGTATGTGAAACTCACTGCGTTTTTGTGCAGACCAGGTCCGAGACAAAAGTCCTCCAAAGCAATCAATAAAGTCAACAGTTGGCGTCAAATTCAAGGACTTTACAGGCTGAAAATCAAGGACTCAAAATAACATGTGGCGAAGGATAAATACAGTTTAACGAAATATACTGTATATATTTAAAATAAACTCGGCCTTGGTATTACCTTGTCAAGTAAATACGCCAAGTGCTGCAAAACGTTCTCAATGATAATATATACAAAGCAGCTTGTTCGTTTGTAACTTTTAAAGACTTTTTAAGGCCTATGTTGTATCTATTTTGGGGAAACTGCCTCTATGCTTAGGGGTTAATCAGTGATCAGCTGTCTTACTTTTCCAGAAAAGACATTTTTGCAGTGGATGGCTGCAACTTTGAGACTTGTTCCTAAAGGTTTCTGCTGATCACTTTGAGTCACTATAGAGGATAAACTCTAATCCTGATCCCTGTCCAGGTGGGTAAGCAATGCTACCAAAACACAGTTTGTGCTTAACATGCTGCAGAGTGTAAGCTATGAAAACTATTTTTAAGGATACGGAGTTTAACCAGCAGTTCCTTCACCACAGCATCCCTGCTCTGAGCCATTATACGTTTCTTTCTAGGACAGATCTTTGTCACCGTCATGTCTCTCCATCTCTCTTTTTTAAACCTCCCTACCCTCTCAGACACACACAGCGTTATTTGTTCCCCCCTTTGTTGAAGCTTTTACCCATGGCACTGTCCAGGAAGAGAGGAAAATAAGTGATGGGGAACAGTTTACAGATGCACTGTAAAATTTGTGGTCAGGGCTGTGGGTAGGAACAATTCTTTTACACACACACACACACACACACACACACACACACACACACACACACACAGGTCAATACAGTTTTGTGGGTAAAGTTATAGTAATTTACTTTGCATAATCACTTGTGTTGGTTAGTTACTAGATAATTGTTTTCCTACTGGTGAAATAATGAAAGAAATCCAAGTGGAGTGACTGGTTTTAAGGTCGTATCTATTTTGTGGGGGAATCATGTGGCAGTTCTGTGGTTAGCCACAAGGAATAATACAACAAGGGCTAGGATCTTTAGGAAATTAGAAGAAGGCGATTATTCAGACTTTTCTGTGACTGACAATCTGAGCTGAACTTTTCCAAACTGCTTATTTCTTCCAGTTTTAACTTTAGTTAAGAGAATTTCATTCTCCTCTGCAGGCTAAGGAACTATCAAGCTCGGCCTTAGGAAAACCCTTTCAAATCACTTCCCACATTGGATAAACTCCAAAATATAATAGGGTGATGTCAACGTGAAAACAAGGCTGCTTCTTAGGCCTCAAAAAGTTGACAAAGCCCTTTCAGCAGAGTCGGAATAAAGGGCTGTGAACTTGCCCCAGGTTTGGTGTACAATTGTAGCATCTCTCTCAACGTTATCCCCATTAAATGAAGCTCTCTCTCCGCATCCCTCCCATCCTCGTCCTGGCCCAATCCAATCACACGCCGCCTGCTGCACACCCCCACAGTAGATGCTTTTAACATTGCTCACAGCTGCCGTAAATTCACACCCCCACTTTCCACTTTGATATCAGGGTTGAAAGCCTAAGCTAACTTCACTGCATAGCACTGCTCCTTCCTCCTTTCCCTGGAGGCTCCATGACGCAACAAGTCTAACATTTCTTGTGATTGGGACACTAACAAAGCTTTAAAGTGCTCATATTATGCTTTTTGCCTTTGTTTCTTTTCTTTATAGTGTTATATATCTTTTTTGTGCACGTTATAGGTTTACAAAGTGAAAAAGCCCAAAGTCCATCCCAAAGGGACTTACCATCTCCAACAGAAAACACCGTCCACAATCTGCTCCAAACAGCTGTATTGTAGTCCAGCCTTTACTTCAGATGAACGTGCGTCACTTTGTAACACACGTTATAATACTTGCCTAACTGCTAGCGTGGCTAGTAGTCCTTACATAGCTACTGCGCATGAGTGACTCCCAAATAAAGATGGAAAAGAAGTGAGATGCCTCACTCTGTAGCTAAAACAGAGAGCTCAACACACAGGGTGAAAAGAGGAGCTGCAGCAATGTGCAGTACAACAAAAATATGGTGTTTTAAAAATGAAACTATGTAAACCTATTCTGGTACAACCTCTAAATGCAATTATGAGCAGAATATGAGCACTTTAAGAACATTTTAACTTTTTGCCTTATAATTGTTGCTGTTTGTGCATTTTAGATAAGTCTGTCTTTCATGTCTCCTTTATTGTTTTAGCCATTTGATCAGCAGCTTGAGGGAGGGAGGCACAACTCAGATGATAAGGAGGTGTGATGATGGTTAAGGATGGTGATCACACACTTTCCTATGATGGTGGTGCAACACAGTCTCTGCATAAACTGCCACGGCAGAGTCACAGTTTGAATTATTTAGTTTAATTAAAATGCAGTAATGGGGAGGGGGGCGAGAACGGCAAAATGTGAGAGCCACCTTTATGATCTCACTCAAAAACTTTGCAAAATTATGGTTTTTTTACAGTCTAAAAGGATTTATTGCAGGTCTTAATTACGGATATTTTGCAGATTGTCTGGTTGTTAGTACCAGGAATGATCTCTATAACAAAGCAGGTGGTGCAGGCAGGACGCCATCCACTCTTACCCATCTATCTTTAATCCCCCTCATCAAATCAACCTGTTAGAGCCAGGGAGGGGATGCGATGAGCCGTTGTCCTGCATACTTTGGTGACGGCATCAGTGAAGACTCATAAACTCATTGAAAAACAAACATAAACAGCTATGTCTGAGTGGCGAAGAAGCCAAGACTGCATACCTTCAGCTTGGGAAAGTACTGCCCCGATTTAAAAGCAGGAAAGCCTTTTTATTGGTGTGAGGTAGATCACAGTGCAGGTGTGAGTGGTCTGCGTGTGTGCGTGTGTGTGGATTTGTGTGTTTATGTAGCATATGGGTGCAGGTAACTGCCGCTGACAGTGCTCAAAGGAATGGAGGTCAGGAACTGGACTTATTTTATTTATTTTTTTAAAAGTGAGAGACAACTAATATGAAAACAGCATACTAAAAGAAATGTTGACGCCTAATATCAAATGTATTCATATACTCAAATTCATCCCAAAAATAGCTACTCGTGGTTGAGTTGAGAGTTTGGTGTCAATATTTAGAGAATCTTCATGGGCTCCTTGCTGAATGCAATGCTTTTTCTCAACTGGAAAAAGAGTTTTCTGACACTTAAAAATACAGAAAGCAACAAGTTCTTGTGTTATGTTATGTTATTGTTATACAGGGCCTTTTGGGAACAGAAATCAGGAATCAAAGATGAAGCAGATGGGACAGGTTAAAAGAGAAAGTGGGAACACCACCAAAGTAAACAGCAAACCAATGGATAGATTGACAAAATTGATGATCTGTTAAAACTTCCACAGAATGAATATATGATGAAGTATCAAAAGTTGGGCTTTATCGTGGCAACTTCTTTCTTTCGCTAATGGACGCTGAATGTAACAGATTTAGCATATATTGTTCACATTGTACTGGGTTGAACTCAACAGTTCAATTCAATTCAATTAAATTTTATTTATAGTATCAATTCATAACAAGAGTTATCTCGAGACACTTTACAGCTAGAGTAGGTCTAGACCAGATAGAGTAGGTCTAGACTACACTCCAGAATTTACAAGGACCCAACAGTTCTAGCAGTTTCCTCCAGAGCAAGCAACAGTGCGACAGTGGCGAGGAAAAACTTCCTTTTAGGCAGAAACCTCGGACAGACCCAGGCTCTTGGTAGGCGGTGTCTGACGGGCCGGTTGGGGTTAGAATGAAGAGTGGCAATAACAAAAATAGAAAAAAAAATAGTAGTTTGTAGTAGTTCTTTGTAGCAGTTCATGGCATAGCAGGGCACTGTGCGGCATTACAAGGCACAGCAGGACGTAGCAGGGCACAGCAGAGTGTGGCAGAATGAACACGGCATCGCAGGACGTGTAGCGGGACCATGGCGACAGCTGCTACCCTGATTTTGGAGCCTCCCTGATCCAAGGGAACATGCTGGGGAAAAAAGAACATAAGGACTCCGGGGAATGACTCCCCAGAGCTAGGTTAGTAACAAGCATTTCTGGGACATGGATGCACACAAATGGAAAGATAGAAAGATAGAGGAGAGAAGAGCTCAGTGTGTCAAAGGAAGTCCCCAGCTGTCTAAAACTATTACAGCATAACTAGGAGAGACAAGGTAAAGAGAGGAGCCTGGTCGGGCTAGAACTCTTCCCAACCGGATCGGGCTGTATCCCAAGTCTCCCTCTAGTTTTATTATATTCTTGATTATATGATAGATAGATCTGACAACTTTGACGAGAAGCAGGTGGGCCGGGTTAGGCGGACGCTGCGACTCATCACTCCCTAACAATATACAATTCTATGCCCTAACTATAAGCTTTATTAAAGCATAACCAAGAGAGACAAGGTAAAGAGAGGAGCCTGGTCAGGCTAGAACTCTCCCCAACCGGATCGGGCTGTATGCCAAGTCTCCCTTTAGTTTTATTATATTCTGGTTTATATGATAGATAGATCTGACAACTATGATGAGAAGCAGGTGGGCCGGGTTAGGCGGACGCTGCGACTCCTCACTCCCTAACAATATTCAATTCTATGCTCTAACTATAAGCTTTACCAAAGAGGAAAGTCTTAAGTCTACTCTTGAATGTGGGGACGGTGTCTGCCTCCCGAACCCAAACTGGAACCTGGTTCCACAGGAGAGCAGCCTGATAGCTGAACGCTCTGGCTCCCGTTCTACTTTTAGAGACTCTAGGAACCACAAGTAACCCTGCATTCTGGGAGCGCAGTGCTCTTGTAGGGTTGTAAGGGACTATGAGCTCTTTAAGAAAGTAAACAGTGGCACACTGCAGCCACCAGGCTGGACGGCAGCAAAGGGAATCGATAAAGAAATGCAACAAACGGACTATTAGTGAACCCTAACAAAAAACCTTATTACTGTAGGTAAAATAATTACTGATTCAGGATATTAGAATATACATACTCAATTATAGGGATAAGAGAAGTCTTAATTACTTACTTTTATATAATAAAGTTGTGTCCAGGAAGACAAAATCAAGTGTATTTCTGAAAAAAAGGGTAAAGAACAAAGGGCTTTGATGAAAAAGACGGATAGGTTGAAGAAATAAAAAATAAATCAACCTCACTTTAGGATAGTTAAACACGACATATTAAACTTTATATTGTGTTTTTAGTCCGAGCACGTGTGTGTCCGACTACAGTAGAAGGATACCTATTACATAGTAATATAGTATTAGTGTTAGTATTATAATATCTTCTAGACAATGACATGAAATGGGGAGAAACAGATATAAGAGGACAGAGTGAGAAGTTTGTACCTTAACCACTGCGATGCATAGAAGTAGAGTTGTTGGCCATAATCACGCAGATGTGCAGTGCACATTTCTCCATTTAGTCTTTATGGGAAAAAACATTCTTGGCAAAGCGATAAGGTCATAGCTTGGCGTCACAGTCTTCTGTGAAGAGAGGTCATGAAACACAAACCTTTCAGATTAAACCTTTTCCTGACTTTTTTGTTCAACAGCAGTTTGTGATTAGGCACTTAAAGGAAAAATCCCCAAACCAGTTATTGGTGATAAAGCCTGTGGGTTTTTGATTCTTTTGTTGTATGGTGGTAAGATTTTCAATGCTGACATGACAACATACTGTACATATGCATGGTTCTGCTGTTCTTAGAATATTTCTGTTCTCACATAAAATTGGACTCTGGGGAGCATAATTATGCTCCACAACCAGCCTTAAGGTCTTTTTTTTAGGCCATAAGCGACACTTTGCCTGCGTAGTCGCTTGGATCCGAGGGGTCTTACTACGCTCCCCGTGTGAACAGACAGGTGGACAACGCTCTGAGAGTAAACGCCAGGCAGTCAATGTGTGGTAACCCTGGAGATTCTGTGCACCAACATTACTGTACTCCTGCTGGACTGATACAACTGAATGACAATAGTTGACTGGTATCATATTCCTAATCACAGGTCGATTTTAACAAATAGTTGCAATCCTAGCCACACACTGTTATTGTTGATAGCTAAAGTTAGCTAAATTAGCGTAGTCGTAATTGTTTTTTTTGTTTTTCTTGGGCCTTTAATTTAAAAAGTGACGTCACCCGATGAATCCAGTCTTGTGACTAGATCCGATAACTGTTTAAAAAAAAACATTTTATATTTTAGTGAACTCACAAACAGCAAGAATCACTCTCTTGTTCATTGATTTGCATGGTGCATCGCTCGCATAGGAAAATGTTCAAGACAATACAAACTGCCCGCGCCCCCTGCCTGACCGCTCGCGACAATTACAGTCACGACAATCGCTACCTGTCTGAAAAGCCCTTTATACATCAAACAATATTGTATGTGCACGTGGGAATTAAAGTGTAATCATAGTGCTAGAAAAAAGGCCAGTGCATTACTAAAGTCATACTTTTTTTAACTTCTGAGGGCCATGGATATTGAAGCAAATTTCCTGGCAATTTACTTGTAACATTTAACGTTTGTGCATAAAGTTGGCAATTAAGCGTGATGAATTTCATGCAGTTATGGCAGAATCTGTTCGATAGATTTTTAAATTTCCCTGTATAGAACTTAAAATTATAGGTGGCCACCAAAAGAATTTTATTAATCATTGTTGGATTAAGAAAGCCCACAGCTACAGTAATTAAGTGAAGCTAGTGATTTATATTTAATATATTGTGTATGAAAATGAAATTCTGGTCTGAGGTTGGTGCTCTATAGCAATGGTTCTCAAAAATACATTACAGCACGGCACCACCACTGTTAGATTGACTAAACAACAACTTTGTCACTGAAATGTTACTTCAAATGTCTAAAATCCATAACTTGATTAATTTATAGTAATTTGTCAGGGAATTATGCATGACTGATATTTTAAAAAACATATTTAAAAGGTGCTCTAAGCGATGTTGGGTGACGTTACTTCTTGTTGTCGTTCAAAGTATTTTCAAACAAAACAAGACTAGCTCACCTCTCCCTCCTCCTGTCCCCTCCCCCTTTCTTCTGCGCTCCCGCGCACTAACCGCCCCCCACCCCCAAATCCTTCTTGTCGGTTATTGTCTGGAACGCTGGAACACTGTTTGTGTATGCTTCGTGGTGCAGATGGGCACAGTTTGTAGACTCTGGGCTGTCTACAGAGACAGACAGTGTGTTCTGGGGACAGACAACTAGCAGATAGTGAGGAGATGTTTTTTACTGTGTGTTCTGGGGACAGGCAGCTAGCAGATAGTGAGATGTTTTTTCTGGAGACAGGCAGCTAGCAGATAGTGAGGAGATGTTTTTTACAGTGTGTTCAGGGGACAGGCAGCTAGCAGATAGTGAGGAGATGTTTTTTACAGTGTGTTCTGGGGACAGGCAGCTAGCAGATAGTGAGGAGATGTTTGCTGTTCGTGACAACAAATGTTGTAGCCTAAAACACGTGTGACATCGCTTAGAGCACCATTAAAGAGATCTCATGTACTCCCTGCCGTACTCCAAAGTACCCATAGGGGTACACATACCCCCATTTGCATTCTAGAAAAGCAAATGTAGTGTCCAAAATCAAAATGGTTTATCCTCTGGGAATCAGTACTGTGCTTAGTACATTTCAGAGGGTCCATTAGATACTGATGTATAAGTGCAAGTTTAGGCTAATTGATGGTGCTAAAGGAAAGGTTCTGGGTTCATCAAAGCATCAGGATTTATCCTCTTGGGCCGTGAACATTTAGTCACTCACTTGTCGAGATTAGATTAAGATTAACCGAAACAACAAAATAAATAACTAAATGGGACGCATCTGCCGGGGATCATAGATACTCATACTCACACATACGACACTCTGGGTAGTGTGTTGGATTGAATTTTGAATTCTATGGTAAAACCCAATAATGAGCGAGACTTTGTTAGTCACGCTAGCAACAAGCCAATGCCGGTCAGTGTACCACTTTGGTCCAGACTAAAATATCTCAACAACTATTGGATGAATTGCTATTAAACGTTGTACAGATATTATTCTCAGAGGATAAGCCTACAGATTTTGGTGATTCCCCTGACTTTGCATCTGGTGCCACCAACAGGTCAAATGTTTAACTTATCCAATAAAATACCATTCAAATTTCAGTACAGGCATTAAGATAAATCCTGATGATGGTGACTTTGAGATACCTAGCGCTACCCGTGAGGTTGACATTTCTAGTTCAAAATGCAATGTCTGGACAACGTCTCGGGTTACTTACGTAACCCTTGTTCCCCGAGATAGGGGAACGAGACACTGCGTCGGTTACAACACTAAGGGGAACGCCTTTAGGCATGACAGGGCTGAATGTGAATGAAAACTACTCCAATCCTATTGGTCCTAGTGAGAACGGTAGCATGTGACGGCACACCGGCACATAGCTCATTAGCTCTTTCTATGAAGCAAGGCACTCCAGGCGGGGCGAGGCGTGGTGAACCGACGTAGGTGAACAGTCTCGTTCCCCTATCTCGGGGAACAAGGGTTACATACGTAACCCGAGACGTTCCCCTTCGAGGGGAACTCGAACTGCGTCGGTTACAACACTATGGGAACGAGATACCCACTAACCCGCGCCGAAACCCCACCTGCCCTAGCGTGCAAGCAACCTGTGGGCACGACTAGGAGGAGAGCACCCGGGTGCCGGGTGCGGAGGGAAGGTCCAGACTATAGAACCTGAAGAAGGTGTGAGGAGTGGCCCAGCCAGCCGCATCACAAACCCCCTGGAGAGACGCTCCAGAGAGGAGAGCCGTGGAGGCCGCCATGCCTCTCGTGGAGTGAGCCCGTACAGCCATAGGTGAAGGCTCTGACAGGGCAGAGCAAATGGAGCCTCCCGTCCTCCGCCGTGGAGGATGAAACGCCTGCAGCACCACAGGCCCCATGACAGTGGACTGCACCTTGGGAACGTAGCCCGGAATGGGGTGCAGGATGGCCCTCAGATTACCCGGGGCAAACTCCAGGCATCGGGAAGCAACCGAAAGAGCCTGGAGGTCCCCCACCCTCCTCAGAGAGGTGATAGCAAGGAGGAAGGCCATCTTCAGGGTCAGGTACTTAGCCTCAGCCGACTCTAAGGGTTCGAAGGGGGCCTCAGCCAAAGCTTCGAGAACCACCGCCAGATCCCAGGTGGGGATCCTATGGCAAGTCGCGGGTCTCATCCTCCGGGTCCCACGGAGGAACCGCACAACCAGGGGAAGCCTCCCCAGAGACCCAACCCTGGGCGTGGAAAGCCGAAATGGCAGCCACGTAACCTTGAGGGTGGATGGGTAAAGGCCCGCAGAGAAGCGGTCCTGCGGAAACTCCAGCACCTGAACCACCGGGCAGGTAACTGGGTCCAGCATGCGTCCTCTGCACCAGGCAGAGCAGACGTTCCACTTCAGGCCACACATCCTTCGTGTAGACGGGGCCCTGGAGCTACGGAGAGTCTCGACCGCTCCTGCCGTCAGGCCCGCCACTAGGTACTGGGCCCCCTCAAGGGCCAGCCCCACAGCCGCCACAGGGCGGGGCAAGAGTGAAGAACCCGGCCCCCTGCCCAGGACAGCAGGTCCCTCCTCAGAAGGACCTGCCACGGCGGACCGTCCAGGAGCGATATTAGGTCCGAGAACCACACTTGGGGTCAGCCAGAACGGCGCTACAAGAAGCAGGCGGCTGCCCTCCTGACGGACCCTCTCCAGGATCCCCGGGAGCAGAGCGACTGGGGGAAAAGCGTACAGACGCAGCCTCGGCCACTCCCGCACCATGGCGTCCAGCCCTAGCGGGGCCGGGGGCGTCAGGGAGAACCACAGAGGACAGTGCGTAGTCTCCTGAGACGCAAACAAGTCCACGTCTATAGGTCCAAACCTTACGCACAAGGACTCCACCACCTCGGGGTGGAGCCGCCATTCCCCGTGCCTCAGCCCCTGTCTTGACAGCAGGTCTGCACTCTGATTCTGAAGCCCAGGGATAAACATCGCCCTGAGAGAGCAGTCTCCGCTGGGACCACAGGAGGATCCGATGCGCCAGTCTGCAGAGAGGGCGCGAGCGCAGACCCCCCTGGTGATTCAGATAGGCCACCACGGCTGTATTGTCGGACCTGACCAGCACGTGGCGACCCAGGAGTGCAGGCAGGAAGCTCCTCAGAGCACGGAACACGGCCAGCATCTCGAGGCAATTGATGTGCAGAGTGGTCGTCCATGACCACGCCCCACCCGGTGAGGGAAGCGTCTGTCGAAACGATCACACGGTGACAGGGCGCCCCCAGCACGGGTCCTTGGGACAGGAACCAAGGCTTCTTCCACACTGAGACCACGAAGACATTTGTGCGTAACCCGTATCAGGCGGAACGGGTTTCCCCTCAGGGAGAACCCCTTGGATGTCAGCCAGCACTGCAGGGCCCTCATGTGCAGAAGACCAGAAGGTATCACGCTGGAAGCAGCCGCCATGAGGCCCAACACCCTTTGAAAGTGTTTCACTGTGATGGCGCGGTCCAGCCTCACACCCTTCACTGTGGCCAGAACGGACTCGACACGAGCCGGAGTCAGATGTGCCAGCATCGTCAACGAGTCCCACACCACCCCTAAAAACACAGTCCTTTGGGCGGGTGCCAGCACACTCTTTCCCTCGTTTAGCCTCAGCCCCAAACAAAGAAGATGAGCGAGGATGACATCTCGATGCCGAACCGCCAACTCCCGAGACTGAGCCAGGATAAGCCAGTCGTCGATCTAATTGAGAACCCGGATGCCCCGGAACCGCAGAGGGGCCAGCGCTGCATCCATACACTTGGTGAAAGTGCGAGGGGAGAGTGCCAGGCCAAAGGGAAGAACCCGATACTGGTACGCCACGCCCCCAAAGGCGAACCTCAGGAACTTCCTGTGGGAAGGACGAATGGAGATGTGGAAGTACGCGTCCCTCAGATCCACGGTGACAAACAGTGGACCGGACGTGACACACAATGGCGGGGATGGTGAGCATCTTGAACCTGTATCTCCTCAGAGACCGGTTCAGAACCCGCAGATCCAGAATAGGGCGCAGGCCTCCGTCCTTCTTGGGAACCAGGAAGTACCGGCTGTAGAAACCGGACCCGCTGGCCGGTGGGGGAACGAGCTCCACGGCCCCCTTCTCCAGCAGCGAGCGCACTTCTTGTCCCAGCACCAGTCCGGACCACCCCAGCGAAGCCGGGGGGGCGCCAGGAAGAACTCGCCGATGATCCGCAGTCTGGGAGCCAAACCCCTGGCCCAGTGCCACCCCTCGGGGCAGGCAGAGTGGAGAAGGCTCGGCGGCGGCTAGCGCGTCCCGAGCACCTTGGTGGCGGGACAACAACACAAGCGGCCGACCAGGAGGGGACCTCAGTTGGCCTCTGGGGGCTAAACACATAGTCAGGACCTCCACGCCTTGCCCCTCCGCGACTGGATAACGTCCCTCAGGTCCGACCTGCCGGGGAGGGGTGCGTGGGAGCGTTGCCCTGCGTCCCAAGCCGCTCGAGGGGGACCACGAGAAGCCACACTCTGTCTCTGGTTGGTAGAGGGCTGAGAAGGGCCAGCCGTCCTAGCAGAGCGGGACCCAGTCCGGCGAGGGAGAAACTGCTGCTGTGCTTATATGCCCCTACGGTTATGCCGTCACATGCTACCGTTCTCACTAGGACCAATAGGATTGGAGTAGTTTTCATTCACATTCAGCCCTGTCATGCCTAAAGGCGTTCCCCTTAGTGTTGTAACCGACGCAGTTCGAGTTCCCCTCGAAGGGGAACTTTTCTTAACAAGACTTTTGGGATTGTTGGTGTCCCATTTTCCTCCAGCGTCACACAATCACACAGGAAGAAATCATTCGAAAGAAAAATCTAATGCAAAAACAAGCTCTACTTTGTGGGAGTTGTTGAGAGGCCTTCAGGAAATATAACTGCATTAGAATAAACGAGACAAGTTAAGGGAAATAGTGCACACTAAGAAATTAAATTGCAACTGACATCTTTAGTAAAACTTCAGGTTCCCAAGGCAACTCACCACATGACCAGACACCTAGGCTCCACTTATATTTCGCCAATCACTGACAGATGGCCTTAAGGGTGACGCCACCAACGTTCAATCAAATTATGTAAATTCCCTCTGATATCTGCGTAATCAGCAAACGCATTTCATGCTCTATTTCGGGGCTTTCTAATCAGTGTAATGAAATGCAGTCAACGTCCAGCTCTGTGATTTCAGGGCAGTGAGCACCATGCACGCATCACCACAACTTCACTCAGCCTTTTTTTTTTTCCTCTGCAGATCCTCCTGATAGTTGTGGTTGAAGGGGTGCGTTTGCATTTACAGAATTATTTAGTCCACCATGGGAACTTTTTCTATCTAAATTAAGTGTGTTAGTGACGCTCTTGTTTGAGAAGAATACTGCCTGTTAAAAGAGCCATGGCTCTGTGTAATCCTTCTGATTATCAGGACGGCAGAAACACTTCCTCTTTCCTATCAAACTAGCTCAGCGGATTAGCCTCTGCTCTGCCACATATTTAATCGTTTCCTTTGATATGAGCAAGTGTGTGGTCTCAGTTTGAGTATGCAATGGTGGCGTTGAATCTATTGCGATGTGACACACACACACACACACACACACACACACACACACACACACACACACACACACTTACTTCCTGGGAACTACAGAGACAGCTGACTGTTCTGAAGCCAGGATGTAGCATTAGTGACAAACAAGGAATGCTGTTAATCAGATTTAGAGCCATTTCCGACCAACACCTCCTTCGCCCCCTCACTCACACTTTTTGATCGCCTTACACCACTTCAAAAGAAAAACAAGGAAGTCATCTAAAGAGGAAATCTGATTTCAGCATGGGGTGAAAATGTTTTTAATCGTCTCTTTCTCAGATTTATTAATCAACATCCAACAGAGACCGCAGCATCCGTTGCTAGATGCTTGTCTCAAATAGCCAGACTTTACTCCACAGCACAGCGGCGTAGCTAACGTTAGATGCTGGCTATACTGACCGTCACAAAAGCCCATGCTCACACGGAGCTCTGTACCCAACTGACAGACATACTTTCTCTGCTTAAAATTATGGCAACAACGGCTACTTTGACTTAGAATTACGGTAGAAACCGCTAAAAACAACACTACCTTGCCGTCCTCTCCACCCGACTGAACACACTTTATTGGCCGTTGTCGTCTACCGCCGCTGAACTGGCTACACGTCCCAAACAGCCGTGGCCGCTGGCCTGATCCTCCGGTAACGTTAGCCATTAACAGCGTTAGCATGGCGGCGTTAACCAGGACCAGTCGGAATACTCTTAACTGGCTGTGTCTCAATTGTTTTTGCAAGTAACTCGGATACTCTATATAATTCAGTGTGAGTATGCAAATGTTGAAATGACATAAAATGCCCGTCCGTTGTAGCCGTGATAAATTAGCCTGAAGCAAATGCTTAGCTACCTGTTACTCGGCGTCCTGTTGGGCTCTATCTTTCAAATACATCTCCAATAATTAGGTCGGGTAGAATCTATCTCCGTTGATCCTGTTTGTTTCTTTGCTGCTTTCATGGCTGTACTACAGCTGTAGCACGCTGGCTTTACGGTTTTACAGGTATATATCTGGCAACCCGGCCGCTGTCAAAAAGGGCAGTTGATAACAACACACAGGCCAAAAACAAACAGAAATTCCATCACGGAAGGGAAATTACAAAAGGAGAAAATACTGGCATTAGCATTGTTGTCAGAAAAGATAGTCTTTCAACTTAGCATGTTTCCTTAATATCTGATGACGCATTGGGGTCATTTTGGGATTTATTACAGTAAATATATTACATATTGGACCTTTAAAGCTAATTAACAATTACTTTAACAATCAATCAAGTGACCTAAGTGTAGTGTAAAGTGAAAGAGGTTGTTCACAGATTATTATCATCCAACCCTGCAGTTCTCTTTACCTACAGTATTTCTAGTGTCAGGTTGGAATCCGACCCGCAACATGTTGCTGTGTGTCTTCCCCTCTCTCTGTCCCCTTTCCCGTCTATCTGCATTATCTAATAGAAAAAAAGCCCAAAAAATGAATTGTACAAATTAAGAAAGCATAGATGACAATTTCTGTAGATGAATTATACAAAAAGACAACAACTATATAATGCTGTCTTTAAGTGTGTGGATAACTGTCAGAGTTTGCATTTTAATTATCATAGTCAAAGTAAATACTTTGCTCAAACCTGACCTACCAAGCATGGCTGTAAGCACATCAAGAAATCAAATCAAAAGAAGAGGTGAAGTAGGGGACTACGCTTTAATGTTTTAAGCCCAAACCCCGCCCTCCTGCTGCGAGTGGAACACACACTTTGCACCTCCTGTGTGAAAGGTGTCCAGCTCCTTTAGCAACATGCTAGAACTGTGTTTTAAGGGTTTTAAAAGGTTACTTTGACAATGTTTAATTACAAGTTTCTTTTTCTTTTCTTTTTTTTTTCAAGACAAACCCCAATTAGAAATTTTAAAGGAATAAGAGGGCGGAGAAGAAGGGTGCAGCTCCTTTTTAGTTCCTCTACTTTTTTTATAACACGGCTAAGTAAAGAGTGTTAATGGAAACAGCATGAGGGATGGCATTCGCTTTATAGATTTCCTGAAAACTAAATGTTAATTATCGGACAAAAGTGATTACCTCGGCCTGTTAAAAGCACACAACAGTACACAATTAGCCCCAACTTTGGTGGACAACTTTCATTGGCCTGTTTCCTATGTGGTCGGCTTTATTCTCCTTTTCCTCTATTTTGACTAATCCACTTGATAGAATGCCAAAAATGCCTGGTGATTAATGACACAGATGCATCAGATGGCCATATATGTACTTACGTATGTGTTGTTTGTTGTTGTGGTGCCCAAAGGAGATAATGACCCCATTAGACATTAGCACGTACACACACACACACACACACACACACACATACACACACACACACACACACACACACACAATGAATCTCCATCTGTGCGTGCAAAAGGTGAAGCAGTGATGTCATTCATGTCAAGGAGCATGTTCCTGTTAGTTAAATCGAATAGACATTTTTTCCCGTTACACAGGATCTGATTTAGACATCCCTTGTGATATCAAGTTAGCTTCAGTTTGACCCATGTAAGAACAAAATGGAGAGGGTTATCAATACAGTGGGCTTCTCCAGCTAAAGTGTTTTGACTAAATGGAGTTAAACAAACATGAAAAAAATCTCAAATTTGGACCATTGCGCTCTATAATAACCACCATATTATTGAGTATTTTCTCAGTGCATGCACGTTAACACTAATGCAAAGTCTGATACATTGCCTTAGGTGATGTTGGGTTGACTTAAATTAATCTGGAGTTGTGGTGTTAGAAAGGAAATGAAGTTAATCTGGAGTGGTGTAGTCCAAAAAAAATGAGTTTACCGGACCTCTGTAGCACGCTCCTCATCTTTGCTTGAGGCTTTAATATTCATCTAATGAAATCATCAAAGCATGAACAATTTATGTCATCTATGCTTTCTTAATTTGTAAAATTCATTTTTGGGGCTTTTTTCTATTAGATAGTGCGGCTAGATGGGAAAGGGGACAGAGAGAAGAGAAGACACACAGCAACGTGCTGCGGGTCGGATTCCAACCCTGTATAGGTAGCCTAAAAATCTCACCGCACCCTAGTGGCAGCAAATGTAATTTCGGGTCATAAAGGTCTAACAACTCTCTGTTGAATGTGAGCTGGAAAAACCAAAATCACATTGTCTATAGAGTCGTGGGCGGGCTTAACATAAGGACGGCAGAGTTGTGAGTTGCAACAGTTCCGCGTAGCCGGGAGGTAATGAGACAGGAGGTCTCCAGGCTGTAGCCATACCTGATTCCACGACTCTGGAAGACTTGGAAGATGTGTTTGTAGTTTTGCCAACCAGATACGGCAAAAGTTTAGTCTATCAACCAGCGTTGCTCTGGTTGGTTGTAGCGCTATCCTATTGCGTGCAGAGGGATTTTGAAAGACAACCGTTTATCCCACCCCTTGGATTGAGCCCTGCCAAAGGTGACTTCTCAGACCCAACATCTTGATGTGGGTCTGGCTTGTCAGGCTACTGTATAGGTAAAGGGAACCATACAACATTTGCAGTACTACTCCCCAAGACTTTATTTGCAAATTCTTGAAACTTGCTTCCTGTATGAATCATCAAGTGAACTGTCTTAAGGAGTTAACTCTGTTGTTAGTGTTAACGTGCATGCACTGAGAAAATACTCTGCGTATTTTGCTGCTATGTAGAACTTGAGGCAGAACAGGCTGCAATATGGCGGTTATTATAGAGCGCAATGGCCGCTACTGGCAAAACACACCTGAATCTCTGACAGAACAAGTTGCATTGTGGGTAATGTAGGCGGCAGGTTTTAACAAGGAAAGAATGCATGGAATAAAAATCACCATACATGGTTCTGCAGCACAGAATTTGGCCATTTAAAAAAAAAAACTGTCCATCGTGAGTCTGGTAATGTTACAGGAACGCAAAGCTAAATCTATGACGTACCATTTAAGACACATACAGAAAAAAGTGTTTACTTATTTTTTAACAGCCTTGTATTTGTCCGCACTCCTCTAATTCCCATCACCACAGCTCTGGTGTGTCTGGGATGTAAATCAGCATGTTGTTAAGCTAAATTTAAGCAAGCCTGTTTCCTACTAAAGACAAGTTGCTAAGTGTAAGATAGTTGAAAATGGGTTCTTCTTTTTAGATTGGGGCTTCATAATGAAAATCTGTCTGAAGAAATGAGCTCTACCCTACGCACAATGAGCCAGTTGGAAAGTTGAACGTAAATGCATTTACTGTAGGAGACGTAATCCACAGTTTTGTTTATTTACTACCTTTTGTTTGGTTTCTCAAAGCCTGCTTTTCCCCCTGTCAGCCCTTTAAGCGTGCATTTATAAAAATGATTACCCGTATTCCTAATCATATTCTTTCTTCTTGCTCCACTGCTGTGGCTCGGGCTGGAACAGATTCCCCGCCAGTGACGGTAAAAAAAGACCACTACACAGCTAGTGCTTAAACTGTTGCACAATGAGGGTTGCATTTCACTTATTTTATGAGTGTGTGTGTGTGTTTGTGTGTGTGTGTGTGTGTGTGTGTGTGTAGGGGGAATTTGGCTTGTTAAATGTGAGAATCTCAGTGCTCATTGTTTCCCGGTCAAGATATCCCTACCAAACCATCGTTTAACTCGTCTGGTGTTTTAACTTTAACTCATCTGACTTCATCTCTGTGGCGGGCCAAGTAGACAGAGGAGGATATATCTTCACAATCTAAATGTCTAAGCTGTCCCTCTGTTCATTAAAAATAAAAAAGCAATGCTTTAGGTTCTACCATTTGGAAATTAAAGAAAGGTCCTTTGAACGGTTGTTAAAGGGAGATTTTTCCCTCAGGGGTGCATTCAATACTTCAATACTTTGGCCTCTCTCTAAATCTTTGATGTGTTGCCTGCACTATGATGTAAAATGTTGCATAATGATCTGCAGGAAGGTATTATGAGCAAGTTCTGTCCCCACAGGTTTAGGTAATTAATGTTATTTTGAGCAGCGCATGTTCCTCGGCAGATCCAGCAATAGCTCCTGTTATACGTTAGTCTGTTTAATTTAGATGTGTTTGTTTGGTTTTGATTATGGGACGTCGGGCGGGCCTCAACCCCAGCCATTATCCACCTAACAGGAGGGGCTGTGTTCCCTCAGGAGATAATGCCAGGTCCCGTCATCCTAGCTTATACTGTAGCAGCTGATTGCTGTCAAACAGACCTGGGTGACAGATAGTAACTGAAATTCACTCAAAGCAGTTTGTTGTAACCTCTTTAAGCCGCCAGATCGGTGGGGTTTACCACATCAGGACACTTCAGATAGAATTTGGTAAGCTGGCAACCACAGAGAAGTGTAAGCATGTTGTCAATGCCTTGCTGATTGGCTGCAAACTGCTTTGTGTGGTGCAAAAAGACAAACCTCACCCATCTGGTTGTCCCCGCTGGTTAACAGAGTTGTTTTTCAGATACCATGTAAACCAGACTCAGTGTCACTCGCTGTATTTCGGCAGGATTCAAATGGGAACCAAGTGCACATTTAGTAGTAGTGAGGAACTCATGGAGAACAGCGGTGCCGTAGAAACTGTTGGAAGACTCGATCAGACCTGAAAGGTGGCTGGGATACAGTGCAGAGAGTCTGAGTCGAAGATTAGATTAGATTACGGTTTATAGTGTAACGTCAGTCGACTATTAGATATTCTCCCAAGGAGACTGGCATTTTCTTTCTCCCATTAATTTAGAGGTTTTTGCTAGAGCCCGACTGATAAAGGAGTTTTAAGGCCCGATATTGATACAAATATTTTGTTATTTAAAAATCTGATATCCCAATATATATATTTTTTTTAATCCAGAAACATGTAACAAAACATAAACAGATTTCCCTAACAATTGTTATTTGTAGTTATTTATGAGTTCTCACTAAAATAATATAATAATTTCTTTTATTGTCACAATAGAACAATCAACATATATTAAAGTTCTGATAAATGAAATGTATAAAAATACAAACTTAAGATATGAAACTTAAAGTCCTTTGAACAAAAACACATTAACAAAAAAAAAGAATCAGTGTTGCCAACAGGGATGTTGTAGAGCGTCCTCTGGTGGACAGACTATGCAACGCCAACACTCATAACATGGTTCTCCGTACGTTTTTATTTTATAAATATTACTTCATCCGAATCATTTATTTGTCATTATAAATGATTCATAAAATAAAAACAGACGGCTATCCATGTTATGAGGTTTGGTGTTGCATAGTTTGTCCACCAGAGGACACTACTTTTTTTTTTTTTTTTAAATCGGCCATTATAGATGCCTAATATCAGCCCACCAATATATCTGTCGGGCTCTAGGTTTTGCTTTGGCTTTTTTTTTTTATCTTACCTTTGGTAAGTATTTTTATTTTATTTTATTATACTTTATTAATCCCACAAGGGGAAACTACACTTTACACTCTGTTGTTATTACACACATTACACACAGGCCTGAATTACACACACATGCTCAGGTCCTATACATGCACTAATGGAGAGTCAGAGTGAGGGGGCACAAGGAATTATGGGCTCTACATACACACACATTTATCCAATTGCCATTAGCATGAATAGTTCCACTTTTTTGGGAAACACACTCATCCACTTTTTTGACTGGTTGGATCAAAAGAAAAGAGATACCGCTCTTATACCTGTCTGTTAAATATGAAGCTACAGCTAGCAGCCAGTTAGCTTAGCATAAAGTGGAAGACTGTTTCCAAGACTGTAAACACTGGGGAAACCGTTTGCTCGACTCTGTCCAAAGGTAAAAACAACAACAAGCACCACGAAAGTGCAATATTTAACTTTTAATGTCCAGTTAGTTTAATCCATAGAAAAAAAAAGTGTAATGACAACTTTCCCAAGAAATTGTCTAGCACATCATTTTTACACTTCTGGTTTTGTATGGATTGAACAACTGAGATATGACGTCATTATCAGTAAACGTTTCCAGTCTTTATGCTAAGCTAACCGGCTGCTGGCTCCAGCTTCATATTAAACTGGCAGATATGAGAATGGTGTCAATCTTATTCCGACACGTGTCAGTGTTATATTTGTGTTTTATGTGTTTTTTTTTTTTTTTTATTGGAGTAAGTATTATAAATCTTCCTGCATTCTGTGTACTTTTTGTGAAACTGTAACCAGCAACTTTACCACACATGTTGAGCAGTCTTTTAAGCAATCTGTCAGAATAGTTGTATTGAATAATAACTATTGTTTCTGTCAGTATGTAAGTACCCTTGAGAGTACTTTTAATTTTCTTTTTTGAACTCTCAACCATAAATTGGGAAACGTTTTTTCTCAGAGTCTCTGGTTCCACCTTTACAGGCTGAGACGAGTCTGTGGGTGGAACAGCATGACTTAGAAATGACTACATGTGGGAGCCTTGGTAGGGGGTGTTGATTTCCACTTACTGGACATTGCCGCCTCAAAATCTGTGATTGAATGTTTTATTATGACAGTGGAGGTAGAGGGGCTGAATCCATTAAGGCTGTAAGTCAGGGATGGGGAGGACAGGTCCGTCTGTGGGCAGAGGCCAGACGTAAGGCCAGACTGGCTCTTAACCTGAATGAGTGGCTGGAAAAATCACTTCTTTTTTGTAGAATAGCTTGCTTTGGATACAGATTTACTGACTGAACAGTTCATCACGTAGACCATCCACGTTACATCCACGTCTTTTTAACCACTTCTGCTGTGAAGGAAACATGCAACTGCTTTCTTCTTTTCTTATACTTACTTTATATACAGTATATAAATATAGTACCGACACAATGCAGATACAGGCTTTTTTTCCCCCTAAGACTAAGAATTATCCCTGTTCTTCACCAAAGCCAAGAGGAGGACACACCAGTTAAAAATGAAAAGATGTGCTATGTTTTCCTCTCTAGCTGCACTTTCTCATAAAGAGTCACAACACATCATGATTTAGTTTCCCTCTGAGCCGGTCGACAAGCGATGCCAAGGCTGAAATCAGATTAAAATGTCCACCTTGTTGTAGACATGTTACATGGAGGCGAGTTGGATTTGTGTCCCACTGTATCCTCTGAAGTAGTATTCCTGTTTGTTTAAATATCCTTTAACCTTGTCACTCAAGTTTTGTTTTTATCAATTTATGAGAAGTACCAATATTTCACTGGTGGAGTTAAAGCAGCCAAGTCTCTCTGCGCTCAGAACTCGGATAGTTGAACAGATATATATTGTTTCATGTGGGGATTAAACCTGTGATCATCCTTTTTCAGGACACTTTCTTAAACTCTGGACCACCCTGTTACCCCATCTCTTGATTCTATCTGGTAATTTTTATTTAAAAGTCTCCAGACAAGTACAAACCAGAAAACAGAGTGACTGAAAGAGGATGGGATAATGGACAACAACTTAGAGTATAAGCAAGAGTGGAGAAAAAAAACACAAAAATGGTCTAAAGAGAAAAAAAAGGTTTTGTATATATACACACATGATCTAATAGGACATACATAAAATAATAAGCCAAAACACATGAAGGCTGTTGATCTACTTCATCCCATTACATCTGACCACCTCATGTTTCATGTTCTCCACCTTTAAACATGACTGAGCCTCTGAAATGGAGGATCACTGAGAGAGAAGGTGACTTTCACAAGCATGTGTAAGGCTTCAACATGAAATGACTACAAAATAATAAAAACCACAGGAGACAAAACATTTCATTACAACTTGTGTGTGACAAATACTGCATATGTCAAAATCTAACAAACTCAGATTTATATTGCATGAATGCACGAATCGTTGGTCTCTGAATGGGAATCGAAAGGTGCCCAGAGATTCCCACCTCTAATAATTTATCTACAGGAAAAAAGAAAAGAAAACTTCACCTAGTAATAGGGCTGCCTCACTTTACTGTAATGCAGTCTTTAAAACCAGGAAAAGACTTGTATTACCATATTATGATATCCAAAATCTAACACGATATCTAGTCTCATATAGTGATAGAATATTGATAACTTGCCCAGCCCTACTTCCTAATGTTGTATTTCTGTAAATCTGGCCTGTGGGGTGAAATGATTCCACTTCATTTGCTTCAGTATTAAACATGCCAGGAAAAGGCAGTTCTCCTCCCTAATAGGATGAAAATGATCCAAACCAGTTCATTTGCATTGGACAGAGGTGATATGAGCTCAGCAGTTGGCAGATTTTTCACTTCATCAATTTGGAACTCTGTTTTTTTTTTTTTTAATGAAATTGCGTGTATTTGAAATGAATGTTTATGACCGTAATAACTGTCAGTGCTGGCAGCTATTCTCTGGTATTGGTAAAGTAAAAAACCCACAAAGGACTGTAAATGGATTATTTTCTAACCTGTGTCTCATTTTCTTCACCACATTTTGGATTTGTAATTTGTGCTCTAACAAGTTTAACCTCCTGAGAGAGAGAGAGAGAGAGAGAGAGAGAGAGAGAGAGAGAGAGAGAGAGAGAGAGAGAGAGAGAGAGAGAGAGAGAGAGAGAGAGAGAGAGAGAGAGAGAAAGAGAGACAGAGATATTAGCCAGAATATGAAGATTATAAAATGTAAGTAGCAGGAGTGTGCTGCCACTGTGGCTGAGCGGCCCGGGGGATGGTCAGTCTGTCGGCCTACCACTTTGGTCCCAAGTAAAATATCTCAAAAGCTGTTGGAAGGATTGGCACAAACCTTTGCATAGACATTCATATTCCCAGGAGGATGAATTGCCTGATCTTTGCCACTACGAGGTTTACGTTTGTGGCTTCGAGTGAAATATCTCCACAGTAATTGGATGAGATGCAATGAAATTTGGTACAGTCATCCATGTCCTTCTCAAGATGAATTATAATAAGTCTTGTGATGCCCTGAACAGCAGGTCAAAATCTGAATTTGTCCAATACCAAACACCTGCCAAAATAACTGCATTCCCTTCACCCTCAGCTGTAAATTTGGTTTAATTAGCAAATGTTAGCATACTAACACACTAAACTAACATGGTGGACATGGTAAACATTATACCTTAGCATTCAGTTCAAACTGCTGTGTCTCGTATGGCTGTAGAGGGTGTTTTTATTTTAATTTTTATTTCATGCCCTGCCTTTTGTTTAAAATAACAAAATAGGTTTGCTAATTTATAATATGCAACATACAGTAAAACAGTCAGATAGTGTAAGAGCAGATTATATGAGATTAGCGTGGGTGTCCACTGAGCTATGAAAGCCAAATTGTCCAGGAAAAAAATGTTGCTGGTGGTTACTTAGAGTATGATTTTATTAGCAGTAATAACGGGGCAGAATAGGTGGAGACGCTAATAATTTAGAGAGGATGGCTGTGACAGATTCTGGAGCAGTCTGTGAGATCCAGTTGTACACCAGCTCATTCATGACATCAGTGGTTTGGCTTTGTTACCATCCACGCTTTGTTCAGGTCTGTCGCATTGCTCTTCATACGTTTGGTAAAAATCTGTCTCCAAGCAACAATTGTGCTGTTATTCAAAATAGTTTTTTTTTTTTTTGAGTCAGGCATTGGGATAAGGCAGCAGAGGGAGAATTAAATTTTGCTTCTATACATGCAAGCTCCGCACGTGCGTTTCAACTATGGATCATTTTGAAAAGATCGTCTGATAGGAGTTGGCAAGTGAAAGATGGAAACTGTGCCTTTTTTAAATTTTTATTTTGTTTCTGGCTGCGTGTCATTTTCCACCACCTTCTTCCCTCCATACCTGCCCTAAATGAGATCTCATGTGTCAGATTTTAGAGCTCCAACCAGCACGCTGGTGATTTAGCTTAAGAGACTTTGGGTGAAAAATGCCTCTGAGAAAGGTTTTCACATGCAGTTTCCTACTTGAGAATAGCCTGATTTTAGAAATCAGCTGTGTTTGAGCAGCCACAAAGTTTGATCATCACTTGCGAGATATCAAGATCTTACCAAGAGTGTTCTTTTTCTTCAAAAAATGTAACAAGAGCTGGCTCAGGTACGCTGCTGAGCAGCAGAGAATTCTGGGGCTGCTCAATGCACACCTACTCTCTCCCCTCACTGACGCACAACTCAATCTTTTTGGCAAAGTTTGTGCTCGCCTGAAATCCTCTAGACCCTAAATGTATTTAAATATTTTGAAGCAGCTGCAAAGCCAAGAACCATTACTGCTGGCAGAGAGAAGGCCATCATCCTACAGTAGAGTAGACTCACTAATAGATCATGAGTAAAGAGGGAGAAGGATTCCCATTGCTCCGAATGTGGTTTGGCTCATTCAAAAACGAGGAAATCAAGGTTCGACTTGTCTTCAGCCAAACATCAATTAGATAAATTAGCCTCTCGCTTGAGCTTCAGTGCAGAGGTGCTCACACCCTCTTTACAGTAGCCTAAACAAAGAAAGGCAGCGGCCATCAAGTGATTGAGAAACAAAGAAATGTTTGGAGCAAAATGAGTCCGATTCGTATGTTAGTTTGGCGTAAACTCTGATACAGCTGAATGCAGCCTTTGTTCCAACACAGTGATACTAGACAGAAAGACAAGGAGCCAAAAAGAAAGCAACTTTGCAAGAATTGAGGACAAAGCTCAATCTGAATGTGCATCTGTTGTTTTGATTGCAGTGGCTGATCGGAGACAGAGACAGTCACTGTGGGGTCATCTGCCCGCGGACGCAGGGGAAGCCGGTGTGCGGCTCGGACGGGCGGAGCTATGAGACCGGCTGTGAACTGCAAAGGGCGCGCTGCAAAGACAAAACCCTGACACTGGCACACCGTGGCCGGTGTCGAGGTGAGAACTCAACTCTGGTTGCAGTCTGTGTTCTTGAAGAGAAAATCTGTCAGGGTGCATTCAAGGAAACTCTTCTGAGCCTTCTGCCATTTTTTAACGCAAGAAACTAAACACTTTCATCATGTGCATGTCGCCCTATTTCTAGAGCTGCAAAGATTAATTGATTAGATGTAAACTATTAAATGCATTGTCAACTGTTTTGATAATCAATTAATCGGTTTGAAAAAAAGTGGGTGGAAAGGAATTCTCTGATTCCAGCTTCTCAAATGTGAATATGTTTGAGCTTCTTCACCCCTCTGTAACAGTAACATCGTTGAGTGGTGAACAAAACAAGACATTTGAGAAAGTCTTGGGTTTTGGGAAACACTGATCCACAATTTTTACCATTTTCTGAGCAAAGAACTAATCCATTAATTGAGGAAATAAGCAACAGATCGATGGACTTTGTAAATAATCGTTAGAAGCTAATTATTTCTTCACAATTCTTGTCAGCAGCTGGCACTGGAAGTTATTTCCATGAATGCACAATGAGGGTTTACTCAAAAGTCTGTGCTTACAGCTGCAGTAGTGATTGACAGTAATAAATAAATAAATGGGTGTTTTTGGCTAATCCATCATCACATTGATTATTGAAACCATATAAAAATCCAATATTCACACTGATTTGCAACATTTTTCCACATGGTTTAATACATCCACAGATATTAAAGGGGTAAATGGTATATAAATAAATATATAATGCCATATTGCTCGCTCCTGCCTCCAGGGTGTCTGGGAAGGTTCTGCAGGAAATCAGCCTAAAAACATATAACAGATACATTATGATTTGCCAGTTTGCATGCTGAGGACGTCCAAAACATCTGTGCAGGAATAAAACAACTTCCAGTAAAGTGCTGTCCAACTTCTGATTTTTCACATTTGATACAACAAAAACAACAGTACTGTTAAGTATCAAAGCAATATGGAGTTAATGGGCTAAAGTAGTTATCTTTAGTATGCTTTAACCATGACGTTTCTCCACAGAGCTTTGCGTGACGTTTTTTGTGTTTCAGGTAAAAACTGGGTGAAAATCGATCAGCTGCCGGTAGCTCCAGCACCAACATCCACATCTGAGGCGAGAGACCTGGAGCTCAAAGGTGAGGACACTAAACACATCGGAATTTGACCAACAGTACTACAAACAGGGAGTGATTATGAGGAGATAGCAGATTGTTCTGTTTTGCCAAGAGCCGACGCCAAAAATGCTGAAATAATTCCGTATCTAATTGTAACCTAATCTCCCGTCTAAGAGTATATTGTAAAGGTAGAAAGCTACAGAATACATTGCTCTCCTTGAGATCCAGAGAGCATGTTTAAGATGTTGAGGACACCAGGGAGTTTGGGGGAAAAAAGTGGAACTGTACAGAAGAATGTCTTTCATTTTCTGCCTTTCTGTAAGCCTGTACGTTTTTACAGACCGGAATCACACAGCTCCTCAGTGTCTGTATGCCAGCCACTCAACAACAGCAGAGATTGATAGGTCTAGAGTCAAGGGTTTTTTTTCTATTAAGAAAACATCCTTCCCAACCAAATCCATTTTTGGAGTGGATTCTGTTCCCTCTGTATGGTAATACGGTTTTGTTTCATAATATCAGCTGTGTGCCAAAGAAAGGAGTGCTGGACAAATGTTGCAGGCCTGTATTGCGCACACCCACACCCACACCCACACACACACACACACACACACACACACACACACACACACACACACACAGCTATGGTTATTACAACAGGCCAGTGTTGGAAGAAATATTCAGATCCTGTACTTAGGTAAAAGTACTAATACCACTCTGTAAAAAAATACTCTGTAAATGTAAAAGTTATCCATTGAAAATGTTACTTAAGTAAAAGCATGTAAGTATCATCAGGAAAATGTACTTAAAGTATCAAAAGTAAAAGTACTCAATGCAGAAAAATCCTGACATTTTAGCAACGATCCAAACAGTTCTATCAATCAACCAAGTGTTTAATCAGCAAATCCATTCAGCTGGATTTGTAGGCCTTTATATTGTTGGGTTAGTTTATAACAAAACACTGTATTTCATAAACTACATGTGTTCTGTGTACACAAATCCTAATTTGTAAGGCAATTAAATAGCTGTCTAGTAGCTGTCAGAGGAATGTAGTGGAGTAAAAAGTACAACATTTCTCTCTGAATTATAGTGGAATAGAAGTTGAGAATGGCATGATAAAATACCCAAGTAAAGTACAAGTACTAGTTACGTTCCACCACTGCAACAGGCGGGCCGGTGTATTTATTATTTAGCTGTGTATACAACAACCTGGGTAGAATCAACGCATATCAGCTCATTACATGACGATGAGAAAGTAATGTTTGTTTCAGTCAGGATATCTTTTTCAGTGTTTTGCAGTCAATCAAACTGGCCTTGCAACATAAATACAACAAAGAAACAAACCTTTGGCTGTGCATACTTTGCAGCCCTGTCACAACTAACAAGCACAGACAAGCTTATGGAAATACAAGAGCAACAAACTGCTAACATATCCATAAATCAGATTTATTCAAATGATTTGTTGGGGTCTTCAGTGGGACATTGTACTGTTTTCGCTTGTCCAATGTTGATTGAGACTGGTTTCTAACGTAAAATGTACTCTTTGTCAAAATCCACGTTAATAAATTCATGCAACGTGTCTGTCCTTCTCTGTGACTTCATCACCCAGTTCTGGCTTTGTCGGTCTTTGACTCTGGAGGAGACAACATGTCTGTCTCCTTTCAGGTCCAGAGACAAGTTTTATTAAACTTGTGTTTCTCCAGTGGAGAATGTTTGCCAAAAGTGGAGGACTGCGGTCGCAGTGGTCAGCTCCCCAGTGCAAATGTGTACACACGAACAGTTGAACATGAAGCTGGACTCTGTAGGAGTGCAATAAAAACAGTAGGTACTGACGGGATTTTTTTGAACCGGTGACCAGCTGTTGTGGAGCCCACTTCAGTGTCTGACCTTTCAGCTACATCCATCTGTGTCCTCTGAGAGCAAGGTCTGGCTCATCAGAGCTGCAGGAACACAGGCTCAGTTTCCACTGACATTTCAAAATATCACTCCTCAGCGCTAACAATGTGGTGCTCACAGCTGGGCTCTGGCACTGGTACTGGTCAGCGTCGAGAAATGTGTTGTTTTAACATCAATCGAACAGTGTAATAAAAGGTCTTTGACTTGTCTGGGCTTAATGCATCTGCCGTGCAAAATGTTTGTAAGAATCGGTTGCAGCTTGCCCTGTGCTTAAAAACTGCTCATCATCACTAAAGAAAAATAGCCTTAAGGTTGGAAATAAAACTTATACTCTGATTGACAATTTTTTTCTGACTTAACAAAAAACAGTGCAGAAAGTGAATGAATAATGTTCTTCTTACTGTACATCCATCAAAAAGGTGCCCTTCGACATCGGTCCAGTCGGAAACCGTGAAACAAGCTACAATTCTTCTATATTCTAGGGCAAATGTGCACCTTCAATTTACATCCACAAAAGTGCTTGTTTGACTTGCTCAGATAATTTTTTCCAAGTGTCTGACAACATTATGGAACGGATTATCACAGAGATAGACTTTCTGTTGAAGAGTAAGTTCCTTTTTTTTTTTTTACATAAAAACATTGCCAAAAAACCCACCAGACTCCATGTAAATAAACAGTAATTTTATCATCGCAAAATACACTTTGTTCAAAGTTGACAGAAACAAAATAAAAACTATGAGAGCCATTTTGGTTTGTCATTTCACTTTTCCAACCGTCACAGCTTCTAGTTTTGGTTGAAACAAACACATAGTTTCCCAATTTACATGTGAAAATACATTGGCTCTATACATATACAAAGTATTGTTTATTTAAATTGAGTCTGGTAGGTTTAGCAAAAACAAAGAGGATTTTACTCTTTAAAAAAGGTCTCTCCCTGTAGGGATCTTTTCCCTACAATAACAATATGAGCCTGTCAGTGGCAGAAACAACACTTTTAGTGGACAAAGTTGAAAATGCTAATTTACATTACATTGCAGCCAAGTTAGCGGCTGTTGGTCACTCAAAAACAGGTTGAAAAAAACCCGAAGTTACCCTTTAAGGTTGGAAACATAGCTCATAACTGACAGAACACAAAAAAGTGCAGAAAATGAATAAATAATGCTCTTCTTACTGTACTTCTATTTAAAAAGTTACTAAAGCAATGCACATAAATGTCAGATGGCACTTTGTGGCCATAAGTAGTAAACTGTGCTTGTACTGTTCAGCTCCCAGGTGTGAACAGAGTGTTGAGGACAAAAAACACACATCTTCAGTATAAAAAAAAAATAATAATAATAATACAACAGCACCAGTGCTGGAGGTTTGTACACAGTGTATGAGAGCAGGCTGTCCTGTCCATTTGTTATAGATGCAGGTCAGTCCAAGTGTCGCGTTGAGAGGAACCAGGCCCTGGAGCAAGGCAGGAGACCTCAGGACACCATGTTTATCCCAGAATGCAATGAGGATGGAACATTTGCCCAGGTCTGTCTTGCTTCATTCACATATAATTACCTCTTCATGTTTTCCACTCTGCTCGTACTTTCACTTTCTCTAAAGTTCTTGAACCATCTCCATCTCACATCTAAGGCTGGGTACTGAATTAGATACTTTTAAGGCACCAACTGCATTGCCTCCTTAGTATTGAGTATCGACAAATGCCTCGTCATTCAATACCAAATGGCAATACCCAAGGATTAAATCTCTTCAACGTCAGTGAGCCAATAAGCAATTAGCACGCTTCTTCCAAGATCTAACAAAAAGAATCACAGGAAAAACTTCACGTTACACAGAGACTCACCTAGTCGGAGCTGGAACCGGTATTAAAATCCCAATATTAGTATCTGTACAGTTATCGAAAACCTTTGAACAATACCCAGCCCAATTCACATCATTCAAGAGATCAGTTTCACGTTGCTGACAGAACCATTTGATTGTACTCTTCAGCTTTTGCTGTATTTACCCTAACAACAACTGTACTTTACAAAGCTATGTGTGGTTTACCTTTTTGCCTCTGCAGGTCCAGTGCCATACTTTGACAGGTTACTGCTGGTGTGTCACCAGTGACGGCAAGCCAGTGAGTGGCTCCTCTGTGCACAACAGGACCCCGGTGTGTTCAGGTACTGGGGGCGGGGGGGGGCAAACCATTCTGGCAACCTGTGAATGAAACGCCCAGAGTTTTTCCAAAGAATCTTAAAACGTTTGTCCTGTACAAGGCTTGCAACACAGCTTGCATCTGTCCTGCTTTTAGTTCTGTGCACATTAGTGATTAGAGTCTTAGTTATTTGTGCAACCAGGGCAGCTCAACTTCAGAGTAATGTTTAACAGGTTGTATGACTAAAGCACCAGTAGATGGGTTGAATGTTTCCCGACAATTCTTTATTAGGGTGGAGATGGAGCATTTGTAGGATCTTGGAGCCAAGAGTGCTTGGAAGTCTCTGGGGTTTGAGCCAAATAACTTTCTGTAACTTCAGGAGTTGGACTTTTTTCATTCTTCAAAAACAATCACAAGAAAATTTCATTCATAGGCTTTAGTTTCTTATCAAAGAGAACATTGAAGAAAATATAAAGTACATTCACAGTAGAACTTAAATTGAGTAAATTGTCAGTGAACTGACCCTACATCTGAAATAAATGACTTTGCTGATGAAGATAAAGAGTGAACACAGCCTTTGGGTTACAGTAAAAGAAGCTCTGTCTCGTCATACTTTGGGCACATGTGTATTACATGTCATGAGGCGTATAGCAGGTGCAAGGTCAACGAGAAGGCTAATAGCCATATATCCAGGGGCCTCCCAGCCCTCCCTCCCCCTCAACTAACTGCTCTCAGAGGAGAAAGAGAGCACGGCTCTGCACACTCATCTTGGATGGGAACACTTTACGATAATCACCATCATTTTCCCTCAGAAGATAATACACAGACAGATAATGGCACAGCCACTAGAGCATATGGTGCAAATTTTGTGTGGAGAGTGTGGTGAGAGCGGTCGCATGCCCCTCTGAAGCTGCTCAACATACGGCAAGAGGCTTCCCGCTCTCTCTCGGTCTCTTCCTCTCTCAATTTCCTTATTGTACTCTCTCTGCCACAATCTTCTCTGCCTTCTCTTTTCTCTGTATTTCCCACTTTTGCCACTAATCACCTGTATGGTTCCCCTTGGCACCTGCTGAGTTTCATTACTTTGGCTAGAATCAGTAAATTTCACAAATGTATCACAGTTACGTATCCATATTCAACAAGAAAACTACACTGCTTATGCCATTTTATGAATGCAGACTGTACTAGGCATAGTAGAAGTTCAGAGTCAAGTTATTTTTTATTGTAGATAAAGCTTTTTTTTTTGACAAAACAATTAATCTAGAGCATGACTCTTCTGTGCACAACAGGACTCCGCTGTGTTCTGGTATTTGGGGAAACGGCCAGGCAGGTCGTTCATGACTTACTCAGGGATTTTCTAAATCTTTCTGATGTGTTTAAGTGTACTGTCACACCAGAAAGTGTCACAGCAAATTCTGTTGTGTGTCCACTTGAAAAAGATGGCGCTGGAGGCTTCATGGCAGAGTAACTACTTGTAACTACTTGTCTCTGTCGCTAACTTGACACAGTTCACAGTACATATCTTAGGACTGAAGCATGCTGTTTGTGCAGATTATACTTCAGCAGAGCAAGGATAATGATAGCTTCTTCCATTTTGGATTCTGCAGCTCTCCTTTCCTTCAGAGGTTACCACAGTTAAGATGGCTTGCAACAGGTTAGTCTCGCATTGCCAGACCAATCTCCTCAGCACAAGTCAGCCCTGGCTGCACCAAACTATACAGTTCTATACTACCCGGGAAATCCAGAGTTCTCGCAAGAGCACAATTTGAATTTTCTCAGCGAGTAATGCTTTTCATTAACTATGCCCTTGTAGCCGAGCTGCACCAATCACATTGGTGTATCTGATATAGGCGGGCCAGAGGCGAGCTAAACAGATAACGATTGTTTAATCTACCAGTTGTAAGGGGCTCTGGATACGTCACCCAGTATGTTGTTGTGATTGGTTGTAGTGTTATCGACTTGTGTGCAGTGAGATTTTCATGCATGCTTGGTGCCGCCCCTCGAGATGGCCGACTTTCATTACTTGATGCCAGACCCGTAATCTTTCGGATTTGGGTCTGGATTTCCAGGCTATATTGATTCTGAAATAGGGGAAAAAAACGCTGTGGCTTGTTTGTATTTCTGTGATCTGTCCTGGGCATTGCTTAGCCCCGACAGCAAAGGTAGCAAGAGGGGAAGGACATCTGCCCCGTGGAGAGATGCGCCAGACCTCAGGCTTTATCCCAGCAATTATGCATAGGTCAATGGAAAAAATGTAGGGACTAGACTTGAATTACGTATATATGCCAAAGATTCACATGGATTTACTTACTACTTTGTGCCTCTGTAAATCAATCCACTGATTGCAGCGATTATATTACAATTCAATTATTTTTTTTCCAGAAAATTAAAAGCAGCTTGTTTTTTTTTTTTTTTAATTGCACATCAAGAGCCCATTAAGACACTGGCTGCCAATAAATTGATCTATTAGTCAATCAAAAGAACTTAACTATCATAACTATTTTGATCATTGATAAATTGTTTCAATAATTTTTCAAGTAAAAATGCCAAAACGCCTTCTGGTTCAAGCTTCTTTAATGTGAGGATACGTTACTTTTCTTTGATATACCTATGATAGTAAATGAAAATATCTTTGGGTTTTGGACCATTGCGCAAAAACACAAATTGAGCACTCTGGAGAAATCACTTGGAGTTCTGTGAAGTTGTGATGGCTGTTTTTCACTACGTTTGACATAGACTATATAGCAGAAAATTAGCAAATTAATCAATAAAAAAAAATCATAAATCAGAGCACTACTCCAAGGGGAATCTTACATGTATCTCATGTAGAAATTAAGAATAAGCGAGATTTGGTGTGCTGTGAAATCTGAACTTCTACAACTGTGAAATTTCCAGCACTCAATAGAAGACATTATTTCAGATGCACAGGTTTAAATAAACTCTTAATGAAATGAAATGTCTTGGCGATGGCCTAGTGGATGGGACACATGCCTTTGGGTTTGATTCCCACTGTGATACATCAACCAATGTGTCCCTGAGCAAGACACTAAACCCCTAGTTACATATATATAGCAATTCCAAGTCGCTTTGGATAAAAGTATCAGCTAAATGACATGTATTGTAATAAAAGCTTAAATGCACAATCTCTACCTGCCTCCTTTCTGTCCTGCATAAGATCCAATATCTTCTTTGTTTCTTGCAAAGGTATGTAAGACACTGGGACCAGAATCAGGGCACAATAAAACTGAAACTGTATAGAGCTGCTACAGTTGAACATGCCCAACTCTCCTTCCCTCTCACATGACAACAAATAACCATCACTGACATGCTCGGACGCCCATGTACACAACAACCCAAATCAATCATCTCACATACATTTGCAGGAAACTTCCGTGAATTTATGGAAACTCATGCTGGGACAAGTGGATTGTCAGGTAGTAAATTCCCTTCCAGTTGCTTTCACTTTAAAATTTCTCACCTTTGCTTTGTTATTGTAATCGGTTGCACTAATTTTGCTCTTTCCCTCCGTGCATCCATGCATGAAAACGACTACCTGCATGGATGAAACAAGCATGATATCTGGAAACGTACAACCTTTTTACAATTATTTTGATAATAAATTTTTTCACAGATGGTGCAGATAACTCAGATTTGCATTGGTCAGAATGAAAATAATGCAACAGACCTAATGTTTTAATGTGTGCCTTTTATCAGTACTAACAGAATGTTACTCATCAAACTTTAATTTAACGTCTGCGTCTAATTCCAAGTCAAGACGTCTGTGGGTTGGGGAATATGTGGGACTAGTGTTTTTTTCTGTTGGCCTGTGTTAAGTTGGAACAATCACGTTGACTCCCAAATCAGAAGATAGTTATCAAGTGACTCAAGCTCTTGCAACATAACTTATTTGCAGTAAGGTGGATAGTCTACGTTTCTAGGATGGATTAACAGCATTTTGGAATGAAATTCTCTAAATGTTTTCCAGGAGTTGTTGCTGCTGTGTAGTCTTTGTATACGTTAAGTTTTTTTTTTCTTGTTCTTCTTCCCACAGGGTCAGTAACCGATAGACCACCTGGGCCACCAAACTCTGGTAGAAAAGGTGAGTTGAGATCTGCTGGAGGTTTGTGTGTGCATGCATGTGAAAGTCTGTATTTGTATGAAAGAGGCAGAAAGAGAGTGAAATGTCTTTTGACCTGATTTTGTTCCATCTAATCTGTGCAAAGTCCGTATTTGTGCAGGGCACAAAGGTACACGGCTGTTTCACTTGTAATTTTAAGGGGATTTGAATCAAAATGGTCTTTAATCTTTATATTTAAAGAATAAATATAGTATATATATATAACGCCTTAGGCACAGATGCTACAGCCTAACTAATCCTCCAGTAAATGCATCAGTGACACTAATGTACACTACAAAAACATCCCTGGTTTTGCTCCAGCTATGTCTTTGTAAATATTGCATCTGCTGAAACTATAAAATATGCCAAAATGATAACAAAGGACTAGTAGTTCTACAGTTTTTTCTTCTTGTTTCATCAAAGTTATTAAAGTATTTAAGTAAAACCAGTGAAAGTAACTAAATACATTACCGGAGTACTGAACTTAAGTACAATTTTGAGGTACTTTACATCCATTCAATGCTACTTTATATTTATACTCCGCTACATTTATTTGATACCCTTAGTTACTACAGTAGTTACTTTGCAGATTCAGATAGTACAAAATAGAATCAACAAATTAATTTAAGCTGTATAATTATAGATTTAAAAAAAAAAACTCAGCCCCACTTTTAGCAGCTTCTACAATAAAGTGATGGAGACATTTGACAACTTTTTAACTTTTTTAATTATAATAACTATAATCCAATTATATAATATGCATTATTCTGACCCATTCTCAGTACTTGTACTTTCGGTACTTTAAAAGAGGCTGTACTCGATATTCAGTAAATATCGCTTTGCAGCCCATGTTGTCTGATTCCAACGCATAATGCAAAGATTTGCATGCTTGCTTCATAGACAAACAGCTGCCCTGCTTCAGAAATTTTTATAAATATTTTAATACCTTTTTTTTTTTTTTTTAAACTGAGGAAAGATGGGCCATCTCTCAGGGTTCCTCTATTATAAAACTTAAGTTGTTTCCCCGCCCCGATACATGCAATACAGAGTAGAGAGCTGGAGGTGATAGTCGAGGTAAGGGTTTGCAGCTGATGCTTCCATTAATTGTTTTTTCCCCTCCCAGTTTGGACCTCACAGTCCAGACTTGAATCAAACAGTAACTGACAAATACTGTAAGTTACAGAATTTGTCTTACCATGCTCAGTATCATCAGTGCCTTTACATTTGGAAAGTTTAGAAAGTGTTAAAAAAAAAGAAATACTGGTGCATCTTTCTGACTTGTGTTTGCACTTGTTTGAGACCAACGTAGTAACTGTTGTATTTTATTCACAGTTTGACCAGATCAGATCAGGTTGACCTCGAGTCTTTTGGTTTGCTGTCAAGCCATCTGATTAAAGAATTTACTTTAGTGTTTGTAGAATGACTCCAGTTGTCTGTGGTTTGCTTTTGATCAAATTATTTTCTAAGGAATGTTCCAGAAGCTACAAAACTGCACATGGGTGAGTATTCTAGGGAGCTGAATTCACAGCTTTCTAAACAGTAAGAGTCATTACAACTTATTACTTTCTTAAACAAGTCAGAATATTTTTATTTAGACTGTACTGGGGGGAAAAAAAGATAGTAACTCGAAAATGTAACCGAGCGTACAAAAGAATGTATACTGTATACTGCTTTTATGTAGGTATTTTCTTTATCAAACAGTATTACAACTGTGAAAAATGTTAGGACAGTGAGATTATGCTGTTCACTGTGGTTTGTAACTACATCATTTTTTATCAATATGAGATGCCAGTGATACATATTTTGAGTAAAAGATTAAGAGCACCAAATATCACTTCATAATATCTTGTAAAACAGTTTGGTTGCCCAAAGGAGCACATTAGAAGAAGAAGTTTGAAAAATCTACATATTTAACAATTATTGTTTTTTTCCCTAAAAGGCATTCAGCGTTTAAGAAAACTGATGATAAAAGAAAGAGTCTGAGGGCCCTATCCCTAACTTGGCGCAGCGCAAGTGTCTTTGTTATTTTAAGACCGACGCAGTTGTCAGTGCATTAGTAAAATGTACCTAGGCTTATGCACAGCATGCGCACACTATGCTTGTTACACACATGCAGGGAAGCACAGCAGCAAACACACATGCAAAAGATTAAAAATATGACGGTGCATAAAAGCAATGCACCAAGGTACAAATGCGCCTGGCTGTTAAATGTCCCATGACATGGTCCTCTTTGGATGCTTTTATATAGACCTTAGTGGTCCCCTAATACTGTATCTGAAGTATCTTCTATATAGACCTTAGTGGTCCCCTAATACTGTATATGAAGTCTCTTTTATATAGACCTTAGTGGTCCCCTAATACTGTATCTGAAGTCTTTTTCTAGAGCCAGTCCCACAATGAGCCCTTAGGACGTGGGGGGGGGGCGGAGGCTGGGAGGTGTAGCCTTATGATCTCATAAGGGGCACATACCAGATTGGCCCATGTGAGCTTTCATTTTCTCAAAGGCAGAGCAGGATACCCAGGGCTCGGTTTACACCTATCACCATTTCTAGCCACTGGGGGACCATAGGCAGGCTGGGGGAACTCATGTTAATGTTAAAAACCCTCATAAAGTGAAATTTTCATGCCATGGGACCTTTAAAATATGGCCCTGACAGTTTATTCAGCCGGGGAGCAAATAAACTGAGTTTTCATAATATGATGATACAGTAATATGTAATAATGCTAGTGACTATACACTATGTGGTTATTAAGTTATATGGTTCGCATGTGGCCAAATCCAATTGAGAAACACTATATTACTTTAGACAATATATTATTTGCAAACGCTTGTTGGTGCTTTTATATTGATCCAATGCTGCATGTGTGAGGAACAAACCTGGAAGTTTACCTGATATACTATTAGTATTTAGCCAGAGAAATATGGATTATGTCCCCATGCATAGTATGTCAAATGCAGTATGCCAAAAATACCAGGACGTCCTACTGCATCAGGTCAAATTTTGCAGTATGCAAGCCAGCATGCTTTTCTGGCTATTCTGACTTACAATCCCTTGCATATATGAGCAAGAGGGTCTAAGTTGCATTCATACTGCATGCAGCAGTACATATTTAGTAAGGGCAGCTGAGAAAAGCTTGGAAAGCTCCTTTGCGTGGAAAGGAGTCAGCTGACGTGGTTTAGGCATCTGGTAAGGATGCCCCCTGGGCGCCTCCTAGGGAGGTAATCCAGGCACTTTCAGCTGGGAAGAGGCCTCGGGGAAGACCCAGGACTAGATAGAAGGATTATATATCCACCTTGGCCTGGGAATGCCTCGGGATCCCCCAGTGAGAGCTGATTAATGTGGCTCGGGAAAGGGAAGTTTGGAGTGCCCTGCTGGAGCTGCTGCTCACGCCACCTGACCCAGGATAAGAGGTGAAGAAGGATAGATGAAGCCTAAATGATTTAATATTTCTCCTGAACAAATGGAGCCATGACCTACAAATAATTGATTTTGGCGATAGAGGAATAGGGGACAATCATGGACCAACGCGTGAGTTGAGAGTGATGATCAGACCATCACCAAAGTCCTCAGGAGACCAACAGTATCACTGCCAAATGTCAGCACAGTCTGGCTACTTGTTGAGATTAGCGGACCAGCGTTTCGGGTTGACCAACCAATGGAACGACGGACCGAACATTGGCACCGTCTTGCTATGACAATCAAGAATAATGAAGTTCACACTCCTTCAATTGTTCAGAGGTCAGAATTAGTTGCTACACCTGCACTGCACTCATGCAATGAGTAGGAAGGGTCTCCTCATGTGAGTGTATGTAAGCATGCGTGCGTGCGTGTGTGTGTGTGTGTGTGTGTGTGTGTGTGTGTGTGTGTGTGTGTGTGTGTGTGTGTGTGTGTGTGTGTTTACGGTACGATGGTGAGGTAGTGTGCTAAATGTGCAGCTTGATCATGTTAAGAGTGTCAGTGTGAGGAGTGGATTTGTTGATGTGTGACAGAGATGTGGGTGGCTGTTCTTCTATTATTCAATCTGTCTCTTCTCTGTCTGTTTCTATCTGTCTGTTTCTATCTGTCTTGGCCGGGCCATGTGCAAATCCCAACCATTCAACAGTTCTGGAGAGTAGATTGTATTAACCTCAATAATGGTAGTCTCTTTCCGTTTCTTTCTCACCCTCAACCCAGACGATGGCTCCAAGCCCACACCCACCATGGAGACTCATGTCCCCCCTGAGGGTGATGGTAAGTCCCCTCTAACTACTCCTCAACCTGTATCATGGCGCTAACATCATCACCTAGTTAGCTAAGGTGCATAGCCTGTGTTAGCATAGCATGGCATAGCGGCTCACAAGATTTCTCTTTTTTGTACTTTTAAGCCGTTGATCCTCAGTGAAACTGCAGTGCAAGAATTTAATTGTTTTCTATTAGTTATAGTTTAATTCAAAGTCAAGGTTTCGTAAGAATCCACCAGTATATTGCATGTAATGCTGCAAAGATTAATCAAATAATCAATTAGTTGGGCACCCTGATAGCTCAGTTGGTAGAGCAGGTGCCTATAAATGGAGGTTTACTCCTTGACGCAGCGGGCAGGGTTCGACTCCGACCTGCGGCCCCTTGCTGCATGTCATTCCCCCCTCTTGTTTCTTTGGCTGTCCTGTCAAAAAGGGCCAAGAAATGCCGAAAAAATTTATCCTAACAAAAAATAAAATAGTCAATTCGTTGTCAACTATTACATAAAATTCCAATGAATTACATTACATGCTTTAAGGTATTTTATCCTGTTCCCATATCTTTTTAATGTTTCCTCCGGCATCTTTAACATATTTTTTGGTGGGTGTTCGTTGGAACTGACTGTATGGACTGGGAAGCTGCAAATGAATTGCCCATTGGGATTAATAAAGTGTCTGAACTGAACTGAATTGCCAACTATTTTGATAATCGATTAATTGGTTTGAGCCATTCTTTTGAGAAAAAGAAAAACATTCGGATTCCAGCTTCTAAAATGTGAATATTGTTCTAGTTTCTTCTCTCCTCTGTGACAGTAAACTGAATATCTTTCAGTTGTGGACAAAGACATTTGTAGACTTCATGTTGGCACTGATCCACATTTTTCACCAAATTCATCAATTAATCATGAAAAGAATCAACAGATTAATTGACAATGAAAAGAATTGCTGTCAAAAATACCAGATGACATATTTGATATTTTTGGAAAGTACTGGGATCTCGGATGCAGTTTTAATTCTGGTTTTGTGGGGAACGCTTGGCTGCTCAAGCGTTTGAAATATGCAGCTAATGTTGGATCTGGTGTGGCGGACGAGGTTCAATAAAGCTTGGCTGTGGTAAATTCTGTGGAGATCATCTAAAAGTATGGACGTTATTGATCTGTACTTTGTCTTCCTGTCATTGCAGAGATAACTGCTCCAACACTGTGGATTAAACAGCTGGTTTATAAGGAGAATAAGCAGAACACTTCCGCTTCCAGGAAGCAAGGTGAGACAAAGAAACCCCTCCTTATTCTGGGAACTTTACGCTGGTCTATAATATGCATCATAAAATAACACTTAAAATGTTCAAGGGGAAAAAACAGGCAAAGGTTCCTAATTAATATGATAAAGTACAAGGGCTGCACGATATGGGGAAAATATGCGTTATACGTTGTTAAATATCGTGATAACGATATTACTTGCAGTGTTTCCCACAGGTTGAGAAATGACTTGTGGTGGTGGGTGGCGCAGGATGTGAAGGTGTGGCGCGTGACGCCTGGGTTCAGTAAAAAACAAACAAAAAAAAACTGGTAAAACGAAGGTGAAAACAATGACTACATAACATTATCAGATAATTCAGAAACAAATAACTATTTACGTATTAAACAAATGAGGACTAAAAGATGATACAGATGAAAATATTGCGACACTATGCAGCATCTGACACAATTTCAGGATAGTTTTTAGAGCTGCACGATATGAGGAAAATGTGTAATATGCCCTAACATTGTTGAATATTGCGATAATGATATTATTTGCTGCTTAGTATTCTGCTAAAATACAACAAATTGCTCGTTGAATTGAAAACAAATGACAGGACATGTAGCCATGATGTGCTTTGTCAATTTAATCTTTTTTTTTCTTTTTGCTAAATGGTAACAGTTCAGCATTAAAATACCCGTAATCCTATAATATGATCCATTCAGAAAGTCACATATTATTAATCTCAACACTGTTTCCTTCTAACTCCTGTTAAATCACATAAAACTATCGCTATCTAAAGTAAGTTCTTGCTCATTTTGTTTTTTAGATCATTGTTCTTTTTTTGAAGTGTTTTATCTGTGTTGTTTGGCCTGCTGTTCTGTACTATACATGACCTGTTGCACTCATTACAAGCTCATCTGAGCAGATTTCTGTCATTCAAACAACTCTACAACAACCGAGTTGTAGTTTAAAACTTGTACAGCTAATTTTATGAAATGAAGGGTTTTATTCGGACTAATGGATACAGGCATGGAGAACTGAAGGCTCTGTTAGTAACCATTAGCTCCAATATAAAAATATGGAGTGGAGGGGACTGCCGCGGACAGGGGTAACAACCAGACTCTGATAAATGACGTTTGGGGAGCTTTCATTGCAGTGTAGCCATGGCGTTTCTACGGTTTTATTAGTACAGTTAAAGCGTAACTCTCGCCAAAATGCAACCTAGGTTTTTTTTTGTGAATGTACAGGATCCAAACTTTTGTTTAAAAGCATAATTAGGATGGAAGCGCCACATTTATGATTTACCGTATATTCTCGTTTTCGGTCAAATGGCCTTTTGAATGGGAGGGCTAGGGGCGCTACTATGATAGCATCAATATCACCATTTTTAATACACTAAGAAGGCTTGACACAACATGAAACTTTGCTCCAAGTATCACCGAGGACTCTACATATGAACTCAGCATTGAGAACATTGCTTGTGTACAGAGTTTACTAAAAAGAAAGGTTTTGAACGTCTCACATTAGCAGTTGGTTTTTCTGCTATTCGCCATTTTGCCAGTCAAAAAGTGTCAATCTCCGAATGCAAATGAATGGACTCCATAGGAGGAATTGTTATTCTTATATGAGGCTGCTTTTTCAACTACAAGGTTAATATTGTGTTTTACTAACAACAAAACAACAAATTATCCATGCATTTATATGGAAGGAGGTTTCCATCTTTATTCTCCTCCCTCGACTGTTTTTGACTGGCTAGATAACAGAAAAACCAACTGCTAACTGAGTTGTTCAAAACCTTTCTTTTTAGTGAACTCTGTACATAATGTTTTCAATGCTGAGTTCATGTGTAGAGCTCCCGGTGAGACTTGGAACAAAGTTTCAGGATGTGTCGAGCCTTCTTAGTGTTTTCAAAATAGTGATATTGATGCTTTCATAGTAGCTCCCCTAGCACTCCCATTCAAAAGGCCATTTGACCGAAAACGAGAATACGGTAAATCATAAAAGTTATTATGCTTTTAAACAAAAGTTTGACTCGGGTACATTAAAAAAAAAAAGACCCTAGGTTGCATTTTGGCAAGAGTTACACTTTAATCCCACGGCAAGACCACTAGCAGCATGCTACTACTAACGATAGCCTCTGAGCCTGAAGTGCAACGTTGTTGATGCTATGAAGAGGCGCAAGACTTTATGATCTGGTCTGTGTGCACTGTAAAAAAACACATTTAATTCATATTTTATCTACTTGGGTGGGTCTCAATCTACCTGGGCGGTGCACCCAAGTAGAACCTACCAAGTAGGACCTACCACAACCACTTGCTTGGGATAACAACTTGAACATTGAATGGAATATAAAAAGGCACCACTAAAAAAGAACGACAGATACATTATAAAGTGTAGTTTCTACTAATATTTTCTTTTAACTGACACAAAAAAAATCTCCAAATGTCTTTCGCAATGTGTCGCAGCCTTTTGCGATGTGTTTATTGGGCCGGTTGATATTGCGATGACGATAACAAAACGATATATTGTGCAGCACTATAAAGTACGCAATCAACACAAAGTACCCATAGGTTGCCAACACAGAGCCACAGTTGCACATGGGAAGCCAGCGAAAGGCTCACATCCCCGACCATATCACTGATAAACCCACCTCTCCTCCCTGTGTAACCACCTACTCAAATATCACCCATTTTCAGGACACAACTGTTAGCCACATATTGATCTTAAGATGAAAAGAGAAGTAGCTCAAACCCTAAATAAAGTCTGAAAGTATCAACTGGTCTCCGGTGTGACTGGTTTCAAAGCCACCGGTTTCAAATGTAATGTAAAACACTTTCAGTTTGAAGAAAGCCCTCTGATGCTGGGATTATGTTTCTTGGTTTCTTTCCTTTGGTGTAATTTGTTTAGATTTCTCTGTCTCCTTTTTCAACTACGCCTCGACATGTTCACTACCCTCTAGGCATCTGGACTCCTTTCACGCTCCTGCAGCAAGGCAATGGGTAAATGTGGCTGAGGGAGTGTGTGAATGAATATATTGGTTAGTCGATATATGGGACGAATGTTTGGCTTTTATTAAATAGCCTGCAAAATGTGATTTCAATTGTTTTATTCGCACATTTTCATTTATTCAAGTCATTGTTCAGTGCTTAAGTAATGTCTTGTAGCTTGCCGTTGAGGTGGTTCAGTTGAGAGTTTTAATGCCCCATTCTGTAGTTAATGATAATCATTTCTAATGAGACTGATGTTTGTTGAAGATACACAGGGTTTGAAAATAAGCATAGTCATTAAAACAGATTTCCAATCAAATTCCGTCCCCCCAGCATCAACGCTATGATCAAATTAGAGAAACTACCACACGGGACGCAAGGTTAGCGCTCTCTCCCACCCGATAGAGCACACAAACAGTTGATTGTAATATGGAGTTGCCGAGTATTTTGAATGATGCCGATGTGGCAGGGGAAACTGTGGTCAGGGCGGTATTGAGGGTTGTATTTTACATGAGAGAGATTCACTGTGACAGCTCTTTGAAACTTCTGTGGAAACACTAGCTTCCTGTTTCCAATTAGCATCCGGTGTCCTCAAAGTACAAGAGACAAGGTCGACTGAGGGAGAGATGTCATCACGTTTGAGACATGAATGATGTACGTCTACAGCTGCATGTGATTGTCTACTGTGTGTGTGTGTGTGTGTGTGTGTGTGTGTGTGTGCGTGTGTGTGTGTGTGTGTGTGTGTGTGTGTGTGTGTTTAACCCTCATGTTGTCCTCGGGTCAAATTTGACCAATTTTCAGTTTTTTTCATCACAAAAAATGGGCCTTCGAAATAAGCTGAAAATGTCATTAGAAATATCAAATAACTTTGGAAAACACATCAAAAAAAGCTCCCACAACACTGAAAAAGTGACGAAAATGTCAGAAAAGCGATAAAATTTTTTCATGGTTCATTGGAAGACAACACAAGGGTTAAAAATGAGATCCAATGCCTGTGTTCGTGAGTGACATATAGTAGTGCATAGTGCATGCGTACTGTACATGAAAATGTCCTATAAATGTATTTCTGTGTGTATCATTCAGAGTTTGGAAGTAACAAAGTAACAAACTCAAGTACTGCACTAGAGTTGTGCTGGTTCTTGTACTTCAGTATTTTCATTTTGGTAGACCTCAACATATAATATGTACAATATATCCACTACCTTTTAGAAACAAAATCCTGTTATAATAGCTGTAGTAACTACAGCCGTTATGTCCAATATTCACATTTTACATCCACTATGAGATAAATTCAAACACAATCGTTCTTTTTTTATGTCCTTCTCTTCTCCCCGATTGCGTTCTTTCCAACCTGCACTGAATTCAAAACATCAAAATCCCCAAATTGTTCACGTAACCTGACTCTCCTTGGATTACATTCAGTTAGAGCTCAAACAACAGGTGGATTAAATCAATTAGCCAATCGACAGATCATTCATTGCAACTATTTGAATTCCATTACCAGTATGTTTCAAGCAAAGGTGCTTAAAAGATTCTGGTTTCAGCAGGATTTGTTGCTATTTATTCGTCAAGAACAAGAACAGATATTACAAAAACAGATATTAAATTTTTTAACATTTAAAAAAAAACTAATAAATGAATCCTATTGGTAATAATGGGGAGTTAAGTCGCCACATTTTTTTTAAATTTAAACCTTGTGTTTAAACGTAGCACTTCTGCTTTTAACACACAGAAGAATTTGGATTTACTTAAGCAAAGTTGTGTTATTCATTCTCTTGATATATGCCAGTGGTTTTAGGCCCAAATCCAGAGTCTAAAATGGCACGCAGACAAAACGAGCGATAGCCTAAGACCATTACACAGAACTTTCTTTCTTTCTCTTTTTCTTCCCTGCTAAAAATTGCAAAGGAAAGAAGCTTTGGTGCAACAAATCCTCAATATATTCTTTCCCGACACGCCGGAAAACCTGAAGTGCTGAGAAAGCAGCCCTCCTGTGTGCACATGAGCTACGTTATTCATTTACTGGCCTTCTCTCTAGATACCCCATAACTATGATTTAGAGCGATGCGGAGATCATGTTAGTGAAACGTGTCTGCTTAGGCAAAGCGATGCAAAGTCCATTTTTCAAAAGGATGCTTTGTTGCCAGACTTTGACATGGTGTTGTTCCAATGTTGTAAGGAGGGGGAAGCGTTCTCTGTCGTGCAGCTCATTTATAACCAGAAACCCGCTAACCGGGGGGGGTGAGGGGGGGGTTATGTGCGGGGTTGGGGTTGTTCGCCCCTTGCAACGGGGCGAACAAAGGCAACACAAAATATTGAAGAGATATAATGGGATCATATCTTCTAACAGCATGATTTTGTATACAAATCTGCATTCTCAAAGGGAATTTTGTTTCTTTTAATCGTATTTGCATATGTAGTTTGAGGCAGCACGACTTTTGTGTTTTACTCTCCAGCGTGATAAGCGATGACAGTAACGCGCCGGGGCCAAACATGCGAAAACGAATGTGTTGAAAAGTAACACGATGGTCTTGAAAATTATGTATCCTTTTTATGACTGAACGCTCCATCATCTCTGGTTTTGTTGCACTCCAGGTCATAAATACAGACACATGCCCCTACATACCTACTCACAGAGTTCCCCTATTACTAACACTTCCGCTATTTTAACTGCAGAGAAGGCCTGCTAGAGACAATATTGCAGTGATTAGCCCACAGCTGAAAGCCATTGGAGTGAAGTGAAGAGGAGAGAGCGCTGGGTGGTGTGGGGGAGGTCCAGAGAAGGAGGTATTAGGATAGAGAGAAGCAGAGAGAGAGAAAGAAAAGGAAAGTGAAGGAATGAGAGACAAAGGCTTAGAGGGGTGGAAGGAAGGGATTGAAAGAGTGATACAAATGTGTACGATAAAGGAAGAGAAAAAGAGAAACTGAAAAATCTGAAAAAGAGAAGACAATTTAAAAATAGTTTCACTTGGTTTGAAGCCTGGAGGAAGAGGGCCAAAGTGAAGGCATAACACAGGACATAACACGGGACAAGCCTGTTCTCATCAAAGATATTGCAGATGTTCGTTCTATGTCCATTATCAGTTTGCCCCAAAGAAAAACATTACCACAACAACAAGCAAATTGTTACAAAAGTTCTTGACATCCCTGTGTGTGGGTTTCCTCTTTTTTTCCAGGACAATCTGTTTTCTGAGGATTTGTGTTTTTCACCATTAATTTCCTGTTAAGGGAAGAAGAGTACAATTAAAAAACAAACAAAAATAAAAAAATAAATGCGGATAAAGAAGTCGCAGATTGAATTTCAACTCCACACACAAAACCGAGAGGATTACATTGCAAGCGTCCAGCCTTTTTCCATTTATATGTATAAAAACAATTTCTTTTTGGGAATCCTAGTGCCTGGCGCCAGCATAACCTCTGTATAATAAACAGTGCTAAATAATTTGGATGTGAAGGAACCTTGGCGAGGACCAGAGCCACAGCACAGTGCTAAGAACACTTGAGTGTGAGTCTTCGCAGGAGAAAAACGTCTTTGGTGTAGGGACACGTTTAGTTCTCTGTTAGCAGACATGATCAGGAAGCATGAACACCGCATCTCACAGATACACAGACACAGACAGATACACAGACACAGAGACACACACAGCCACAGACACACACAGATACACAGACCCACAGATACAAAGACAGAGAGAGAGACACACAGATACACAGACACAGATACAGACACACAAACACAGAGATACAGACACACAGACACAGAGACACACAGAAACACAGAGACCCCAGACACACAGATACAGAGACACACAGATACACAGACACAGAGACCCCAGACACACAGAAACAGAAACACAGAGACACACAGATACAGAGACACACAGACACAGAGACACCAGACACAGAGACACACAGAAACAGAGACACAGATACACAGATACACAGAGACACACGGACACACAGCTACACAGAGATACACAGAGACACACACACACACACACACACCCTCCTTCCTCAGGTCTGCTGCTGAACCACTGCAATTTCCTTCCTTATCACACATTACCATAGAGGACGGCAGAGGACTATTGTGCTTAAAGAAACTATTAGTCCGTCCCATTCTTCATGAAATTCTTCAGTACTCAGCAATTTTACTGAAAATGTACATTAAGTGAAAGACAGAATTGAGGAAATCAATTAGTTTTGTGCTGTGTGTGCCATGGATTGAGGGGTGTATTTACTCCTTTTTCAGACATGTAGTGTTTGGATTGCTGTGGTGAGTGATCTGCTGTGTTAGCATTAGGGAGACATACAGTATTAGGTTGGCGCATATAAATACTGCGAGGTAGAGACTCAGATGAGCTGAAGGCTTAATTTTTCCGCATAAAACTGCAAAACAGTTTTTCAGGGCTTTAAATTGACATTGTAGTTTACTAGCCCATTTGACTTGGGGTTGAATGAAGCAAATAACTGAGTCTGTCTGAATCAGCAGGATACAGAAACAATGTGAGAAGTCTGTGTTGCCAGATTGGTCTGATTTCCGCCAAGAAATTTGGGACGGTTTTGTGTGTTTGGATTGGAAATGGAAACTCTTTATCTGGCAACACTGCTTGTAGTACGTATCCTACATTTCCAATGAACACTATGTTGTGACGTGTAATATGACAAGGGTACGTGTCTAGTGTGTGTGGTACTGATGACGAGCTACACTGAAACAGAGAAGACGAATGGAACGGTGCCAAAAAAAACAGAGGTGCTGAAATTCAGTAGTAAAGTTAGTGCTAGTGGAATTGGCTGGTAACTTTAAAAAACTTAGCCACTTGGGGGCAGCACAAAAAGCTGAAAATTGATGTAAGCAGGCATGGAGCAAAATTTGCATTTATTCTGAGTAGTTTTCTGGAAACCCGACGAAAGATACTCCAATGTTCTTTTAGCTCTGTTTGGATCTCCGCTAACTCTTGAGAATAAAATCAAGCTCTTTTGCTAAATGTTTTATTTTCTTAGCTTGCTTGCTACACCTGGAAACAAGTTTTATGGGAAATTAAATTATTATTTTTTTTGAACTTGTTGTCGTCATCAGAGAGAATACGCAAAGGCTCTGTCCGAACATCCACCTATCGGCAATTTTTGGTGATTGTGGATCTGCGCGGCCACTCGCCGCTACTAGTGGTAGCGTTGTGATCTACCATGCATGTGTTGAACTCATCCATGTGGATCTAAGGTCCACAGCTCTTTATGTACGTGTCCGTTCCAGAGTATAATGGAGCAAGCCCTTTCAAACACAGGCGGTCATGTGATTCAATGTTATATAGGAATAGATAATGACCAGTTTATGTAAAGGACGTGAATGCTTCCTCCAACACTGTTGTGAGTAAAGCTCAACAGATGAAGGATTTATAAGGCAGTTACCAATACAAATATTTGGTTATTTAAAAATCTTATATATATCGGCCGATATATATATAGTATAGTATGTAAAAGTATATAAAAAAAACAATCCAGAAACACGTAATAAAACATACACAGATTTCCCTAATAGTTATTTGTAGTTATTTATGAGTTCTCACTAAAATAATAAGATAATAACAGAACAGAGGAACATCAAAATATATTAAAGTTCTGATAAATGAAATGTATAAAAATACAAACTTAAGATATGAAACTTAAAGTCCTTTGAACAAAAACACAATAACAAAAAAACTAACAGACTAGGCCTGCACGATATTGGAAAAATCTTACATTGCGATATTTTTTCCCCTGCAATATATATATTGAAAACAGAAAAAGTAATTTTTAAAAGATGACATAAATAGCTCAATTTGGAAATAATAAATCATTCTTGACTACCGTGGTGATTTTGTAAGAGAGTGCATCTACATAGAAGATAAAAATGAAAAAGGATCTTTTCTAATGTGAACCATTCTTTGTTAAACTTTAACGCTTTACAACCACCAAAGCAAGTAAGCGCTGTGACTAACGTTACTCTTCTGAAGTGGTTTTGGAGGGAAATTAGTTAGATGTTAGTTAGCATGACACCATTGGATTCATATAATAATCAATCCAGGCTAACGGGAATGACAGTGACTGCATGTTTCTTCCTCTAAATTTCAGGTTGTGGTAGACTAGCGGGGCCAGCTCGTTAGTTTGATAAATTGATCAGAACTGCATGTCACGTGCACTAGCACCAAACTGTGTGTATCTAAGAACAATTAAATCGGTGTAAATGACGTTAGATCAGACACAGACGTAGTAGATTAGTGTTACATCTCCAGCGTTGCGGCTCCAAACCGTAACGTTAGTTGGGCCAGACGGACGCCTTGTTTCTTTTAGCTAACTATATTAGCTTTAGCCTGGCTGGTAACATCTTTCTGCTTGTTTCATTAGGCTAATTATATTAGCTTTAGCCTGGCTGGTAGCAGCTTTCTGCGGAGGGAAATGGCCAGGAGACATTGTGATTATGTTGCATTAATCAGGTGATTTATTTCGTAGTTGCAGCGAACATAAAACACTGACTACTGTAGCTTCACTGACTACCCATCAAAACTATGCGCATCACTGTCAGAAGCAGCCTACGGTACTTTTCTACACACGGAGAGCCTCACTTCCCATAACAATAACCCCCGTCGGACTAACGTCACATACACACGTTGTCCACATGGCTACCTGTCTTAAAGGGGAAGGGTCGGACGGTAATAATCACGTAAAAGGAGTGTGAAACGGTGAAAAGTTTACTTTTCTATCAAGCAGCTAAAAGGATGCTTTGTTGCCAGACTTTGACATGGTGTTGTTCCAATGTTGTAAGGAGGGGGAAGCGTTCTCTGTCGTGCAGCTCATTTATAACCAGAAACCCGCGACTATCGCGCATTGTGCATGCGCAATAGTCGATGCTAAAACACAATATCGTTCACCCCTAAACCAGAGTGTTGCCAAAAGGGACGTTGCAGAGCGCCCTCTGGTGGACAAACTATGTAATGCCAACACTCATTACATGGCTGACCGTCTGTTTTTATTTTATTTTTTAAATATTTATTCATAAGAATCATTTGTCATTAGACATGATTCTGATGAATGAATATTTAAAATATAATCTGCCATTAAAAATGCCGAAACCGATTGTTTGGGAAATGCCTAATATCGGCCCGCTGATATATCGGTCGGGCTCTAGTTGTGAGGCTGAGAATATTCTAGTCCCATGTCTAATTTCACAAGCTCCTTTCCTGATGTTTTGAATCAGGCAGTGACTGTGTCATATTGTCCTAATTATGCTTTGGTTACTGGGACTGTGTGAGCTGAGGCTACCAGCACTCATGGCTACTAATGTCTTTTATCAACCCCACAATGTGAAAATACCTCACTGCCATGAAGTAAAAGGCTCCAAACGGTTAGGGGGACCCTCTTATTGTGGCTCAATGCTTCACAGTGCACTTCAGTGTAAATTGAAGAATGGATCAGGAGCAGTAAAAGAACACTTTATCGTCATGGTTACAACTTTAGCATGCAGCTCTGTTGTACTTGGCTTAAGAGTGAGCAATGGACTAAATGGATGCGAATATAAATACAGTGTGGTGGGACAAGGTGTTGCAGGGCCGAGCGGCTGTTGTTGAACAAACAGATGTGCCCGAGGAAGGACTAGTAATGGTTTTAATGGGAGGACCAGTTAAACAGCTGGATACAGAATGGTTGATACAGCTTTGTTTATGTCCAAGGTACAAGTACTGGATAGAAGCTAGGTTTCTGAAAGAGGGTTGTTGATGCCCAGTCCTTTTGGTGAAAACAAGCAACCTTGGATGGTACGGTCACAAACAAAGATTTGACAAAAATAAATCTTCAATTAAGATCCACTCAGTTGCTTTTTCAATAGCTTTCTTAGTTGTCACAGAGATGGTTCAGTTACCATCAAATGTCCTGGTAGTAGCTTTTTACTGAGATTCTTTTGTAAAAACTCAAAAAAGCTTATAAGTGGACCTTGAGCTGAGATATTTTTTTGTCAAACTACTACAGTTTTTCCAAGGCCATGCTCAAAATGTCAGCTGTGTTTCACAGACATATAGTTAGTCCAAATGTAATGACAAGTGAAATACATGTATAGAAAGATACCATTTAGTTTAATAGTTGCTAAAACACTAATTTGTTTTTTTTAGCTGTGACATGATTATCTTGAATTTGTTAAGATATCCAGGTGGTCTACAGTCTTTCATCTTATTCTACACCAATCCCTTATTAATCTTGTGACTGATTATCTTTTTGTGTGTTTCTGGTTTCCCCAATTGTGGTGCCTCCGTATTGAGTGTGTTTCTCACGGTTTTAGAGAAAGTTCCCTCTTGTGACCAGGAGCGACAGAGCGCACTGGACGAGGCTCGGCAGAATCCTCGCGAGGCCATTTTCATCCCTGACTGTGGGCCTGGAGGCCTTTACAAACCAGTCCAGTGCCACCAGTCCACAGGCTACTGCTGGTGTGTTCTGGTGGACACGGGACGACCCATTCCTGGAACATCCACCAGGTAACATCATTTATCAAAAACAGCACTTACAGCATTTTTTTTCGGCCAAGGTGACAATACAGTGTCTTGTTTTTAGGTGTCTCTGCCAGTAAAGTCTGTGAATTTAATTTATAATAAAACTAAGGCTGAATCACATTTCTCTATCTTACCTCTACCTCTTGAAACCAAGTGGTAAGGGCTAGGGGTAAAAAACATACCCCTATGAAATGGGACACCACTTGGTTACATCACCATACAGTAATGATCACAAACTTCCAAGATGCCATCTGCAAGTGTGCCTATGTTGATTACATGGGTTTTGACAACAGTGTCATATGCATCTATATATTTTATAGTTATTTTATGTTCACTTTGGTGGTACAGAGGCAGATGTTCTTATCTGTGTAGTAAACAAGACCACAAACAAACATATAAACAGTTTTTTTAATATTCCAGACCAGTCTGATGCCTGTTGGCCAGTAACCCTTCCCTCACATTTCTCATCAGTGTCCCGTAACATAACCAACAACAATGTATAAGTGCATGAACAGGAATTAATTACAAATGATTACATTAATACAGTACCTATACAATAATGAATGGTTACAACATGAACACATGATTTAAGAAACTTCTGCTCGTTTTCAGGCCGAAGCTGGATTAGCTGCTGCGTCTCCTGTGTGATACAGGATGGTATATGTAAAGCACGTAGCAATGTCTCCAAAGCAAGTAGTGTTGTTCACTGATATCAAACAAAATTCTCTACTAATGGGTAAAACTGTAGACATGTATGGAGTCCATTCAAGGTTAGAGAAATGTGGGACTGTTGTGCAAATCAGCAATGTAATGTTAACGGTTAGTGATTAGTATTAGCATGCTAGCAATTTTTAAAAAGTTTTAATTAAGAACATGGTTGCAAGTATATATGTTCAGGACTGTATAGCGATAGAAGACTTTCGTAATTTTTAAATCAAATATTCAAGCCGAAAATAATTACATTTATGGGTCGCTCTGCTCGATGTGGCAGCCATTGTTGCTTGTTCGCAATATATATGGCTACCCCTTGTTTACAAGTCAGCCATACACCCCATCGTCACCCCTTCGTTTTACTTCTAGCCCTAGATCAAAATGAGTATTGGGGCAGCCCTTAGTCTCGCGTGAACTCACAAAACCTAGGGGAAGGGGTAAGATAGAGAAGAGTCTACAACCATAGCAGCTCTGTAAAGCTTTCCTTGAGCATGTTTCTTCAGCTAACATCAGCATGCAACAATGCTAACATGCTAATGTTATTTAAGTATAATGTTTACCATGTTCAATATTTTAGTTTAGCTGGTAGTATGCTAACATTATCTAATTAGAATCAAACACAAAATACAGCTGAGGCTGATTGAAATTAGTTATTAGTTCAGCAGGTATTTGGTCTGATTGAATTAAATTTTGACCTGATGATAGCGCTTGCTAAACAAGTTAAGGGATCAACAACATTTAGAATTACCCTGAAGGGGGGCACAGATATCTGTAGCAAATGTAAGCGGTAACACTTAATAATGGTATATGAATTATCATTAACTCATGTATGACTTCATGCATGAAAAAGCATGCATTCATTAATGTAGTACTTCATGAACTTTGAGTACAAGAATGACTTAACGCAGGAACAATACGTTAATCAATGGATCAATTACAGTATTTCAATCATCATGACTTCTGATTTGTTTTAATTTAATGATGTTCATGTCTGACCAGTCCTAGCACTTTACATACAGTATGTCTTTAAAAAATCTAATTGTTGGAATCATTGTTAACTAAACATGACTTCTTCATAGTTTCATCTTGTTTGTGGCCCTTCAAATGAAGTGCTGACCTGCTCCATCTTTAACATTGATAAATAAGATATGATTAATGGTGGCATAAAATTGGCTGACAATTAATTATTTAATAGTTTGGCAAAATGATAATGAGGTCACTACATTTAGACAAAATACAGTATACTGCAGATGCAATTTTATATTTGCTTTTTTCACAACAACATAAAGAAAAATGGTCACCCAAGTAGGATATTTATAGATACTTCTAAGTGTCTAAACACAAGACATGTTTTAACATTTTTATTTTATTTGAGGGGTCACAAAGATTGGGGCATATGCCACCATAAATCATATCTTATTGATTAAAATTAAAGATGGAGCAGGTCAGCACTTTATTTGAAGGGCCACAAACATGATGAAGTAATGAAGAAGTCATGTTTAGTTAACAATGATTACAACACTACAATTCAGTTTCTTTAGCCTGTCACTTTAAACACATGAAGCCTGGGAAGAAGACATGATCATTAATAAATCAAAAATCATGATTGAAATACCTTAATTGATGCATTAATTAACTTATTGTTCCTGCATCAAGTCATGCACAAGATAATTAATCATGGTACATTACTGATAGTTCATGAAGTATTACATGAATGAATACATGCTTTTTCATGCACGAAGCCATGCATGAATTCATGATAATTCATTATTATAAAGTGTTATCCAGTAGGATTCACCCACTGGGAACCATGAACGTCTCTACAAAATCTGGTGCCAATCCAGGAGATATTTCAGGATAACTGACCTGCTGGTGGTGCAAGAGGTTATCGGGATTCATCGTCTGGGCATCATGGATATCTGTACCCAATTTAATGGCAACCCATGAAATATATAGATATATACATGTAGATATATTTTAGTCTGGACAAAAGTGGTCAACAGACCAATGTTCCCTAGAACAGCTAAACAATACTTTCACTGATCTTAAATTTCTTCACTTGGCAAAACAATCTGCTTCAAGCCTTGATGGGAAAATCATTTAGCTGACCATAAACACTGAGCGTTTGGTGTGACGTTTGTTTTCAGTGCAGTTGCTGCTGTTTATATTGCTTTCAGGGAAACGGCGGAGTCACAATGGGTTTCTGCAAGAGCTGAATGCCACTGGGATGGAGAGGAGGCAATGTTGAATAAATAATGCCACTCGTGCCAAAGTGAATATTACATCTTGAAACACAGCAATACATAAAGGAAAAGAGACAGGATGTTTGAAAAACTGTCAGCATGCACCGGTAAATAGAGGAGCTGTTTTTGTTCCTGAAGGGGCATCATCATTCTCTCTTCACAAGAGGGTTCATGTTTTACAGGATGAGGTACAGACTATTATAAAGAGTTAGTTTGAATACGGCATAGCCGGTTTAGTTTCAAATCAAGAAAAGCGTATTTATAACTGACATATAAAATCACTTACACAGACCAAATTCTCATCTTTATTGAAGACACCCTTGAGGCGATTATTTCTTCACATAAGAATTCATTGTATTTTGGAGTAGATCTCATGTCACTTGTACCAATTTCTTTCCCCTGGACGTCAATGTGCAGAGTCATGCATTAGACATCCCTCCTTGGATCAGGGGCCCTGCAGACTGTGAAAAAAGAAATGACAACTTGCTTTTACTTTGAGAGAAAAAAAAAAAAAAGCGCAAATGAGACACACATGCTCAATTTTCCATCCTATTCAAGAACCAGTGATACAATAGCCAGGAGAAAACGAGTCATGCCACGCATAATGGCGAACAGTTTGTTACGGCTCTGAAACAAAGCGATGCAAGCGCATGTCAAATCAAATTGATTGATTAAGCATTAGAAAAAGAGACTGTAATCACTATTAATAATTTGTTACTGCTTACAGTCAAGAAGCCTGAACAGCATGCATGTGTACAAATTCATGCAGTGAAGAGATTAGTGAGAGTGCTAATGTTTTCATAATAAAGACGGAGAAAGATATGTCTCCTGGTGTTTAGCTCCATCTCAAATTGTTTTTAAGACTCAAGGAATATCTTTTTGTGGTGTTTTGGTCTTCGGTTTAAGGCTTTGTTTGTTTATTTTTTCTGAATAAATGTCTCATCATGGACAAGTTTCTCCTTTGATGTCTCAGGTTATTCACACAATGCTAAGAAAGATCTATTCTGTTCTCCTCCTGTCTCATGCAGCCATGTTCCCGCTGTCCTCTCCTCTCTGTATAACAGGTACCAGACGCCGGAGTGTGACGGCACCGCACGATCTCGCATCGCAGATACTGAAGATCCTTTCCAAGGCAGAGAACTGACAGGTTTCTTTTTTTTTCTATCACTTTCTCTGGAGTTCAATTTATTTTTGGTGGCTTTGGGGATTGCAGAAACATTCTTGGATTCAATTTGTTGTCTTGTGTTAAAGCTTATTTTTTAACAAATAAGGCCAGCACGATTAGGGAAAAAATCTGAATCACAATTCTTTTGCTTAGAATTGATGCCACGATTTTTTAGACCACGACAAAACAAAACAAATTGGCAGTACCAAACACATATTTGTTTTGGCACCTATTGCACATCACCACAAGCCTGTAAACATAGAGGCTTCAATGAAGAGAAGGGAGAGCATTACAGTTAATGAGAGCGCTTTAAAACCTTTAAATCAAAGTTATTAAAATTAAATTGTGAATAGGGTGAATGGAAATTTTATAACGATTAATTGTGCAGGCCTACTGGCACTCCTTCAAAAATATTAATAACAAAAACTAGAAGGCCAATGGCCGAGCACAGACCTCTGCCAAGGCAATGACCTCTCTCGCAATGTTAACAAAAGTGAGAAATAATCAGTGTATTCGCCTTGTGATTTAGATCCGCTCCACAATTTGATGGGTTCTTCCTTGACCCATGCTATACCCTTCCACCAAGTTTCCTGGAAATTGGGCCAGTAGGTTTCCTTGATCCTGTTGACAGACAGACAAACTGAACCAAAAGCACAACCTCCTCAGGGAAAGTAACAAGACCTAGAAAAAATAATACATACTTTGGCAAGCAACACAAAGGTTTTATGCTTCAGTTTCCCAATTTCAAAACGTTTGTTTCAAACGAAAAGGCTTTTTCGATGGGTACTACCCGATGCATTTGACAAATGTCCCCAAATCCAGTGAAGAGGGGGCAGAGCCGCCAATTTTGCATCCGCACCTGGTTTCCACACAATGGAAAAGTACTACACAGTAGATGTGCTATTGGTGAACAGGATACAAAGAGGGAGAGAAACAGTTTGATCCATTTCTTACTCTCTTACTAGAGCCCCATGCATACTGCTACAGCATGTTGATAATAGAGCTCAATAGAGTTGCGGAAATAAAAATCCTAGAAGTCCGCATGAAATATTTTATTTGCAATGTCATAGAGAAGTAGTACACTACCCTCAATCCTTAGCGTAACAGCGACTTCTCTGATTGGTGGAGCTCGTTGTTACCACAGCACGTGAACACTCAAATGGCTATAGTGAGCTGCTACCACTGACGTCTATGACCGGTTCTGTACACAGTCTTGTACCCTTGCCTTTTCTGCCGTTTTCAAAATGTTTTTTTTTAAGCTACCTAGACATGAGAAGCAATTTGCTCTCTCCGCATCGGTAGGTAGGCCGCAGAGCAAAGCGCAGGCAGTGAAGCACAGCGCATCATCATCAAGGGTTTTTTAGGTAACGACATGCTGTGGCTATAGATTATTTTAATAATCGAGTATTCTTCTGATTATTCGATTAATAAAATAATTTGATCGATTAATCGAGACATACTTTTGTTTGATTGAAGAGCAATAACCCACAATAGTTTAATTTTCGGAAAAAGCTACATTTTTATAGCCTACATTGCTTACAATATCAACTAAAAAAAAATAAAAAATAATTTTCTGAAATGCAATAACAATCTCAAACTAAACATACATATACAGGACCTTAAGTTGTGGAACTTAACTTTCAGAACTACAAGTTTCAACTTGAGACTGATCTGTATACAGGCCTAAAAATATATATATATATAAGTTATACTAAACCTATTTTCATTAATATATTTGATTACAATATCACACAGCTCTGTTACACTCATGTTAGTAGATCATTGATCAGCGTTTTCTCCGTGAAGAGAGAGAGAATGAGCGCAACAGTCAGCTGTTTTTCCGAAGGGCTAGTCAACAAGTTGGCTCTTTAGATCAAACTGTGGTCACCACTACGTATTTTCTTGTCTGTACGACTGTGTGATTTACTTTTGTTGGGTCCGCTTTGTGGAAAGGATGAATAAGTTAGAATGAATGTTAGAATGTTTTTTGTGATCAAATTTTTATTTATTTATTTATTTAAAAAAGAAAATTACAAACCGTTACAAACAATAAACTGGGTCCCAGGACAACATTTTTTTTAAATTAAAATTTAAAAAAAAGAAAAAAAAAGAGGGAAAACAGGAGGGAGGGAGACAAAACAACACATGCAGAAACAGACAGACACACACACACACACACACACACACACACACACACACACACACACACACACAGACACAAGACAAGGGACCAAACACAAGTTAGAGGCACCTTACAGAGTCCGCAATGCTCCGCCAAGTGTCCATTGTTTTTCTAGGCGCTCCATTAATCCGCTGTGAAAAATTCTGTGTACACTACATCCAAGTAGGATTGGGTCGATGCGGAGAGACAGGTCATGGGGTGGATTCAAATGGGTTGCAGCTGTAAATCCAGCAAACAATGCACGTTTCTGAATCCCACAGAACTGAAAGGCTGACAGGTCATTCTGAATCAAGACATTGACAGTAACAGGCACAGTAACATTAAACAAGGTGAACATTTTGGATGCAATACTGTTCCAGAACTGATCAACAGGAGAACACTGCCAGAACATGTGAAGATATGTGCCTTGTGCTTTCATTGGGCAGAAAGTGCATAATGGGCTGTTAATTATTTTCATGTGGTGCATTTTCATGGGGTGAGATATGTCCTATGTATGAAATTGTATTGAGTATTGTATTGTATTGAATCTGCTGATGGTCTGGATTGCGTGATACTTCTGGAATGTTAGACCATACATTATGCCAGTTGAAATCGATACCCAGGCCTGGGCAATTGCGTGCCCAGATCCTCTCAATAGGAAGGGCAGAGCAGCCAGATATCACGAACAACTGAAAAAGCCTAGATACCATACCACAATTTTTAGGCTCCACATTAAATAACTTCCAAATATGATGGATGGGCAAAGGCCTCTGCCAGGGAACACAGTGTGCCTTGAGTGCCGACCTTAACTGAAGGTAAAAGAAAAAAAGAGGAACGTGGACTGAATGCATTTTGTAAGTCAGAGAAGGGTAACAAGCCAACTTCCCCAAAAATGTCTTTTAGGCTTTGAACACCCCTTTGTTCCCATTGTGGGGCAGTTATCGGCCTCCCACCAATCAAGAGTACTGCATTATTAAATAATGGGGAAAGTGTGCTAGTTACAAGCTATATGGCAGTATGTTTCTGCTAATCTCCAAGGTTTGATTAGATGAGAGATAATGGGGCCAAAGCATAGCTGACACTGTTTATTATTAAGGTAATAATTTATATTATTAAGGTCAATGGCAACTAGGTCAAAGTTGAATTAATTTGAACTTCGAGCACAGCGCATAGCGGCAAATCTGAGCGGTGTGCAATGCCAGGGGTAGCGCAGCACATAGTTGGGCACCAATGGAAATTAATGGAACGGCTCAAAGCGGTTTTGCCTGCCTATCATGTGTTGGCGGCTTTATGGAGATACGGCATGGTGAACATCACTTCAAAAATGTTGACTGTTGTGCTCATTTACAGTTGCTTATGGACAATCGCTGTCCAGGAAGAGAAAGATCAATTAATAGCATTGTCGCTCAGAGACATGGAAATTATTTCTCAACCTCACACTGACCAGATAAAGGGGTTTTGATTAGGAATCGACTAAACCCCACTTTGCGGTGTTGGATTCCCTGGCAGCAAAGATCAGAGACTCTCCTCTTAACCAGAGGTCCTAACCTCAGCTCATACTCCTATGCCCTTGTTACTGCTCACTTACTTTTGTTGCCCTTCTGTTTCCCCATCATTTAAGGTTGCACTGTAACTCTTATTTAATTCCCCATCTGGTGAGTTTACAGAGTCAAGCATGACTCCTGACTGTGCAGCAGATGTGTGGCATGTTTTATGGAAGGTGTGAGTGTTGCGGGGTGTGGTAGTGAGGCTGCTGGGGTTGCTGGGAGACCACAGGGTGATGAGTGGAGATATTTTTATGTACTGTAGAGGGATGTTCTGTACCACCACAACAAAGCGCAGTATTTCATGGTTGTCACATGAAGGCAGGAGGAGAAAAGAATGCTTGAGAGGGCAGTCTATTAACAGCATGCAGCTACAGGTTCGATATCACTGTACTGTACACAGAGTGGCACAATACCACCTCTGTCAGGAGGGGCAGATAAGAGCTCTTCCCCCGAGACCAAAGGCTGGGATCTGTTAACATCCAGTTCAGTCAGTTCAGGAACTGAATTTTGTTTTAAACCTGTATATTAAAAACCTTCAATGAGCATAGTTTGGTCTTTGTCTTAGTCTATCAACAAATAATTATATTATTTATATTATACATAAACTACACCTTCAGTATCTATGAGGGTCTGAGTGACGTCAATGTAGCAATCTGCTCACTTCCGTGGACTGCATGTGTTTCCAAACTTCCTGACTGCAAAGTTGTGATACATATCTGCATTTGCAGACACCCAATGTGGTATGAACAGAAGTGTTCATATCAGTTTTAGGGTATATCAGGGATCTGTGACTAAAGAGATCTAATGTTGGTGAACCCAGCTTTACGCACTACTGCTCAGCAAAAATAAATTGATAATTTTTCTTTAGGTCTCCAGAATTTCAGTTTGGACCTACAGTATAAGCAAATCTAGAGACACCCAACCTTACGAACGTAACTCTTGAAGGCACTAAAGATAATTCAGCTAGAACAAAACTGAGAAGAAAAACCTCTATACTTAAACTACTCACAGCTTATGCAACCTGTGAAGGTGTGTCACTCCCCGATGTGAGTCGAGTGCAGATGTGAGTCGTGCATGCATCCCTTTACGACAAGTAGCTTACAAGAAGCTAACGAGAGAAAAAATTGACCAACTTAACCAAGTTGGGCTCACTGCTGGCTATGAGCTAGCGATCAAACTTGTCACTTGAATGGCTTTTTGAGCTAACATTAGCAATCAAACAATCATAGATAACTAAAACGTTTTTGAAATGACTGTTAGCTTTGCTACAAGCTAGCAATCAAACACAACAAAGGCTGTCACTTGAATGGCGTTTAGAGCTAACGTTAGCAATCAAACATAGATAGCTAAAAGGTTTTTGAAATGATTTCCATCTTCTGTTATTGTTTGTAATGAGAAAAGTTTATTATTTCATGGATTTCACAAATTTCATTATGACACGTTATGCCGTAAACCGCTTAAATCTGAGCGTGCAAGACTCAAATCTGCACTCGACTCACATTGGGCAGTGACAAGACAGATAAACATTACTTTGTTTTAATGGGTTAAAAGCCAAAACAAAGTTGGCAACCTTGGTGCAGCTTTAATGTGTTTTAAGATCAAATCCAAGCGGTCCAGAGCCTGTTTGACACTGTCAGAGGTCTTGCACCACACTGGGCCCTTGCCACCTTGCCACATCACCAGCATACAACATAACAGTTTGCGCTTCATAACACCCCAATTTAACACTTGGATTAAGGCACAGCAAGGCAGTGCTCTCCGAGCTTGTCATGTCGTACAAAATGCTAATTGGATTCACCTGGCGGGACAGCGGACCACCTCCCACAGAACCCCCTGAGCCAGCACAAAAGGAATGGAAAGACATGAAGACAGTGGAGAACAAGGAGGCCAAAAACGCTCAGAGAAAAGGGGAGTAGGGGAATCGGCGAAGAAAGCTTAAGCGAAAGAGAGATTGAAAAATGGAAAAAAAAAGAATGAGAAGATTAGTTTACTATGCAGCTGCGTTTGAAGTTTTTCCTTCAAGAGACACAATTAGGAGGGAAAAATTTGCACTGGTTTAGCGTGCTATTAAAGCCATACATCTGGGCAATTAAAAAGAGCTACCCAAGGTGTTCAGAACTGTGTCATAAAAGTTAACAGGTCTGCACTGCTCAACAAAACTCTCTCATCACAGCACACTTCTGTTCCCCCTCTTGCCATGTGCCTCAGCTCTGCTTTTCTGAGGTCTTACAAAACAGCCAAACCATGTATTTCAGCTCCGTCGGAAATATATTCATTCAATATTAATGATTCCGCAGTAATTGTGAAATGTAAGCCAATTAAGGGATCTGGTCGTTAAGCTGAGGACAAGGTTTGCATGCTTTCTTTTACTGTGTAACAGCCGGTTTCCGTTTGACATCTGTCAGACTGGTTCACTGGTGTCGAGGCTTTAGAGGCACTTCAGCTCCACTGTGCCGTAATGACTCAAATTACTTGTGGAAGGTAATTTTCGTGTATTTTTGTCTTTGATTTGTACCAGGCTGCCCAGAGGGGAAGAAAGTGGAATTCATTACAAGCTTGTTAGATGCCCTCACCACAGACATGGTGCAAGCCATAAACTCACCAGCCCCCTCTGGTGGTGGGAGGTAAGTACTGTCATGTAGCATTGAAGACTGTTGCACTAAATGCTTGCTCTTGGGGGAATTACTGGAATTGTTGGGTCTTTGTAAATTATAGAATGTGGTCTAGACCTACTCTATCTGTAAAGTGTCCTGAGATAACTCTTGTTATGATTTGAAACTATAAATAAAATTTAATTGAAGACACCTAGGGTATTACAACTGAACAGGATACCTCATAGCTGATTCTTTATGGAAATCTTTCCCCTCTTCTGGTTTTTCTCAAACAACCCGTCACTTTGGGTTTCTGAATTGAATGCTAATATTTTATATCTGACATTCAATGCACAGATCTTGGCATAGACACTGGCCGGGTTAGCGTTCACTTTCCATCAGTGCACACTGTCCAACCCATTCGGGAAAGCAAAGCAGAAAATTGTTTGATTGAACGATTCGATTGCAAGCTAAGGTTTAACAAAATAAGTTGTCATTTTCTGACATACAATATGACTGCCTGAAGTATTAACATTTTTTTTCCTCACAAGATGTGATTTAATTTCATTAGAAATCAACAAAAATTAACATCTCATTTCGAGTGATGCCAAATGGCAATGTGTCATGTAGGATTAAAATAGTTTATCATCTTAAATGCATAGTCAACATTTCATCCTTACTGTATTCATATTTTGTCCTCTACCTTTTAAGCAGTTTAAAACAGATTTTTTTTTTTTTTGCCACTTTCCTTCATGCCGATCATTCTACTTTTTGAAACATCCATGTCTTCACTGGCATCTGTTCCTCTAACCCTATACCTAACCAGGTTTGTTGAGCCTGATCCCAGTCACACTTTAGAGGAGAGGGTGGTGCACTGGTACTTCGCCCAGCTGGATAACAACGGCAGCCACGACATCAACAAGAAGGAACTCAAGCCGTTTAAGAAGTACCTGAAGAAGAAAGCCAAACCCAAGAAATGTGCCCGCAAGTTCACCGACTACTGTGACCTGAATAAGGACAGGGCAATTTCCCTACAGGAGCTGAAAGGCTGCCTGGGAGTCAGCAAGGAGGGTAAGAGGAAAAGGAAAGCCGGGGAGAAGCGGATGGTTGAGAGTGGGTTGGCAGGATCACAGAGAAGGGTCACTTTAATGAAAATAAAACAAATCAATTCTCTTGAAATGTCAAATTTAGGATTTAGGAGAATAAAAGAGGTACTTGGTTGTGTTAAGATGATCGTTTTCCATGAGTTTTTATACTGCCAAGTGTACAAGTGTAAACTGCAACACACATGTCAGTTTTAAAAAGATAAAACTGTGGTGCATGTAACGAACAGATGTGTTGGCAGTCTAAATAAGGTGCACTGCTACACTCAGCACTCACTGATGGATATTTAGACTAGGCTAATGTATTACCAGATCCTAGACACTATCTGGGCCTGAAAACTGTTACCACTCATCAAGTGTGTACAGAGTGGTCCGAATAGAGAACATTATCAACTGTCACAGCAGCTCAAAGTGACCAAATGTCATCCAGCCAAGAGAAAAACACATGTGAAATGTAAATAGTTAGGAGATGCCCAGAGTTTGTGAAATACATTTCACACAAAAATGACTGTAAACTTTCAATTCATGAAAAAAAAAAGGTAAAATATATATAAAATAAATATGCTATAATAAAAGTCTTCTTTAATTATATTCTTTTGTAGTATATTTTAGGTTTTGGTGACTTAAAAAGAAGACATTGCCCTTTATTAAGTTTATTCTTTGTTTTTTTTTGTCCCTCTTTTGCAGGTAGCTCAACGACAATTGGCCACCAAGGGACAAGGCAAGGGACAAAATTGTTCAGTAAGGCAAACTAATACGCTTTCACTAACTCTGGCTTTGAGTGCTTTAGTTGGCTTTTTGTGTAACCCATTAACATGCACATTGGTGAAATGGATCGATCTGGAGTTTGATTTATATATAAACTTTTCAGGAGTGAAGTAAGTTTGAGGTGTATGGCCTTGTGTATCTGTATGGATGTGCAGTTATACACTACCGGTCAATGGTTTGGGGTCACTTAGAAATTTCCATTGTAGACAGAATACCAGCTGAGAGCAGTTACATTGTTTTTTTAACCAGGGCAGCAGTTTTCAGATTACGTTATGTGCTTACATAATTGCAAAAGGGTTCTCCAATGTTTTCTCAGTTAGTTTTTTAAAATGTTATCAGATTAGTAAACAGAATGAGCCTTTGATGAATGGCTGCTGATAATGGGCAATGTAGATATTGCATTAAAGATCAGCCCCCCACTCAGATCAGCTGGTATTCTGTCTATAATGGTAGTGTATGTGGTGCTAAAATGGTGTATTATCATCTGAGTGGTTCAATAGGAGTCAGATTTGGTCTCCAGTGAGTGACATCTAAACTTATGTTATGTTCATTAAGATAGAACTGACATTTGTTGTTTTATTCTGACTGACAGGCCTGAAAAAACATTAAGCCAACTCTTTTGTATAACTGCAATTATTTTTTATTTATTTTCCCCATGAATCAATCATGTTGTCCCTAAAATGTCAGAAAATACTGATAAATGCCCATTATAAATTGCTAAAAACCCAGTTGTTTCAGCTCAAGACTATGGTGACATGTTTGTCTTGTTCCTACTTTGACAACAAGAAATTGGCCGAAAAAGTCTGAAACAAACAAGAACCAATTAACGGAGAAACAATGGAGTTATTATAACTTATAGCTGATTTCTATCTTTTAGTCTGTCTCAGTCTCTTCTCCATCTCTTTCATCGATCCGCTGGGATCCTCCCTCCCTTTGTTGAGCGATTATTTGGCCCGTTGGTGCTGTTGACTCTGGCCACTGGGCCGGTTCAGCGCCCCACATAGCACTGAGGTCATGTATTTACCCTGGGGCTAGCCAGCTTCGCCTAGAGAACAGTGGCTCAGAGCGGGCATAACATCAGGCCTCTTGGACCCTGGCAGCTGTGCCAGGATAAACAGCCCCGATATTGGAAGAGCAGAGTAGGAGGCTCGGCTGGTTGTTTTCACTGTGGTCACCGAATCGCTCACTTTCATGCTTAAGAGCTGGAGGTAAATGGCCTGACACCTTTTCACGGCTCCTTATGCTGCCACTCAGGCCCTCCGAGCTAGTGATTATTGTAGACAGAGAGACGGTGGAGGCCTGCATGAAAGAAGCAGGAGTCTGTAAGAACATATGGCTGCATTCTGCCTTGACTAAGATAGACGGTCATTGTGTTCAGGTATGCCTAGCTGATCCTCAATGGCCTGGATCTCTTTAAGTCAAGCTGCCCCTGCCAGACATTAAATCTTAAGCTCTGTCGCAGCTGTGGATCGTCACTGGAGTGTTGTTGGACATATTTAGAGTTTACACTACGTGCTTTTTGGTGAAGGACTGTGAGCATGTGGGGCAGAGTGGAGCACATCTGAAGGAGGCTACTCGCTCAACACGCTGGCAACAGCAAAGAAAAACATCTGAATACCTTGTGTGAGTTTTGAAAGGCTGCAGGAGGGTGGCATCCATCCTCTGGAGAGACTGGAGTCCTCATTATAGATGAGAAGTGTAACAGAAGCCCAGGGTGTTGAATTTCTCTTAGGTTAGGCCATTGATGAGCAGCAATGGTTGTTCAAATGGCCCCAGCCTTAGGTCTCCTTCACTGGAATGAACAAAACACAAAAAATTACCACTGTTCAACTTGTTGCAATGGAGTTTTGACATCAGGGTTCATGATGTTCTTTTCAAAAGTCTTAATTCTATTTACAAAGATAAACATACTTGTTAAGTACAAACACATGGGTGTGTGCTTGTACAAAGGCTTGCACACACAAAAACACACCAAACTTGGGCTTACACAATTATAAGATATTAGAGCAGTAAGTGCTTACAGAGCTTTTAGTTTGCAGGATGTACCCGCTGTTGTTGAGCATGAGTAGGTGTTTTCTTTGCAACATACAGTATGTGCTGCTGTGCACTACATGTGAGCATGCGCAAATTCATGCATAGTTAGACTAAAAGTAACACATTTACACAGAGATTAAGAACTGACAATAAGGGACTATTGCCACCACAGGATCCACTTGCTGGTGGATAGAAACATTGGCTATTGCTGAACTTATCCAAAAATGGACCTTCACCAAGTTAGTTAGCTGAAGAGATATTTTGCTGATTTAAATCCAGCTCTGTGTAATGGCAGTGTGAACAGTGTGTTCAGATGAACGGTGTGGCTTTCCTCCGTGGCCACAGCGCACAGAGCAGCCAGGGCCTGCCAGAGATCTGCCAGGGTCTGCCTGCCAATTCTACCAATCCTGTGACCTGGATTCATCGTTGTTTACGTTGAGCTCAACTACGGCTGTTAAATGTCTTAGATAAATAAACTTAGATTAGGACTTTTGAATGAAACTGGTATGCTGATGCCTTCTACATGTCAGTGATCTAACCTTTTCACTCAAAGCTGTCTTAAGGAATGGAATGGAATGAATGAATGGAACTGTGGTAAATAGTGTCCAGGGGTTTGAGGGTAGTGACAGCAGCATCAGAATACAAGACATCTACACGATCCAGTATAGGTAGTACAGTGGATTACTGGATACAGTATTAGGGGACCACTAAGGTCTATATAAAAGAGACTTCAGATACAGTATTAGGGGACCACTAAGGTCTATATAAAAGAGACTTCAGATACATAATTAGGGGACCACTAAGGTCTATATAAAAGCATCCAAACAGCACCATGTCATGGGACCTTTAAACCTGAGTTTTGTAGGTCAGTAAGAATAGGGAGTAAGCAACCTTTGAAAAGAAAGATTTCTGCTTTGCTTAAAGAAAATCATTTTTGTGATGTAGTTTTACAGTAAAGTTGTTTTATAGTGATGGTGTGAATTAATTATAATCCTATAAATTATATACGTTTTTCACCACGTAAATATCAGTCTGATGTCATTAAGTACAGATGCCTAAGCGGGACTATGCTGAATATTGCCAACTTCTCACTGACAGTAATCAGGGGCTGATTTCACCTGGCAAATGCAAAGTCAGATGTGCAATTGTAATGCTTTTTGTGTCCCGTTTGCTGTTTTCTGTCAAACTCCACTCTACCTTTCTCGTCTCCGTTCCCGCTCTCTCGTCTCTTCCTCTCCTGTTTGTCCTGGCTGTGTCTGTCATTAGCCAGGAATGAAAGGAGGGCATTATGAGGCAGGCCTGGCACCGAGGCTTCAGGACCATTAGAGAGCCCAGAGCCCCCTCCTACAGGGCCAACAGCAATTACTCCACACCGCTTGTGTTTTAATTACTGTCATCAGCTCGACACACTGTACTATGTTGAAGGTAACAGGTCAACCTATAGGACTGTGATAGGTAAATAAGTAGGGCTGTGTTTTAAAAAAAAAAACATTGATTTTCCGATTTAAATTGATTCTCATTTTAATGATCCAGTATCAATTCATAAAAACCAGAATAGATCTTAGTCTGTCTCATATGAAACTGGAAGACCTAAGGAATCCATTGGTACTAACTATCTCACGCTAGCTTGGCAAGGGGGTTAAACAACCTACCAAAGTCAGGCTACATTTTGCCAAAGGAAAAACTGGCATGGCCATTTAAAAAGGGGTACCTTGGACTCTGAGCTCCAGATATCTGAATTAAATGTCACTAAAAACTTACTGACTGTAGAATTTGTAGAGGTGCACTTATTGTGTGAAAAAAGTACATTAAAGTGCCCATATTCTGCTCATTTTCAGGTTCATAATTGTATTTTGAGGTTGTACCAGAATAGGTTTACATGGTTTCATTTTCACAAAACACTATCTTTGTTGGGAGTTGCACATGCTCAGTAGCTAGGTAAGATCCCATCAGCTAGATAACTCTTTCTCCAACTTTGGTCAGCACAAGGCAGGATTAGCTGGGAGACTTCTTCTAGATGAGGGCCACTTGTGGAATACCTGCAGAACAATGACATGGAAGTAGTTCTTTTGGAGATTATGGTCAACTAGTGCGTGTTGTAGCAATGTTTTGCCATTGAGAACTAGATAGCATGCTAGCGCTAGCATCTGCCAAGGTTAGCCACCTCATCTTAGTGACGTAGAAAGCGGTGCAGATTTTGAACAGCTCACCCGGAGACTGAAGGCCGAGGACATTCAGAAAACGTATCTCACTCAAAACAGCATGAATAGTTTTTTTTCTTAAGTTTGTATGCGTGTGGAAACACCAGAGACACTAAATAACACCCCAAATCCCAGAAAAAGGGATTTTTTTCATAATATGGGCACTTTAATGTAACTGCTTTGGGGTTGTTTCTGAATCTAAACATTGATACTTTTAATAATGCAGCATTTTAAAGGGGAACCGTGCATAATTGTAGAATTCATATCCAAGCAAAATTGTTTTTTGCAACTGAACCATTATAAATTGACATTGAATCGGAATTGAATCGGGAAATCAATGGCAATACCCAGCCATATAGATAAGCAATGATTTTCTCACCATTGCTCCCGGTTACTTGGTACGTTGATGAGTTTGCTACAAAAATCCTTTTTTTCATGAGCTGTCAGTAAACTCCTGTGTATACATCTCTAGCCAAGACCACTCCTCCCCCCAGTTGCCACCATGTATACTATGATTCCCAGCTCTTGAGCCAAGTGTCTTTATCGGTTGGTCCCAGGTGAGGCCATGCGATTCACCGCTAGACGGGATCTGATTTCAGCTCTTTATCAAAAGTGGGGCCAAGGTGTCCAGGGAGAGGCCAGGGAGCTTTGTGTTGTTAATGGCACAGACAGTGTCCTCAGTGACTGTGAGGAGAGGACCATGGGCTGCTCTGGAGCCTTGTAATTGCAAAGGCAATTCATGAGCACTACTGTGGCTCCTTACAACAGAGACATTTATCTGAGCTAAAAAGAGTAACAGCATGACTTCACTGGAGAGAGGAAATCAGGAAATATTGTGGAGCTGCATAGTTTAACAGGTACAACATGTCACTAATGCTGCCAAGGTAAAGGATTTATGACTCTGAAAGCGCAAAAATACCACAGTTCTTGTTATTGATATGCACACTCGTGCTTGAAGGTTACTTACAAATCCATTAACACCACAGAGGCCAAACTGCAGTCAAATAACAGCTGGTCTGAATCTTAGACCTAAAATACTTAAACATTTTAATCTCTCCATGATTTCTTTATATCCTGTTTCCCCCTAAATTAATGTTGCCAGACTTAAGGACTCAAGGATGCCAGTGTCGGTTTGTTAGTCCTCTTACCCAATGATATATGTCAAACCAAACAATCTACATAACTAGCAAGGTTAACGTGAAATATTATTATAGGCTGAATTCTTTTTGCATTTCAAAACCAAATATGTAAATTTAGTGAGGACATTCATGCTTCTTAAAGCCAGGGTTGGTAATGTTTTCATTGGTAATGAAAAGCCAGAAAGATTTGAGTATCATCTCCTAGGGGCTCTGTCTAACCCCTCCCCCTGCCCTCGGGGCTCCGACCCACACACAGCACCACTGCTTCAGAACAGAGCATGGATGTTTTAAAGCAGAGCGGAGAATGGACCACAACAGACCCCTAATATCATCACACAGAATGTTTTAAACAAACATGACGGCAGTTAGCAATGCGGTTTGGAGTACCGGCTTGTACACAGGAGGGGTAGAGTACGCGCAGCGGGGCAAGGAGGCATTTCATTGGTTCTTTCCAAGCGGACCTCGAGGCAGTGATTGGTGGGCGTTTATACAGGATTACAGCAGCTACAGATGACAGATTTTTTTCACTCCTTTTTCAGAACCCATAACTTATTTATTGCTGTCGGGGTGTAAAAACTATTTCAAACAATATTTAAAAAAGTCTACATTGGAAATAGTTACCAACTCTGCCTTTAAAATGATTAACCATTTTTCAATTTGGACTCTCCAAGACTTTCCTTTAGTGTTTCCTTTAGTTCCTTGTCACATTTTCAAATTTGGTGGTTGACTGGTTTTTACTTATAATATGGTTTTTGAAAAATAGTACTCTCTTAAGCTACAGTTTGCAGAAAGTGCTATTGTGGCGGCAGGTCAAGTAAGAAACATCAAGTTTTGTGCATTGAGGTCAGTCTCGGTTTGTTGTTAAAAGTAGAAAAAGGAACATATTTTATAAACGGAGTGGATTTGATTCAGTGGTGTGTTTTTGTAACAGGCGGTTACTTAGACATTTATTTAGATAAAAATGTCACGGCTAAAGACTGTAGTTATCTGGATCCAACTAGTCATTCTCGAAATAGGTGGCCATAACATTTCATTTTGAACACTTAAAGTATAGGTGAAAGCATTCGCTACAGGATTCACTTATATAGAAGGTAATCTGTGATTTATGGAGCGCTGGAGGGATTGTGATGCTTTATAGATTGAAAAGACTATTTGACTGTGAAGCAAATAAAATTCATATTCTGAGACTACAGAATCAGATGGACTTCTATTTCATGGCTGACACAACCAGCTCTGACAGAGAGTGCACCTGCACATCCCCACAGGCTGCTGACACACACACACACACACACACACACACACACACACACACACACACACACACACACACACACACACACACACACACACACACAGCTCATGTAGGCCAGTAGCATCTAGACAAACCCACACAAACTGTATGTACACATACAAACAAAATATAGATGGAAAGACCTACACACAAACAAAACCACATTTTGAATGCACAGACATGAAATGGTCACACACACACACACACACACACACACACATAGCTCAGGAGGATCTCTTGTCTGACAGCCATCTGTAAGCAATCTAAGCTCTTTACCCATCTCCTTTTGTCTCCTCCTTTGTGTCTCTCTCCCCCCTCATCTGATTGATGAGTGGTGAGGGGGGAGAAAGACATCCCTTATGCAGCACACCGGCTTTCTCAAGCAGTTTTAGCACACAATGAAACACAACACACAACTTCAGAGACGGCTAACTTATAGCTTGCTTGTCACATAACGTCAGCACATGTGTGAGTATGTATGGTGCGTTTGGATGTAGGTGGGGTGCAGCTGCTTAGCAGACAAACTGACCTTTTGCGTGAACTCAAAAAAAAAAAAAAAACAGATGGTAAAAAAGTCAAAACCATTTTAGACATGATGATGATGATGATGATGATGATGATGATGAAGAAAATGTTTTTTTTGTACACAACAGACAAACAAGATAGCAGTAACCTTTAACACAGTTTACTTTTGTTACACACCCACACCGAAAACACATAGTAAGGGGAAACTTTAATAAATGGTTTATTTATTGTTGGTTCTTAGCTAAACAAAAACAGAATCACACTCTGGACTGAAGTCTGTTTAGTTGTTTACCTTTCCAAAAATGATGCTGGTGAGATAAAGAGAAAATGTTAACAGCTGCAGAGGATGGATCTGCTTTCCACATGAACATGCTGTCAAGACTTCCATACAGTTGTGATGTCACAACTTTACTATACTGTATATACATTGTAGGTAGAAAGTGCCGTTACAGTGCGGTAATAGTCATTCTCCGGCTGCAATGACCCAAAAACGCTGACCAATCAGTGCAGACTGGGCTTTTTCGAGAGGGGTGGCCTTAAAGTGACAGGTGCTAAAACGGAGCTTTTAGATAGAGGGTGAATACAGGTACACCAAGACTGATAGTATGAGAAAACGAATGTTCTTTTTGAACATTAAAACATGTGAACCTGTTCTAGTAGAAAGTAGGAACCTAAAATTGAGAGCAATGTGGGACCTGGAAACTATATTAGAGTTCACACACATTTAGGGCCCTATCTTGCACCCAGCACTTTGCACACCAACGCATGTATCATATCATCACATGTATTATCATGTTTCATTCCAATTTTGCACCCGACACACAGCAGACATTTCCCTGCACAGACTAACGTTGGTAAATTAGGGAATAAAGTTGCGCTCCCAGGGGCAGTTCAGTAAAAAGAGGCGTGTTCTGGCGCAAATGTTTCCTAGTGCTATTTTGCAGTTTCAGAAAACATTTCCGCCACAGACTAGGACATACCTAGTGTCAGTGGCGCGTTATTCATAGGCTATTTTAAGGGACATAAATGAGGAACTATAAGGACTTTAGGAGAAAATGTGATGTGATGTTGAACTGCATGGGCCGATGCCACTTAACCCAAAAGCCCCACCAGCACGGGAGAGAAGAGACAGAAGAGCTGCATCGTCTATAGTGACGTAATCTCGGTCTAACATTGCAAAAATATCACCATGCATTCATAACCTCGTGATTCAGTGCGAGTGAGTCCAAAACATCGGACAGTATGTTTTTGTGACATTTCTTTATTTATATTTTGTCAAAAAGAAAAATCAACAGCAAACGTCGCTCTCCTCGGGCTGTGAACCCCTCCTGGCGTGCGCCCATTAAGAGCGTGCTCCTAGCAAATCCACCATTAGTATAGCAATCCGCCATGCAACAAGCACGCTTGCTTTTAAAGGGAATGTGAAATATCATAGCTACATAACTTGAGATGTTACGCCCAAACCACACCTATGACTAATGTAGCTACTTCAGACCAACCCAAGAGTCATTTATCCCGCCGGTATAACAGCAACAGAGCCCGAGATCCGGCCACAAAGCTACTTGTGTTTGGCGTTTGATATTTCCGATACAGATCGTTAAAATAGGGCCCTTAATGTGTGTGTGTGTGTGTATGTGTGTGTGTGTGTGTGTGTGTGTGTGTGTGTGTGTGTGTGTGTGTGTGTGTGTGTGTGACTCAGTCCGTCTCAGTGAGCTTGTTCTGTCACGCAACAGCTAAGTGGGAGTGCATCTGCATGCCGGATACTAAAACAGACATTTTCTTCTCTTCTCTCTCTCTTGTCCATCTGTCTTTGTGTTCCCAGTAGGTCGTCTGGTGTGAGAAGAGAAGGACTCAGAAGCTGAGACGAGAGCAGAGGGCACAGAGGGAAGGCATCTGTACGCTTGCTGACAGGAAAGAGAAAGATGGAGCAGAAAAATTTAAAAGTTCCTGAGGTACAAAAAAAGTGAACAGTAAAACAAGAAAACGAAGCGGCGCCAAAATATTTGCACTTTCTCCTCCCTATGTTTGACATTTTATCTGTTTGTACATGTTTTTTTTTTCTCTTGAAGTGACTGAAAAGGTCTAGGTAAGAATAAGAATATATTTGTAAAAAAGAGGACAGGCTCACCACTGGAAGATGTTACCACATTCCCCCTTGTGTTTTAGTCTGTTGTTATTCATTCTGTCCTCCCATAACAGGAACAGGCATTAACACACATTTTGTGGCTATTAAATTAAACTTACATTTCCCTTGTTACATAAAGGAGCACACAGACCAGTGGTATCTCACTAAAGAGGACCTTACAGTGAGTCACATTCAGCTCAAATGTTGCTCTATAGTCAAAAAGGATAAGCTATGACAATGTAGACCAATTTAAACGAATGCGTTATGTATGTGAGCATGCAATTTAAAAGTGAAACGGCATGTTATTAGAATTGAACTGTGACAATGGAGTTTAATTTATCAGCACAGAATTAGCTGTATGAATCCCTTGGACTGTGCTGAACTTTCTAGATACATTAACATTTCGGATTAAGAATCAGATCCTTCCGAAATGTCTCAGATGTGTTATGTCTGGTTTTTGTTCAGTACTTACCAGTGTTGGGGAACTTCCTGAAAGTAATGACTTGCTTATCACACAGTTTCCTAAAAGGTGTATCTTTTGTGCTACCAAAATCAATGCAAGACCATTATGTTGTATGTAGTTTTCAGCATGTTGTCTGCACAAGATGCCTTGAGGTTTGCTAAATTTTTTAAGTTTGTTCTAACAAAAAACAAAATTAGTAAAAACAAAAAACATTTTAAAAAAGGAAATATAAACAGATTGTGAGGATTCAAAAATGTGTAGCAAGTATCCATAATAACAAAAGGTGATATGAGTACTTTAAAGTCATGCATCCCCCCAACACTAGTACAGTAATACAGTCTTAGCCGTATACTAACGCAGCTTAACACTGTAGCAAACAGCTGATAGAACATTTACACATGCATGTGGCAGTATGGACATATTAAAGCTGCAGTAATAAATTGTTGAGACCCTGAACTAGTATTGCCTTATAAAGTTGTTATGGCAAGCACTGCAAAATGATCATTCCAAATCCAATATTTACTCTCCTATTAGCTCCGTTTTGGTCTCCACCTCCTCCTGAGGAAAACATCTGTTTCTTATCTGAAAAATTGTCCACTATGTTAACTAGCTAGTTGCTTGTGTGTTTGGTGCTGAGCAGGTATAATATAGTTGGATTATCATGGCTTATTTGCTACAGACAACTTGATGAGAGTGCTAAAACCAAACTATTTAGTAAATGTGCCATAAAAGCAATGAGTTCCAAGAAACTAAAACAAAAGCGGCTAAGTTGGGCGATAATGCTCTGAGGGTTCGTCTGTACGAGAAACCCCTTTCACAATCCACTAGATTTAATGTTGATATATAAAAAAGATTGATTAATGCAGCTTTAAGTCCAAACCACAATGAAGGCCATTGGTTTACACATATCTTGTGTCAATCTGTTGTTCTGTATTTGTAATTATATCTCAAGGAACAAGTCAGTGTGGCTGATTTCATTACTCTACTTTAACCTGAAAAACTGCTAAAGAGTATCTACAGTGTGTTTATGGTAAATCCCGCATGTTTTTTTTTCTCATGTTTGGTGCTCATGGGTTCATTGGGCTCAACTGGCTACCTTTACAAATTGCAATAACAAATCTCACGAAGACCCCCTGGTGGGGATTTTATTTTTCCAAAACAGATTACAGTCCACAGAAGGACTTAAATATTTGTATTAGTACCAGGAAAAAAGGTGGCACAGATGACTAAACTCAACCTGTAAATGGAGTTTGTTTACATGACTCAGTCTCCCCGTTAATATCAGCTAATTTCAGCTGTCACATTTACGTTTATCCCAGTTATTGTAAACGTGGTGTGGCATTTACGAATGCCTCTTCCTAAAATAAATAATTGAGTCTCCCCACTAATATCCGAGTACATTTTGTGTATGTAAACACATTGATTGTCTGTCCTCCAACAGTTGATGTCAGACCTGCTCTGTGAAACACTTAACCAGCACACATACTTGTCTTTGGAGAGTTGCCACCTTATGCAAGACAATGCAGCAAGTCTTAAAATACCCTCCAGCGTGTCCGATGAAGAGGAAAATGACAGACCAGGGAGGACAAAACACTAGAAAAAAACAAGTTTGGGAATGTAAATAAAATGTTTCTATTGCATTTGGGAACAATTGAGTTTAAAAACTGGAGAATTGTGGTAAAGGCTTATGTATTTCTTTGCATATTCTCAAGTCACTGCAGTGGCTCATGAGCATAAGACAAAAAAGCTCCCATTGTTAATACAGTATGTACAATAACTTTTATTTGGGGGTTTGCTTTACTCAATTTCATTGTGGGGTAGATGGGTAGTTAACTTACTTCACTGTCATTCTGACTTATTGTAAAGAAAGATCAACTTCTGTGTTTATGTCATGTCCAACATTAGACTCTTACAGTAGCTAATTAACATGTAAATGCTGAGACCTGAATGTTATAAGCTCTGAGCACTGTTTATTTTTGCAGTGGTGGGGTTAACTGACAATTTTAGCTTGTGTTTTACGACTCCTGTCATTATTATACAAGTTCAAGTATGTATACAGTATCTATCTGGTGCTTAATCCACTACAATCACAAGTCCTCTCGCATCTAATTTGAACTGGACAGTTAAGCCAAGAATGAGAAAAGAAACGTGTCTCTTCAGAGGATGTGCAGTCTCTCCTGAGTGCCTGCATCAGTCCAGGTTTGAACACTGGGCTTGTGTGTCTGCTGAAGTGCTTCCAGACACCGCAGAGCTGCAGATCACATGAGAGATCTAAAGCAACCTCACAGGCTAGTAATCACCGCTAATCACAATGGGGGACGCATCGTGAAGGAGGCTTACAGATGACTGTCAGTGGAGACGGAGACAAGCCAAGATTGTCTCACTTGCTCATCGGCAACTTTTCCACAGCAGGCTTGTCAAGGCCATGTGTTTTGACAACATTTCTCATTTGATCTGTTGGAAAACAAAGCACTGAGACGTGTTGTCTTTGGGTGAAATTGGTCAATGTAAACGATGTGGCTTGAGGTGCAGCTGTTTGGCTAAGCAATGAAAACATAAAATGCTTTATTATAGGCCTTATTTCCTGAGTAATTTGAACCTGTGTCACAATAGACTCATACAAGACTAAATAACAGAAAAAAACAAAAAGAAAAAGGGCTGTTTTTTATTTATTTTTTTTAGAGAGGGAACCTACACTGATAGTTTACGAAGTGCATCTTGGCACACAGCAGTAGCTAACACCTGTGTTGTATCACTTTTGTGGGTAGTTTTTTTTTTTCCCACCTGAACTGAGACATAAATTTAAAGCAGCCATAATGAGAAAAAGATCTGTAGATGCCTTCATTCAGGACAATTGAAACACAAACACACAGAGTATTTCTTGCTTAAAGCAGCTATAATTGGTATTTTGATATAAAAAAAATTATCAAATGATAACGTAAGAACAAATTTGAAAAAGGTGTCCCCTCAACTTTATGGAGCTTTATATTGAGTTTCAGCTCAATGTTTAGCTGTCTGGCCACTCTACAATTTTGGAGTTCTATTTAGAGTTCAGCACTGACCTCTAATGGTGAAGATGGTTCACTGCAAACTGCAAGTTCACATTGAACCCATTTAGCCAGGTATGCGCTAGAGATGGGCCAATACCATTTTTTGCTTCCCGATACCGATTCTGATACATGAGCTTGCGTATCGGCCGATACCGAGTACCGATCCAATACCAGTGTGTTATATATTTTATTATTGTTTTAACAGCTGTATACTACAATCCCTGTGTGGATGTGATATGATTTCTATCTTTGTTGTCGGTCTGGCTCAGGTTAAACTCTTTGTGAAACATAAACAAACACAAACAATGAACGCCATAGAACTTTCTTTTATTATCCAGTTTGACATATAGTTATAACTGAACTGATAACCGTTTTATTACGTGGTATCGGATCTCCAGTACTTCCCGATACCAGACAGTTTTAGGCAGTATTGGAGGCGAAACAAATACTGGTATTGGTATCGGAACATCTCTAGTATGCACACACATACATAGTATCAGTCAAGCCAATGGATTAACATGAAAAAGCAATACATATTTTTTTTAAAAGGTTATAATTTTTTCTTTAATGGGGAATCATATGCCAATATTTGTTTAAAGCTCGATTGAAAACTGAAAAAAAAAATCTATTGGTGACATTGTTTGAACTTTACAAAGAACTAAAGATGGACTCTCTATTTGCTTCATAAAGGATTAAGATTCATTTCTACCCTTTTTTGACTGATAAAACCTGACTACAAAGATGCACTCCTGGTGATTTGTGTGTGGTGGAAGATTGTCTAATTTAATGACTTCAAAAAATGTGGATGTTGTCACAGTGCATAGTTGGACAGGCTGATGGGAGGCAGAGGACTTTGGGGTGAGGTTGCTGGTGACGGGGGTGATTTGAAAATGGGGGAGGCAAGGAGTGGGGGAAGGGGAGGTTGTGCATCACATATGAAATTGGAGCCAAGAGGCAGCTGTGGTACATCTGTCTTGTACTGACACATGTGGCATTTGACTTCCAGTGTGAAGTTCAAAAGACTTCAGTAATGACGCAGCTGCTTAGGGATGTATGTGCGTTCGTGTGTGTGCTTTAAAAAGTGTGGGTTTTCTCTTTTGTTGAAAGGTAGGTTGGAGGGTAGGTGGGTTGCCAAAAGGGGTTTCATAGGTGAGGACTGGAATTTGGGGTTTTGAAAGTGATGTGGGGGCAGTACAGGTGCTGCATGATGTCCAGAAAGTCTATAACTTGGGTTTTCTAACATTTTGATCAGCTACCGGATGTGTGAATGATTTTAAGGCATTATTAACAGATTTTAAAATGACTAGAAATATACAAATTCTGCATGTCACACAGGATCCAGTCTCTTTTCACTAAAAATGACAACATGGAGAAATATAAGATTTCTGTCCATGTAGGAGGTGCTCTGTTGGAGCCGAATACAATGATGTATACTTTTACATTTCCGACATGTAGTGTTGATTAGTAATTTTGTGTTTTTTTCATACTTTGTGTGCATTGAAACACTTAGAAACAGATCAAACACCATTACAGGTAATTAGACATGGTGCACACACTGCTCACCATTTGTGCCTGATACCCTGTGTTCCTGAGGCAGCACCTGCCCAGCAGCCTGGATCTGTGGAGGGTCAGGGGGTTGGCCGCCAGGAGGCCAGGGCTTGGAGGTCAGAGGTCATGTTCCAGACAGGCATATCCACACGCTGATTGACAACTCAGCTGCAAGAACAGAGGTTGCAGGTGGACAACGCATTTTACCACCTAATGCTAATTATTCTTGCTCCTTGTTTTTCTATGCTCATACTTGCTCTACAATTTTGCATTAAATCGCAAATAAAGAACGAAAGTAATAAGATTAACATAACTGGTTATTTTAAACGCTCTGAAGAAGGCTTTGTGCCGAAACACTTATTGTGAGCTAATTAATTAAGCAAAATGAGAGTATTTTGTCCTACTTAACTTGGGAACTTGAGATGTGCCACTTTTTCTCCACTTTATTAATCTGTTTCACAGTTTGGAAAGTAGCTATCCATAATTAACAATGTTAATAAAAAAATAAAGGATCTGAAATGTGAAACTAGCAGTGTTTTATTATAGTATACAGTTTTATGGGACGTCTTCTGTTAACTGTGTTGGACTAACACAACTCAAGTATTTCACATATGAGTCAGTGCTGCGCAAGTTTTTCTGTGGAGCGGAATGATCTGCTTTTTATCACCTCCCGGGCCTCAGGGGCCACTTAGTATTTATTTGTACATATTGTACTAAAAAATAATTTTCATGCACAAATGATGTGGTTTGTGGTGAGGCCGGGGAAGGTCTCCTCACACAAGAGTATGATTAAGTTAATCGTTCTTCTCCTTACTTTTATTTATTTGGCTGGAACAACTCTGCAGCGAAAAAAGTAGTTACTGCCCATTTGGATTATTCGAGAGGCAGGTGTGTGTGTGTGTGTGTGTGTGTGTGTGTGTCCTGTATTTTACTAGAGAAAATGTGACACATGACACGTAGCTTATACATAGAGACTACTACAACTTTGTACTAGCATGCAGACACCCACACAAACAAAAACACACACTTGAGTAACAGTCATTCAAAAAGACTGGATTAGATTAAACTTCAATGATTCATGTGAGGAAATGAGCGAAGAGACATCGGACATGCCAATTAGAATGATGCAATTCATCATCTGAAACTAAGCTATGAAAACCATAAAAATGAGGTAATAACATGATTTATAAATACTGTATTACTTCATACTATTACTATGTGGGAAATACAGGGAAAATTACCCACATACAATATATGGATGCACTATTAAAATATAGCAACGACATAAACAAAAAACACCCACTGGCACATACATAAACTTGCACACAACCACATGTAAGCACAGATAATCGCCTGATTATAATGAACATAAATAATAAGATTATACAAACATAAAAAAACAACATTAGGCCAAGATGGCTTTAGCCCTAAATAAAGCCCTCCATCCCGCCCCCTCATGTGATCTCTTTGATCAGGATCAGTCCGGTTCCGGGATTACTTAAATGTGCGCATGTTGCTTCTGTCACAGCTCCAGGACAGACTGACACATGTTGGAAACCGATACATCAAGAGCTTTAGGCTGACAGAGCAGAGAGCATTAATATGGCCAATATTGGGATTGCTGTGCAGGAAGAGGAAATACACTTCATCCTGGTACTGTTAAATCCTTCAAGCTCTACATTGTCACAGCATTGTGTGATGGGTAATGCCTTTTAAGACTCATTGAAAGCTTTTTAAGAATTATGGAAAGCTCCACACAGTATCTCGGCCTCAGTCAGCTACGCACGACCCTAGGGCTGGATCAGAATATTTGTTCGATAAGTAGGTATTCAAATTTAAATTTCGGGATTTGAATATTCGTTTTATTGAAGAAAAAAAAGTGCATGCAGGCTGAAATTGACTGGTGTTTTGTTGGTATTAAGCCGCTAGGTGCACATAGAAATGTTGAGTAACAAGCGAGCAGTCTGATGGGTGTTGTAGGGAGAAACAGATTATTGGGCAGTTTGCAAATAATCTGTATTGGCGTTGTAATTGCCTGATAACCAATAAAGTTAATTAATTAAAAAGCGCACTACTTTGGCTCCGCTACAGCTCTGTGTCT
>JABXJD010000029.1:4615000-4822004 GCA_013375575.1 Percina caprodes
TATATATATATATACACATACATATACATATACAGTATATATACACACACACAGTGTGAGTTAGAGTCATTGCTATATTATCACATATGCAGTGTCATTGTTATGGTGCACCGGAAGGATTCAGGAGCGGACACCGGAGTGAAGTGATCAGGCAGGATTCATTGATAGTACAGGTAGAGCCAAGGTGATGATATATGGAGTGAAGATCAAGGCGAGCAGGCGAGCAGGCAGGCAGCGAGCAGGTACTACGGCGGAACGAGAATGCAGAATTAGCACTGAGACAGAAAACGCTTGATAAATAATCAAGAGGCCGGAGCATAGTAGGGGGTCGGGTGCGCTGCCATATGGGTGGCGGCGAAGGTCAGGGGCCTCGACGGACCAGACCTGGGCGGCAGAGGCTGGCTCTGGGGACGTGGAATGTCACCTCTCTGTGGGGGAAGGAGCCGGAACTTGTGCGGGAGGTGGAGCGCTACCAGTTAGATCTGGTGGGGCTTACCTCTACGCACAGTCTCGGTTCTGGAACCGTACTCCTGGATAGGGGTTGGACTCTGTCCGGAGTTGCCCAGGGTGTGAGGCGCCGGGCGGGTGTGGGGATACTCACAAGTCCCCGGCTGAGCGCCGCTGCGTTGGAGTTTACCCCGGTGGACGAGAGGGTCGCCTCCCTACGCCTGCGGGTGATGGGGGGGAAAACTCTGACTGTTGTTTGTGCATATGCACCAAACAAGAGTTCGGAGTATTCGGCCTTCTTGGAGACCTTGAATGGAGTCCTGTATGGGGCTCCAGTAGGGGACTCCATAGTTCTGCTGGGGGACTTCAACGCACACGTGGGTGATGATGGAGATACTTGGAGATGCGTGATTGGGAGGAACGGCCTCCCTGATCTAAACCAGAGTGGTTGTCTGTTGTTGGACTTCTGTGCTAGTCATGGATTGTCCATCACAAACACCATGTTCGAACATAGGGATGCTCATAAGTGTACGTGGTACCAGAGCACCCTAGGCCAAAGGTCAATGATCGATTTTATAATTGTTTCATCTGATCTGAGGCCGTATGTTTTGGACACTCGGGTGAAGAGAGGGGCAGAGCTGTCAACTGATCACCATCTGGTGGTGAGTTGGGTCAGGGGGTGGGGGAAGACTCTGGACAGACCTGGTAAACCCAAACGGGTAGTGCGGGTGAATTGGGAACGTCTGGAGGAGGCCCCTTTCCGACGGACTTTCAACTCACACCTCCGGCGGAGCTTTTCGGGCATCCCTGTGGAGGCTGGGGGCATTGAACCTGAGTGGACAATGTTCAAAGTTTCCATTGCTGAAGCTGCGGCGAGCTGTGGTCATAGGGTCTTAGGTGCCTCAAGGGGCGGTAACCCACGAACACCCTGGTGGACACCGGTGGTCAGGGAAGCCGTCCGACTGAAGAAGGAGTCTTTCCGGGATATGTTATCCCGGAGGACTCCGGAGGCAGTTGCAGGGTACCGACGGGCCCGAAGGGCTGCAGCCTCTGCCGTGACAGAGGCAAAGCAGCGGGTGTGGGAGAAGTTCGGAGAAGACATGGAGAAGGACTTTCGGTCGGCACCAAGGTGCTTCTGGAAAACCGTTCGCCACCTTAGGAGGGGGAAGCGAGGAATCATCCAAGCTGTATACAGTAAGGATGGGACGTTGTTGACCTCAACTGGGGAGGTAATAGAACGGTGGAAGGAGCACTTTGAGGAACTCCTAAATCCAGCTGACACGCCCTCTGTGGTAGAGGCTGGAGGATGATGGGGGATTGTCGTCAATTTCCCTGGTGGAAGTCGCTGAGGTAGTCAAACAACTCCACAGCGGCAAAGCCCCAGGGATTGATGAGATCCGTCCAGAAATGCTGAAAGCTCTGGGTGTGGAGGGGATGTCTTGGTTGACACGCCTCTTCAACATTGCGTGGAAGTCTGGGACGGTGCCTAAGGAGTGGCAGACCGGGGTGGTGGTTCCCCTATTCAAAAAGGGGGACCAGAGGGTGTGTGCCAATTACAGGGGTATCACACTTCTCAGCCTCCCTGGTAAAGTCTACTCCAAGGTGCTGGAAAGGAGGGTTCAGCCGATAGTCGAACTTCGGATTGAAGAGGAACAATGTGGATTCCGTCCTGGCCGTGGAACAATGGATCAGATCTTCACTCTCGCAAGGATCTTGGAGGGGGCCTGGGAGTATGCCCAACCAGTCTACATGTGTTTTGTGGATCTGGAGAAGGCATATGACCGGGTCCCCCGGGAGAAATTGTGGGAGGTGCTGCGGGAGTATGGGGTGAGGGGGTCCCTTCTCAGGGCCATCCAATCTCTGTATGACCAAAGCGAGAGCTGTGTCCGGGTTCTCGGCAGTAAGTCGGACTCGTTCCAAGTGAGGGTTGGCCTCCGCCAGGGCTGCGCTTTGTCACCAATCCTGTTTGTAATATTTATGGACAGGATATCGAGGCGTAGTCGGGGCGGGGAGGGGTTGCAGTTCGGTGGGCTCGGGATCTCATCGCTGCTTTTTGCAGATGAAGTGGTCTTGATGGCGTCATCGGCCTGTGACCTCCAGCACTCACTGGATCGGTTCGCAGCCGAGTGTGAAGCGGCTGGGATGAGGATCAGCACCTCTAAATCTGAGGCCATGGTTCTCAGCAGGAAACCGATGGAGTGCTTTCTTCGGGTAGGGAGTGAGTCCTTACCCCAAGTGAAGGAGTTTAAGTACCTTGGGGTCTTGTTCGCGAGTGAGGGGACTATGGAGCGTGAGATTGGTCGGAGAATCGGAGCAGCTGGTGCGGTATTACATTCAGTTTATCGCACCGTTGTGACGAAAAGAGAGCTGAGCCAGAAGACAAAGCTTTCGATCTACCGGGCAATTTTCGTTCCTACCCTCACCTATGGTCATGAAGGGTCATGACCGAAAGAACGAGGTCCAGGGTACAAGCGGCCGAAATGGGTTTCCTCAGGAGGGTGGCTGGCATCTCCCTTAGAGATAGGGTGAGAAGCTCAATCATCCGAGAGGAGCTCGGAGTAGAGCCGCTGCTCCTTCACGTCGAAAGGAGCCAGTTGAGGTGGTTCGGGCATCTGGTAAGGATGCCTCCTGGGCGCCTCCCTAGGGAGGTGTTCCAGGCACGTCCAGCTGGGAGGAGGCCTCGGGGAAGACCCAGGACTAGGTGGAGAGATTATATCTCTCTATCTATAACCTGGCCTGGGAACGCCTCGGGATACCCCAGTCGGAGCTGGTTGATGTGGCTCGGGAAAGGGAAGTTTGGGGTCCCCTACTGGAGCTGCTGCCCCCGCGACCCGATACCGGATAAGCGGATGAAGATGGATGGATGGATGGAGCATAGTACCGGGTGTGGTAAACTGACGAACTGGCGAAGAGTAGAGGCAAAACCAGAGTATATATCAGGAGGAGTGATGACCAACGAGCCACAGGTGTGGAGAGCTGCAGCTGGTGATGAGCCGCAGGTGTGGAGCACTGCCAGAGCCTGCAGAACCACGCCCACACAAAAACACAGACAAGACAGACAGAAACAATGGGAAGGGAAAAAACTGAGAACACAAGGAAGGGATGAGACAACAAGACAAAACCCTAACAGTCATAATGTGTAAATGCCAAAAAGGTTTTGTAATTCTCTCACAGCAGAGGAAGTCAGAAGAAGATAAATGCACCAACATCTTGTGGGAGTGATACCCCAACTCACCCAAACAAATGGCGTCGCAAGAGGTTAGTTTCTTTCAGCCATTTTTTTCTTCCTACACACGAACACACAAGCATTAACACTTACTTGTGTTAATTAAAATTCTGTACATCTTGCCAGGGTGTGAACATACTGGGGCTCCTGCCATCTTTGATCTTTACAAAGTCAAAAGGTTGCTTATTTTTGGAGAAGCGCGTTGGGTCACTGAGCTTAGATCACAATTGTTTAAATCTCTCGAGTGTTGAGAGTCACATATTGATATTGAAATATTCAAAGTAATTCAAAACTTTGCATTGTTCTTGTTTTTTTTTGTGCAAATAAAATTGAGGACAAAGTGAACAAATCAATTGATCAGATTTGCTCAAAGTCTTTCATATGAAGGGCCAAAATTTATCTGGATGGAAGGCCACGGGCCACAAATAAATGTTGATGTTGAAGAATACCATAATTCTTGTAATTCTTCGTAGATAAAACGCGAGTATTTAACCTAATGGGGAAGTTTACCCGCACTGTGCTTTAAACGCCTGCTATATTCGGGCACGACACCATGCGCTTTGTGGTTAAAAAAATTTGACACCTTGCGGAGCCTTTGGGCTGAAAACGCCAGCCGTGGTGACGTCATTTCATGGCCAGTGCACCTTGCGCCGAGAACACCGTGGCGACCATAAACTAAGTTTTACAGCAAAGACACCAGACCCTACTCAGTTGTAACATAGTGGGTCTGGGGAAGGTTTGTTCACAGCCCATTTCCAAAGGGGCATTACCAACGGACGCCGCTCAAATGCCTCTGGGCGCAACTGGATAGTCCTTCAACCAATCAGACCAACAATCCGGGTGGCGTAGCAGCGACAGCGGCATCAACGGGTTGCTGCGCTTCTGTGGCCGTCGCGTTAAATGTAAACAAAAAGCTGCTCGCCGTTGCCATGTAAATGCCGCCTCAAAGGGTTGTGAATGGTGCCTCAATTTGGAAAAATTGGAAATAGGATTGAATGGGCTTTTGGCCAGACTGACTTGTAGAGCAAATCTCAAATTTGCCGGAAGTTGGTCAGGGTTTTCTCCGGCTACGTAAAACTCAGATTAAGTACATTAGCTGCACAAGATGTTCATTTCGTAGTCATTACGGTTAAGAGTTTACAGCACTTTCAAAATAAGGAGAATAAACATGAGCATGTCAAATGCCATGGCGGGGATGAACAATGGCAGCACGTTCCAAACTTGGCCCGCGGACTGCAAATTGGGCAGCCTTGAATTAGATACATTTTTTAATCTGCTTGATAGAAATAATTAAGGCTCAAAGCATTTTAATGTTTTAAAAAAAACAGGTTAACCAGTTACTGTTTAAGGTAAGTTATAAAAGTAAAGAAATAAATGTGTCAATAACCTCAACACTGTTGCAGAGCCGTCTGACAGCTACACTCCTGACCTCCATCCTGGCAGCGGTGCTTGGCTCGCTGCAGATTGGCTACCACACTGGCAACGTCAACGCTCCAGCCAAGGCGAGCAGGACACACAGCGGCTGAGGGCGGAAGATATGATCACATTGTGTTTATTCATACTAATACTTCTAGTTTAGTTTCACATTTTCTGATATAAAAAATGTCTTCAGATTAGAACTGGTCGAGAAAATCAAATTGATATTTTTTTTTGACCAAATTCCTCCATGTCGATATTTAAGTAGTGTTGACTATTGGTGCTTTCACAAAATATTTACATAATGAGAATTTTTGATAAATAATCATGAGTAACTGGATATAATGACTGAGTGGTTAAAGGCAAATAATAGAACAGCTAGAACAGTCTGGTTAGTTCAGAAAATGGCATCACTTTACTGTAATATAGCCTTTAAAACCAGGAAAAGCCATATCTTCATATTGTGTCATTTATTATAATATCCACAATTTAAGACAATACATAGTCTCATATATTGATATATCAAAATATTGCTTAGACCATTAGATTCCTCTATTATTAGGTACTTTAGCTTCAGAATTAGCTTTGTTAATACACAGTTCATCAATATCCATACAGACAGAAATCCAACAAAGCAATACAAAATCCCTATATTTGAAATAATGGTTAAAAAAAAAAAAAAAAAAAGCATTCTCAAAGTATTTACAGAAAGACCATAAATTGTCAAAGCAGATAAACAGTCTTTCAACTAAAATTAAGTTTAGAACTGATAGTGGACAGCTGATCCTGTCCTGGCTGATGTCAGTATAAGACAACCCAAAATCTGTTGGAAAACCATGAGACTGTCAAATATCTCACAGCCTCAATAAAACACTGAATAAACTTAACAATCTGCTGAAACTCGCTGGCTCTGCAATGGTCTGGCAGGGTTTTGCCATTTCACAGGTAAACAGCAATACATGTGTTCAAGTGAGATCTTCTACATTTGGCACCATTTTTAAAAATTTATTTTTACATTCCTCACATATTTCACACGCATTTTGTCTGAATTACTTAGTGAAATAATATCTGTAAAAACTGTTTGATTGGTCAAGTACATCACAACAGCAGTTTTTATATTTAAAATGTATTTTACTTTTAGGAAAAAAACGCTTGTACCCAAATTTAGTCAAATCAATTAAATTGTCATTTGTCCACACAATTTTTACTGTGTTTCCCATTCCCTGTCCTGTTGATAGTCTCTTTTACAACCATTTAGATCATCGAAGAGTTTTTCAACCACACCTGGAGAGCCAGGCACAACCAGTCGATGCCAGATCACAGCCTGACTCTCCTGTGGTCGCTCTCTGTCAGCATTAAAGACTTTGGAGCTTTGTTGGGCTCGCTGGGAGTCAAATACCTGGCAGATTCTTATGGAAGGTAATAAAGGCAGAACATTTTTTCAAATTCCCTATCATTTCCATCAGGTTTTTGTCTTTTAATTTCTCTCATCTTCCCCCTCCAGACGTAACTCCATCCTAATAGTGAACTGTCTCTCTGTGGTGGGAGCGTGTCTGATGTCCGCCTCCAAATCCAGCAAGTCATTTGAGGTTCTCATCCTGGGACGCCTGGTGTTCGGTCTCTTCTGCGGCCTAGTGATGAGTCTTAATCCGCTCTACATCCAGGAAGTGTCTCCCACAAACCTGAGGGGGGCCTTCGCCACCCTCAACCAGGTGTCCTTTGCCTCCGGCATCCTGCTGGGAATGGTGAGGACAGTGCTGAAAATCTTCAGTTTCTCTCTTCTTTACTCTCTTTATGCTTGCCGTCTACCAGGATTAGGGCTATCACATTAGCTTTCAAACCTAAGGTAACAAACTCCAGACAATAAGTAGTAAGTGCATCAAATTGTAAGTGCAAGTACATTTATTTTATTTTTTTAGACAAAAAGCCATATGAAAGTGCAGCTTCAAGATATATATATATATATATATATATATATATATATATATATATATATATATATATATATATATATATATATATATACACACACACACACACACACACACACACACACACACACAGTGGGGGAAATAAGTATTTGACCCCTTGCTAATTTTGCAGGTTTGCCCACTTACAAAGAATGCAATGATCTATAATTTTAATCATATGTACATTCTAACAGTGAAAGACAGAATCCCAAAGAAAATTCCAGAAAATCACATCATATGAATTTATAAAAATTGATAACCATCTGATGAGGAAAAACAAGTATATGACCCCCTACCAAACAGCAAGTATTCTGGCTCCTACAAGCCAGTTAGTCTTTCTTTAAGACACAGCCCCAATCCCAACCACAAGAGGGCTACAAGAGAATCGGAAAGCAACTTGGAGAGAAAAGATCAACTGTCGGTGCAGTTATCAGGAAATGGAAGAAGCACCACACCACCGCCAACCTCCCTCGGTCTGGGCCTCCACACAAGATCTCGCCTCGTGGGGTGTCCCTGATCATGCGAATGGTGAGGAATCATCCCAGAACCACAAGGGGGGAACTGATGAATCAACTGAAGGCAGCTGGGACCACAGTTACAAAAGAAACGGTTGGTAACACACTACGCCGTCATGGATTGAAATCCTGCAGCGCACGCAAGGTCCCCCTGCTCAAGAAGAAACATGTACAGGCCCGCATGAAGTTCGCCATTCACCACCTGGACGACTCAGAAGAGGCCTGGAAGAAGGTGATGTGGTCAGATGAGACCAAAATAGAACTTTTTGGCCTCAACTCGTCGTGTTTGGAGGGCAAAGAACACCGAGTACAACCCAAAGAACACCATCCCCACCGCCAAGCATGGTGGTGGCAACATCATGCTTTGGGGGTGCTTTTCAGCCAAGGGGACAGGACAACTCCATCGTATTGAGGGGAGGATGGACGGGGCCATGTATCGTGGAATTCTGGACCAACATCTCCTTCTCTCAGTGAGAGAGCTGAAGATGGGTCGAGAATGGGTGTTTCAGCACGACAACGACCCTAAGCACACCGCCAAAGCAACAAAAGAGTGGCTGAAGAAGAACCACATCAAGGTTCTGGAGTGGCCTAGCCAGTCTCCAGACCTGAATCCAATTGAAAATCTTTGGAGGGAGCTTAAAATTCGAGTTGCCAGGCGACAACCTCGGAATCTGAATGATTTGGAGGCTGTCTGCAGGGAGGAGTGGGCCAACATCCCTGCCGAAATGTGCACAAACCTTGTCACCAACTATAAAAACCGTTTGACATCTGTGCTGGCCAATAATGGCTTTTCTACAAAATATTAACATGCTGTTTGTCCAGGGGGTCAAATACTTGTTTTTCCTCATCAGATGGTTATCAATTTTAATAAATTCATATGATGTGATTTTCTGGAATTTTCTTTGGGATTCTGTCTTTCACTGTTAGAATGTACATATGATTAAAATTATAGATCGTTGCATTCTCTGTAAGTGGGCAAACCTGCAAAATCAGCAAGGGGTCAAATACTTCTTCCCCCCACTGTGTGTGTGTGTGTGTGTGTGTGTGTGTGTGTGTGTGTGTGTGTGTGTGTGTGTGTGTGTGTGTGAGGAAAGTAAGTATTTCAACACCCTGCTATTTTGCAAGTTCTCCCACTTAGAAATCATGGAGGGGTCTGAAATTGTCATCGTAGGTGCATGTCCACATATAAACTAAAAAAAACATAATCCAGAAATCACAATGTATGATTTTAACTATTTATTTGTATGATTACAGCTGCAAATAAGTATTTGAACACCTGTCTATCAGCTAGAATTCTGACCCTCAAAGACTTGTTAGTCTGCCTTCAAAATGTCCACCTCCACTCCATTTATTATCCTAAAATAAATTAGATTAGTTTGAGGTCGTTAGCTGCATAAAGACACCTGTCCATACAATATTGATATATGAGATAAGAATCCAACTACTAACATGGCCAAGACCAAAGAGCTGTCCAAAGACACTAGAGACAAAATTGTACACCTCCACAAGGCTGGAAAGGGCTACGGGGAAATTGCTAAGCAGCTTGGTGAAAAAAGGTCGACTGTTGGAACAATCATGGAAGATCTCTCCTCGTGGGGTCTCACTGATCCTAAGAAAGGTGAGATACCAGTCCAGAACTACACAGGAGGAGCTGGTCAATGACCTGAAAAGAGCTGGGACCACTGTTTCCAAGGTTACTGTTGGTAATACACTAAGACGTCATGGTTTGAAATCATGCATGGCACGGAAGGTTCCCCTGCTTAAACCAACACATGTCAAGGCCTGTCTTAAGTTTGCCAATGACCATTTGGATGATCCAGAAGAGTCATGGGAGAAAGTCATGTGGTCATAATTCCACTAACCGTGTTTGGAGGAAGAATGATGAATACTATCCCAAGAACACCATCCCTACTGTGAAGCATGGGGGTGGTAGCATAATGCTTTGGGGGTGTTTTTCTGCACATGGGACAGGGCGACTGCACTGTATTAAGGAGAGGATGACCGGGGCCATATATTGCGAGATTTTGGGGAACAACCTCCTTCCCTCAGTTAGAGCATTGAAGATGGGTCGAAGCTGGGTCTTTCAACATGACAATGACCCGAAGCACACAGCCAGGATAACCAAGGAGTGGCTCTGTAAGAAGCAGATCAAGGTTCTGGTGTGGCCTAGCCAGTCTCCAGACCTAAACCCAACAGAGAATTTTTGGAGGGAGCTCAAACTCCGTGTTTCTCAGCGACAGCCCAGAAACCTGACTGATCTAGAGAAGATGGATATTTATTTTTTTTTTTTTTAGATTATATGTGGACATGTGGACAGTGGACAAGCACCTACGATGACAATTTCAGACCCCTCCATGATTTCTAAGTGGGAGAACTTGCAAAATAGCAGGGTGTTCAAATACTTATTTTCCTCACTGACTACAGCTGACTACACGATCGATCGATCGTGTAGTCAGCTGTAGCGGCCAGATGGCGCAGGCAGGCCAATCAGGAGGGAGTAGCAGTAGTCTAGACGTGAGATGACTTGAGCCTGGGGACGTATCCTTCTGATGTTATGTAGCATGTATCTACACGATCGGGTAGTTGCAGCTTTGTTGGCAATGAAGGAGAGTTGGTTATCAAGTGTGACACCCATGTTTCTAGCAGACTGGGTGTGGACTAACACAGAGTTTTCAATTGCTATAGTCAGTTCTTGGGTAGGAGAGCCCTTCCCTGGAAAAGAAGTTCAGTCTTGTCAAGGTTGAATTTCAGACATTGTGTGTATCATGGGGCTACCCCATGCCTTCATTTAAACCGGGGGTAGCAGGTTGTATCATGCTAAGCTAACCTTAGTATGAGCAGTAGTAAGGGACAGTGAGCATTATCATTAGCATGTGGGCTTGAAGCAATAAACACATGGTTTGTCATTTTATTCCAATTTATTTAAGTACTAGTTGAAAGACTAGAAATCATGGCTGGATAAATAAAACACATACACAATTAATTTCCAGTCATTTATTTTAGTTTCATTCACCTCTTTTCATTTCAAGCAGGGATCTGGGTCGAAATGGCAGTCTGGAGTAATTTATTGAGGGGAAGACATGGAATGGCCCAAGTGTCAACCAGTGCAGTGTACAAAGGGCATGGAGTTCTGTTTTGAGAAGCTTGTTTAGCGTGTAACTTTCATTTTTGATGTCATAGTTGATATAGGGTGTATTCATGAAGCCAGAAATGTTTGGGAATGGTGAACTAACACAATGGTGTTTGATTGATTTCCAATTAACTTTGGTTTGTCTTGTAGGAGGGGCTTCTGCTTTAAAGGAGGGAGGCTGAGGCTCCTCTAGAGAGAGAACAACTTTGGCCTGGAAGGGTGCAGATGCTAGGGCCTAAATAGTCAGGGCCTGATTTAGTTTATTATTTTGTTTGATATTAGTAATAATTTCAGTAGCTAGTATTTAGTTTTCATGTTTTGTTTATTTGTATATAAGTTTGCAATAAGTCCTCTTTGCCATACTGCACTTCCATGTGATTGCTGAAAAATAAATCAAAGCACCAGGTGAAGAACTCCTGACTCCATGCCTCCTCCTTCCACCCCGGGGCTAAACATTACAGTGTGGACATCCAAGAAAAAATGTCAGACAGGCCAAGATACGTGCTGTTGCTTGAGTTTCAGACTCCGGAAAGGAGAGAATTAGTTGGGTGTCATCTGCGTAGCTTTGATAAGGAAAGCCGTGTGAGTAAATGACAGACCCAAGGGAGTTGGTGTACAGAGAGAAGAGGAGGGAACCCAGGACTGATCCCTGACGAACCCCAGTTTTGAGTGAGCACGTTTCTGAGGTAGATCCTCGCCAAGTCACCCGGTAGGTTGGATTTGTCAGGTAAGATGTGAAAGATAGCGAAGATCCTGAAGTGTTGAAATAAAGACCTGGTGGTTCACTGTGTCAAAGGCAGCAGAAAGGTCCAGAAGGATGACGACTGAAGAGAGTGAGGTTGCTCTAGCGATGCAAATCTATTCAGTGACAGCAAGGAGGATTGCTTCTGTTGAGTGGCCATCCACTCAAGTGTTGCCTCTTTGAGGGAGTGGGGGAAAAAGCCAGTTAAAAGAATTCCAATACTGGTACAATACCAATGCCGTGACTTTGGCAACGGTGCCTAAACAATACTTTTTTTGATACCAATTTCAAAAAACTAAATTACATTACAGCTTTTATTTTTCAGTTTCTACTACGTGAGCCCCTTCTCTGTGCATAACGAGTTTTTTCCCGTGTGTAACATATTAGATCTCAGTAGAAGAATTGGCTCACTGACGCGGATAAGATTTACTCCTTGATATTGAAATTTGATACTTGATACTGAGGAGGCAATTTGGTCGGTGCCTGAAAAGTATCGAATTCAGTACCCAGCCCTAACCAGGATATGGTACAGTGGTGCTCAAAAGTTTACATACACATGCTTAAGTTGACTAAAAGGAATTCATGTTTTGGAAATTTATTTTAATACCTAAATTATGTTGCCCAACCTTAAGGACACCAATTTTCTTTGTGAATGAATAACGTATTGTAAATAAATAAATGTTCTTATTTAAAATACAGGGTCATAAGTATACACTGGTTAAATTGGCAGGCAGATTTTATTAGCTAGTTATTTCTGGATTCAGGATATGCATCCTGATAAAGTTCCTTGCCTTTAGAATTAAAATAGCCCCACATCATCACATACTCTTCACCATGCTTAGAGATAGGCATGGGATACTTTCTATAAAATCATCTCTCAATGCAAATCAAACCAGGTATTAGTCTAACTGAAATAAAACCATGCCTATCTCTAAGCATGGTGAAGAGTATGTGATGATGTGGGGCTATTTTAATTCTAAAGGCCAAGGGAACTTTATCAGGATGCATAATATCCTGAATCCAGGAAATAACTGGCCTAATAAAAATCTGCCTGCCTTGGGAATTTAACATAGGGGTATAATGACCCTGTATTTTAAATAAGAACATTTATTTATTTACAATACGTTATTCATTCAACAAATGTTTTTTACCTCATTTTAATTTAGGTATTAAAATAAATTTCCAAAACATGATTTTTTTATTCCTCTTTTTAGTCAACTTAAGCATGTGTATGTAAACTTTTGAGCACCACTGTAGATAAAGCGCAAGGTTGGATACAGAACAGTCATTTGAAGGAATTCTGTAATTTATTATGTTCACAACTCTGACTTATGTTGCCCAAGTTACCTCCCATTTTCTTTTCTTATTGAAGAGTTTAGCCTTGCATACTTGAGGGTCTACATTCACTGGTCTTGGCAAGGTTGGATTAGCTACATTTGTGTATCTCAAATGTATTTTTGCTTACTGAATGAATTTGTGATATAGTGTTTTTCTTCTTTTTGAGACATCATAAACAAACCTGTGTATACAGTAGTGAAGTGCCCATGTTACCCAACACCAGAAACTAAGGACAGATTTGTGGTGATGGTGTTTTGTGTTGCAGATTAATTGTGAGAATCTTTACAGATAAGATACATATTTGTTGCATAAAATTATACAACAAATGTTTTTACAAGTCTTGCCAAGTCCTGCTTTGTTTTACAAATCAGCTTCACTCAAAGTACAAAAGTACAAAGTAAAACAAGGTTCCTGTTGTATGTGTTTGCCGCAGGTGGCTGGTCTGGAGACAGTGTTTGGTACAGAGCAATACTGGGCCATGATGTTGTCCCTGTCAGTCATTCCGGCCCTGACCCAGTACCTGGTGCTGCCTTTCTGCCCCGAGAGCCCTCGCTACCTGCTCATTAACCAGGGAGAGGAGAGCAAAGCCGAGGCAGGTGGGGCCCACTATAGTCATTAAGCTTTATAATATCTTACATCTACGGAAGAGGATTAGGGCCACGTATTCTGAATTTAAAGTCTAAATTCAGACTTTGGAAAAAATTTTCTAGCAGAGTCACAAAATACAAGTATGAATCTAAAACAGTATAGAATAGGCCACCTTTAAAAAAAGAAGATGTTTTAACCCTGCAGCCCTGCTGAGGCTGAGAGGCAGCTCAGACAAGGTGTTTTCTGAGCTGGAAGAGATGAAGGAAGAGGCCGCCCACACTCAGAGCGGTGTCACCATCCACCAGTTCTTCAAGAAGCGCCGATACAAGCAGCCCATCATTATCGTCCTCATCATCAACTTGGGCAGCCAGCTGTCCGGATTTAATGCGGTCAGTCTTGAAATGCAATTTGTCTGAGAAATGTTTTTCTGGCAAAAGTCATGAGGCCAAGATCCTACTGGTAAAACATTCTTGACATGAATTTGTAGGCTAATAACTAATGACCAGGGCCAAATGGAATCTATGGAAGCAGAATTTTCTTTTAAAAAAGAGTTTAAAGAAAAAAAATGTAATAAAAGTTTTATTAAATTTATTTAAAACGCTAATGATACTGCATGGCTTGCTACAACTGTTTTATGAATATTTCACTTGCCGTGTTGTAGTATTTACTCAATGCATTATTCAGGCTTAGCACTACTCAGATTCTGGGGCAGTGTGTCAGGACAATACCCCTGCCCCTAAAAACCCACAGAGACGCCCCAGTAACCCACAAAGCTCAAAGAAATGTCTGCTCTTTTTTCCAGATCATTAATTATTCTACCAGAATGTTCCAGGCCAAGTTTGATCAGGCCAAATACCTGACTCTGGGCGTGGGGGCTGTCAATGTGATATTCACTCTGGTGGCAGTGAGTACAACACCCAGTGGAAACCTTCACATTCCAGCTCCCTAGTTGAGTAACAATACTATTCACATATAACACATTATCATCTCTAAAACAGGCTGGGAAGCTCCATATCTTCTTTTAGATTCCTCTTAAAATAATCTTTAGAAGTATGCTTTCACAGAGGTTGTGGCCCAAAATCACTTATCTGTTAAAATCTATACTTTAAAATAACTAATAGAGAATGCCATTATATATCATAATTTTGTATTTTATTTTACAGTTTTGTAGCTCCTTGCTTAATGCTGCATAACTTTGAAACGGTTATCATTTATTATCTACTATTTTGTCTCATAAAGCACTTTGTTTTGAAAAGTGCTATATAAATTTTATTATTATAATATAGGCTAAACCCAAGAGTCTTAAGTCTACTAAAAATACAATTCAATTGCCAATTTTGCCACAAAATTATGGTACTCGTCACCATTTCCTCATCAACAGTTAACAACTTGAGCCACAATAGGATAATGTTGCATTTTTGCTCAAAAATAAAATAAAATAAAAAGAGCAGAGTCACCATTGTTGATTTTGTTTTTCTTCCAAGTTCTTCCTGATGGAAAAGGCAGGAAGGAGGAGATTGCTCCTGACTGGTTTCATCTCTATAGCAGTGTGCAACTTACTTATGACCATAGTGGATTCTGTCCTGGTAAGATCATCTTAGTGCGATTTATTTTCCTCATTTGCACAGTTTTATCCCAATATTATATATATATAATATGCCAAAGATATCTAATGTTTTGGATAAAAAAAACTGGCATCCACTGGGACGAAAATTACATTAAGGACAATGATTTTTAACTTTAGTCACCAGTTGTTTGAACATAACACACATTTTTGAGAACAGCTGACACAGATTTGATTTGAGTGAAAGGGAACACTAAAGGGGCCTACAAATAATCCACTTTGCGCTGGCCGTTCCATTGATTTCATACATGGAAAGCGGTGATGCCCAACTAGGCGTAAACGCTACCCTAGATGTCGCGCACCGCCGGAATTGCCGCTGTGCGCTGCGCAAAAAATTTAAATTATTTCAACTTTGACCTGGAGATAGGTCTGGCAATGCGGGACTAACTTTGACCTGGTTGCTACTGACCTTTCAAGGCGCAACTATGGGCGCAACTAATTCCACACAGTTCCTGCTTTGTCTCTTTGCTCTGCGCTCTACCTCGCGGTTTTGCCACGGATCATGTGTAGGCGGCTTAATACCAATGCCATTTTCGCTGTCACATTTAAATATAAATTAAACCCTAAAACTGACAATGGCTTCCCTACATCCAACACTTAAAGAAACTTGTCTATCCATTGTGCAGCACCTGGTCCCAGAGCTGCGGAGCCTGCAGGTCCTGCTGGTTTTCTGCCTGATTTCAGCCTACGAGCTGGGCCCAGGCCCCATCTCATGGTTCATTGCTGCCGAGCTGTTCGACCAGCCTGGCCGACCCATCGCTATGGCCTTCACCAGCATGCTCAACTGGGGAGGGAAATTTGTTCTGGCACTCCTCTTCCCTCCTTTACTGGTGGGTTTTGACTGTTGGCCTGTATGCTGTACAGCATGAGTGAGTTAAACTTCAGGGGAAACTTTAGAGCAGGATTTCTTGCTTGCTTTTGCAAGTTCCCTTACACCTTAGAGACGCAACTGTTAACACGTGCTATAAATCTGTTCAATCTGTTATATAAAAACGCATACTGTATACTGTAAAACAGACATAAATCTAAGAAGTGAAATATGTATAAATGTATTGCTAACCTCCTTTAACATCAGGTTGAAATAATCGTAATTAAGTTAATGGTGAACCAGGGAAACATCTATTCGCTATAGTGCTGCAGAGATGGCAGCCATCCTGAAAACTAAGTACCCCAATGTAAATAATACGCCTGTCTGTCTCTCTCACACACAGAAACTATGCGGTGAGTACATCTACCTCTTCTTCATGGCTGTGGCTCTGGGCGCCTTCTCCTTCACCTGGATTCGCCTCCCAGAGACAAAAGGCCGTACATTTGATGACATCGCAGAGGAGTTCAGAGGAGCTGATGGCATTCCTTTGCACAATAACATTGGATTCAACACTTTCACCTGACACACCTTTCACCCATTACTGAAGCTGGTCATGGTCATACTGTTAAAAAGGTCCATTTACCCAATTTTTTATCAAATGTTGGTACGTAAGGTGTACTAACAATAACCTTGTTTCTACTAGAACATGTTTACATGCTTTTATGTTCCAAAAACCTTTTTCTCATACTGCTGCACCTGTATTCACTCTCTTTCTTAGAAGCTCTGTTGCAGCGCCTGTCTTTTCAAGCCCCCCTTCCCAAAAAGCCCAGTCTACTCTAATTGGTCAGCGTTTTCGCATCTCCGCTCACGTTGATGTCTCAGGCTGCAACGAAGAATACAGCAGGACTTTGTACAGTGAAAATACGCTTCTAAACCAAATACTACACAACTCGACACGTTTCAGCAGTAATGTGACCTGAAATTTGGGAGAAATGAACATTCCAGGTTTTGCTGGCGTTGTATGTAGCACGTAGCTACTATAGCCAGTAGTGAACAGTAACAATACGGCAGCATTTTCTACCTTTGATCACACATAAAAGGCTTTTAAAGCTTTAGTGCATAACCTTTTGATATTAATCAATGTATGTTACATTCAAGCCAGACTATCAGCTCCACACAACTCTCTCTGTATTTCTCAGTATGGCTGTGTTCAGAAGATTGGTGACTTTTCCCGCGCAGAAACTCGAGTGAAGATAATTACCTCTTCTGAAGAATCCATGTTTTTTTTGTTTTTTTTTTTTAATCCTTTGTGTCCTCCTTGGCTACTAGTAACTGTGTGGAGGAGGGGTGGTGCGTGATCACGCTTGTATCATGTGGACACGTCAACAGTTTTGTTGTCAGTACTTTAAATTCCTCACGGGGGAGACAGAAACTACACACTATAGCTTTAAACCAAATACTACCCAACCGGACATGTTTCAGGAGTAATGAGACACAAAATTGGCAGCCAAGATTACATCTTTCCCTGCCGTTAGCATGTCGCTCCATGTGATGTAAACACTGCTGTAGCTTTAATTTTTTTTTAACTCATGAAAATCCGATATTGTACCATTATAGATATGACAAAGTACTAAGAGGCATAATAAGTAAAGTTTTGAACAGAAAGACCCAGCAATGGTTCTTTCATTAAACAATGTCCTATAGGGGTGTGCAAAAAAAATCTATTTGAATCGCCATTCAAACTCTACCGATTCAAAATCGATTCATATAATTTTTTTTAATTTTTTTAATCGTATATCTACAGCACTCACATGACAGATACTTTATTGATCCCCAAGGCGAAATTCAAGTTCCCAGTATAGCTTACAGACATCTTACACACACACACACACACACACACACACACAGGTTGTAAAAAAATAACAAACAAATCCACATGAATAATATGGATATGAATACATACAGTACATACATGGGAAAAGTAACTACATTTACATACTGAAGTTTTGTTTTTTAAATGGAGAATCATTTTTGAATCGAAAATCAATTTCGAATCTAATCGAATTGTGACATTTTCTGAATGTCCTAGTTACTCAAGATTTTACAATAAGTAAAGTTATCTGGGAGTTGTCCTGATTAGTAACAATATTATTACAGGAAAGATATCTTTAAAGTGTCCATATTATGAAAAAACTTTTTTTTCTGGGATTTAGGGTGTTATTTTGTGTCTCTGGTGCGTCTACACGCATACAAACTTGGAAAAAAACTTCATGCTGTTTTTTTTTTTTTTTCTTTTAACAATGTGTTTATTGAGTTTTAATTATACAAGACAGTTCACAAAGACATAACATTTCAGGTCAACACTTAATTCCCACCCCAACAGAACACATCACTCTCTTTCCTCATACCAAAATACAAAGATATCAAATAAGAATTGGTCTAAATACACAACAAATATCACAAGGTACCAAGAAACCAAATATACATTATTGTACTTTACACACAAGTTACATTTTCCAGCAAGACACCATAACAGAAAGAAAAATAAATAATCCAATCCAATAATGGATAGCCCTAATACATATTTACACCTCCTGTAAAAAATGACCAATATTATTGTTTTCAATGTAGTAAATAAACGGCTTCCATATTTCTTCATATACATCCATTTTGTTTTTAGTAAAATATGTTATTTTTTCCAAGGCCATACACTGTGCCATAGACTTAATCCAAGCTCCAATAACTGGTGGATCAGACCTTTTCCAGCTAAGAGCAATCATTCTTTTAGCTTGCAATATAGCTAGATCTAAAAATGTACGCTGCTGGTGATTTAGTTTAAGATTTTTTGGGTACAAGTGTAACAAAATCATTTTTGCTTCTAGAGGAATATTCAAGGATAGAATTAACTATGTAATATTAGTCACTTTTACCCAAAATTCTCTAATAATGCTGCACTCCCAAACACAATGCACAAATGTTCCCTGAGCTTCTCTACATTTAAAGCAAGTATCAGGCACATTCTTATTAAACTTATTTAATTTGACAGGAGTTATGCAAGTCTGCATCAACCAGTTATACTGAAGTAGTTTTAAGCTAACGTTACCTGACTGTTTCTGAGCGTTTGTACAGACTTGTCTCCATTCATCCTCAGATATATCCTCTCTCAGTCCCATCCTCCATGATTCAAGTTTTGGGGCTGTCAATTCAGTAGACCCTGATGCAAGCCATCTGTAAAAAAACTTGCCGCCATAACCGGAAGTCTTCATGCTGTTTTGAGTGAGATACGGTTTCTGAATGTCCTCTGCCTTCAGTCTCCGGGTGAGCTGTTCTAAATCTCCATGGATTATACGTCATTAGCCGAGACGAGGTGGCTAACCGTAGCACATGCTAGCACTAGCATGCTAGCTCGTTCTCAATGGCAAAACACTGCTACAACACACACTAGTTGACCGTAATCTCCAAAATAACTACTTCCGTGTCCCTGTTCTGCAGGTATTCCACAAGTGGCCCTCGTCTAGAAGAAGTCTCCCAGCTAATCCTGCCTTGAAGTGAGAGCTAAACATACAGGGTGAAAACAGGATCTGCAGCAATGTGAAGTATAACAAAAATATGGTGTTTTTTGAAAATGAAACCACGTAAACCTGTTCTGGTAATCAGACACCGCAAATCATCACCAATGAAATGAAAACTCCCTGCTGAGTTCAATGATACCACACACACACACACAAACATGACTCTGTCATACAGTTAATTATCTGTGAAAGGGGGCGTGGCCAACTCATAGGGGTCGGGGCAAACTTTTACCAATAACAAAAAGAAGTCTCTGCTGAGCTTAATGACACCTCACACAAGACGCTACCTTAAACGGTTCAAATGGTATGGAAATGGGCGTGGCCTGAGTGAACGGGCGTGGTTAAAGTATAGGGGGCGGCTCAGTATCACATGTAGACCACACATTATAAGTTGCATGTAAATCGGATGATGTTTGTCATTTAATCATTGAGTCAATATTGGCGTGTATCAGGGTTGGACTCTCATGAATCGTGAAAAGTTTCGAGCCAACTGGACAATGTACACTCAAGTTACACCCACTTCCTGTTTCGATGGCGAAGCGCACAAAATGGCCACCCTGCCCAATTTTTCTTTTAATAACTTTTCATATTTAATGTTTTAAGATGGCACAGACCAAATGTGAAGTTGGTTGGATGAAATCTCTAGGAGTAGTTCGTTAAAGTACGACGTGGAAATTTTTATGTCCGTCCTGCCCTGCTACATATGTGTACCAAGTTTTGTAAGTCTACGTTAAACATACTGCAGGGGCTCAATTGTTTTAATTTTGTAGGGGGCGCCAGCGAGCCACTTTTGTATTCCCGAAACCCGTAAAATACTTACATTTTCACGAGACTTCATGCAACCGCCAAATTTGGTGAGTTTTTGAATATGTTAAGCCTTTAAAAAACGCAATTCATTCGCCAAATAATATTTCCTCGCAGAATAATTCCTTCAGTTCCAATAGGGGCTTCGCCGCTGTCGGCGCTCGGGTCCTAATTATGAACCTGAAAATGAGCATAATATGGGTGCTTTAAAACTCAAGGGCACCATAAATAAAATCCCACTCAATAATTTGGGTGAACTGACCCTTTAACCGTCCTAATGATTGATTTGGTTTCCCAACAAACACTGTTCTGATTATTATCTGAAAATTGAAAGTGTATAAACTGATTGATATTTATAGTTCCGGTTTTAAGGCATTTTGTAACTATTCTATTGGTATTTTGTAAAGAGAGCCTTCTAAAGGGGCAAAGAATGCTTACAAACAGTCACAAAGGGAAAAATGTCTGCAACTGCAATTGGATTTGTTTTCAAGTTTATTTGACAGCTAAACTATTTTTTGACTCATTGAAAACATTCACGCTCATTTGTTTCATTCATCAATATCAATTTGGGTTTCCCACTGCACAGACACTGCAGCCTTCCAGTTTATTATAGGTCTGTGAAATCTCATATCTCTGAACTATGTCCACTTGTAAGATGTCTGTGAAAACCAACCACAGCAGTGTGAATAAACATTTCATCCAACACAATCTACTAGGAACCGCAGAGGAGGAGGACGCAAAAGATCAGAGGACCGACTGGGTTTTAAAACACCCAGGGTCCGAATCAAATGTACTGTGCATGTATACATGTACATGTAAATCACTGCACTGGTTCTTTCGAAGCCAGCTTCTAATGACTTATAGCACTCAGTGTGGGTATGAACTCAGTTTTGGCTTGTTTTTATTCATTACCTGGATTTTGATTTTTTTCTTTTTTTAAATTGCCAGTGAGGAAGAAAAAAACCATAGGAAGGCAAGGTAATGACACATTGAGCATGCTAACAACTTGTTTTATAACAAGGTAGCGACCATTAAACCATTAAAGAAAATGTTTCATGTTCAAGATTGAATTTGTCTGAATTCCCAGATTTCTCTGTCTCTCTGCAAAAGTAGGGAAACAGTGCCATCTACTGTACTCAACTAGGGGATGGTACTAATCAAATAAACTACAGTACAATTCTGTATAGCATTATGCATATTTGGAGGGATATTTGGCAAAAGTATATACTTTAAAGCAAGAAAGCATGCTTAAAGTATTAAATTCAGCAACCTTTCATGCTTCATTACTTAGTCACAAACACTACTCTGTACTGCATCTTCTCGGTACTTCCGGTTACATTCAAGGAGTTTTTTAATAATGGTACCTGCTCGGCCGCGCTGCCCCGTCCTCCTTTTTCCATTGGTTGTCATAGCAGGAACTAGGCCAACAAGATTAATCGTTATAAAATCGCGATCTTGATTCACGATTTAAATTTTTAAATTGATTTTTTTTTATGACTTTGGTTCATAGACTGTACAAGTTTTACAACAAAGTCCGTGCCTGGCATCGTGGCGGTACTAAAGGTCAGCAGAGTCCTATTTGATTATGACTGTGTCAGATAAAAGCAAGTGCCTTGCAGTGTTAAGGTGGTAAAATATGTGGACGGTTTATTACAGGGAAATATCCCACAAATTTGAAAGTAGCCTACATTTGAGAAACGAACACAAGGAGGCTAACCTAACTTACCTTAACAAGGTAAAGGAGAACGCCAAGCCCCCTGTCCCCAAACAGAAGCTAACCCCGGTAACATTTAGGGCATGGATGTATGGATACGTAGGGCCAGCAGCATGACGGAGTCAACAACAGGACAGAGAACACTACAGGCGGGCTTTCACCGCTCCATAGCTGAACAACAAATGTTGTTATGTTGGATTAATACTGGGATGTCTACACAACTGTGTGAGTTGAGTGACTTCAAAACGTTCACCACTTTACTCAAACCAAAGTTCAAACACCTGTTCATTTACAGTATGTCTTCTTTAGTCTGTTGCTGTTTAGGTTTTTCTCCTGGAACACGTCAAACACATTCTGCGGCGTCTTGCGTTGACTGTTTACATATCTGTTCTCATCATCCTATATACATCATATGAACTGGTGTTATTATTGAATACATTCTGAATACCCTAACCCTAACCCATATTTCTAAAATTGTATGATGTTTTTGTTGAGGTATTACACAATACTCATTTTGACCTTTTCCAATCCCCCGACTAATAACCCATATTACAAAAAAGACTAAAACTAATAATAACCAAACTAAAACTAAGCATTTAAAAAAATTAAAAAAATTAGCAAACCCACTTTAAAAACTAATTAAAATGAATTGAACGGAATTTGAAAACAAAAGTCAAAACAAAATACAAATAAAAACTATAATAACCTTGGTTTGGTACTGTTAATTTGGTCAATCATGTTAACCATGGTCAAAGAATTCGTGTCAGAGAATCGTGATATCAATTCTAAGCAAAATAATCGTGATTCATATTTTTCCCAGAATCATGCAGGCCCACAGGAAACTGCCGTGACCTAACGCGACACACACACAGAATGTCGAAGGTGTGTTGTTTTTTTTCTCGGCATGTGGCTGGTTGCCAAAGACAAATTAGTTTCAAAAGAAGCTGAAGGCAGCAAAAAAAACTAAACTTTTTCAACACACCGGGTTTGTTGAGAAAAAAAGTACCTTTTAGCAGGTACCAGGGACTTTTTTCGTAATGGAAAACCAAAAGAGGCGAGTGGAGTCGAGGCGAGTAGGTACTACGCAGTGGAAAAACGCCAATAGTGAGTTGGAGACAGCGGTACCATTCACAAGAGTGCAATTTATGGTTTTAAACAAGTTACCTCTAGCATCTGTTCAGCTTGAGAGCGGACAGTTAATGCACGAGTATATCGCTGTGAAAATGAGTGTCTTCCTACTGGCACACACTGTTACTACGTACTGGAGCCCGACCCATATGGGATTTTTGAGACGGATGCAAATATTGATTTTAGAAGGGGGGAAATTCACTGATTAGTAACCACAATGTGTTGGCCAATAGATACCAAAATGTCTGTGGTAGAGCAATATTGGCTTGAGTTTGGAAGACAAAGTTCGGTTGGAAAATTTTATATAATAAAAAAAATATAGAAGCTGAGAAATGAAATTGGCTGGGCCCTTTTATGTAAATGTGCTGTATTTATATAGTGCTTTTCTAGTCTTAACGACTACTCAAAGCGCTTTTACATCATACAGGATACATTCACCATTCACACACTGTGGCCGAGGCTGCCGTACAAGGTGCTACCTGCTCATCAGATAAACATGCATACACATTCACACTCTGATGCACAGCATCGGGGGCAACTTGGGGTTCAGTGTCTTGCCCAAGGACACTTCGACATGGGACTGCAGGGCCAGGGATTGAACCACCAACCTTCCAATTGGGAGGCAACCACTCTACCGCTGAGCCACAGCCACCCTTTTATGTACAGTATGACAAAATTCATTTACAAAAAAAATATATAAATAGCATGCTCTTATTTTACTTTAATTTAAAATGTTACAACTTTCATTGACTTGGTTTAAATAAATGTCATCTTTTTGTGATCAATCCATCCATTCATCCATCTTCATCCGCTTGTCCGGTATTGGGTTGCGGGGCAGCAGCTCCAGTAGGGGATCCCAAACTTCCCTTTCCCGAGGCCACATCAACCAGCTTCAACTGGGGGATCCTGAGGCGTTCCCAAGCCAGGTTGGAGATATAATCTCTCCACCTAGTCCTGGGTCTTCCCCGAGGCCTCCCAGCTGGATGTACCTGGAACACCTCCCTAGGAGGCATCCTTACCAGATGCCCGAACCACCTCAACTGGCTCCTTTTGACGCAAAAGAGCAGCGGCTCTACTCTGAGCTCCTCACCCGATCTCTAAGGGAGACGCCAGCCACCCTTCTGAGGAAACCCATTTCGGTCGCTTGTATCTTTTTTGTGATCAAGTTTTTATTCATTTTTATATATTTAAGAAACAAACAATTATAATCAATACACTGAGACCAGGTAACCATAGTCCTCAGAAGTCCACTGGAGGTTAAAACGCCAACACAAAGTAAGCGTAAGGTGACAGCCATCCAGCCGAAATGATAGATTTCAAATAGAAATAGAAGATAGCAGACGAAATTTCCGGCAGCACCTGAAAAATCCAGGAAGTGTAAAGTCGTGGATATAGACTAGTGTCCAACAGAACATGGACATTACCATCGTTAAACAAGGCCTCCTCAGGGCGCCTGGACGGCTCGGTTGGTGGAGTGGGCGCCCACATGTGGAGGTTTGCTCCACAACGACCTCCTGCCCTGTGCTGCATGTCATTACCTTTCTCTCTCCCCTTTCATGTCTTTATCTGTCCTGTCAAATGAAGGCCTAAAAATGCCAGAAAAATAATCTTTAAAATAATAAAACAAGGCCTCCTCAGATGATCAATTATTGTCTTTTGCTATGGATTTAAGGTAATTTACAATAAAATCAAATATCTATGTTAGATAATCAAGTAAATCCAAAAAATTTGTTGAATATAAAAGGTTTGTTTGTGTATCATTTGTTATGCACACAAGTGTAATTGATTTAATTAAGTATGAATAAAGGTTAAATGAATGGCAGTGATGTCACCCAGACCTCCATACTGTGGAAAGAAGAGGGTGAAGAAATGCAACAATGCAACATCTGCAGCCACACCAAAGGGTGCTAGCAACGATCATATATGTACTGGTACAGACAGCTGCCAGGAGAAACAATGAAACTAATAGTGTACATAAAGTATGGCAACAAAAACATTTATGATTTTGGAGATTTCAGCAAAGAGAAATTCTCAGCCACCAAGCCTGATGCTGAGAGTGGGACGTTTACGGTGAACAATCTGGAGCCTGAAGATAAAGTGTCAGGTTCAATTCTGTGCAATAACCCAGCAACATTCTATAGCCAGCACCAGTTTACTGGTTCCACTTATTATTTATTCATCATTCTCATCCTCTATTTCAGAGCTTTTCATACGGTTTATACTGTTCCTGTTGTAACATAACATAATACTATTTATTCCCTTTGCACTATGCTCCATAATTAAAATAATAACTATCATAATCAACTCCTGCATACTTTGCACTCTTCATTGCACTACTGCCTCAACCTGTCTATATTGTTTCTGTTTATGGCGTGTATATATTAGTGTGTATATATTGTTTGGTTATATTGTATGTGTAAGCGCATTGTGAGCATTGATGATCCAAAGCAAAATTCCTCGTATGTGTCCTCATACCTGGCAAATAAAGCTGATTCCGATATTCAACAGCTGAACAAAACCCCCAGTGCATCGTTGGCTCTATTAGTGAGTCTATCTGCTGTACTGTAGAGGGACCTCAAGGACCACAAATACTCAGTTACACTTTTGATTGGAAGCCACACAATATATGACACTCCCACCTGCAACTCCTTATCTCTGTCCTACACTGACATTTTTCTGACTTTCTGAATATGGGCAACATCAAACACGGTCTCATCAGCTTGTTACTATTTCTGCTCTGCATAAAAGGTAAAGTCTAGAACACAATACTGACTTAAACTTCTATTAAAAGGGATAACAAGTTCAAAATTGCTGTTAATGTTCTGCAGTACGCAGGTTTACTTCAGGTAACATTGTTTTTCACACTCAGGTCTTATTGATGGGAGTAACGTCACCCAGACGCCGGACATACTATGGGAAAAACAGGGGTTGAATGCAACAATAAGCTGCAGCCACACCAAGGATTCTGGCTACTTCCAGATGTACTGGTACAGACAGCTGCCAGGAGAAACAATGAAACTAATTGTGTTCACAAGACTCGGCAATAAAGATCATGATTTTGGAGTTTTCAGCAAAGAGAAATTCTCAGCCACCAAGCCTGACGCTGCAAGTGGGACATTCACACTGAAGGATCTGGAGCCTGAAGATAAAGGCTTGTATTTCTGTGCTGCGAGTCACAGTGATATAGACACATTCAACAGCTGAACAAAAACCCCAGTGCACTGTTGGCTCTATTAGTGAGTCTTTCTATCTGCTGTACTGTAGAGGGACCTCAAGGACCACAAACACTCAGTTACACTTTTGATCAGAAGCCACACAACATATGACACTCCCACCTGCAACTCCTTATCATCTCATCTCGTTTGTATTGTTACAGCCCTACTGTTAGACTTTGTATAAATTCAGATTTTGAGATATTTTAACAAGTTTTATGGTGTTAAATTAATAATAAATGCAAATAAAGTATTTGCATGCGTAATGGACAGTGTGCGGGACTTTTTCAACACGTGTTGCTGGTAGCCTTTTCTGACCCAGAAAAGTGGTGTGCAACAGCGCTTTTGAAACGAGTATCTGTGCCTCTAACTGTTATTGCTAGTGCTTAACCCTTGTGTTGTCTTCCCGTCAAAATTGAAAATCAACACTTTTTATCGATGGTTTTAACTTTTTATGTTTTTGTCCCTTTTATCAACATTTTTTTCAATGTTTGTCACTTTTTGGACGTTTGACACTACGTAACACTAACTAATTAACTTTACTTTTAGTTATTTTTGGAATTTATGGTCAATAAACCTCATTTATAGGAAATTATACCAAATGTTTGAGTTAGAAAAGCAGAAATTAGGAATTATTTAGACTAAAATTCAAGGAATGTATGTTGATGGATAATCACAGACTGGAATATGTCAACTTTTACTCAATACTATTTCAAACACTTCCATTTTTTTTCAAATGCTATAAAATTGAATAAGACACCCCAAGTAGAGTTTTGTACTTGCCAAAGAACGTTGTGTGGAATCAATCATGTTATTTTGGGTAATTATAATTGGGTAGTTAAAAAGAACAATGATATAAGGTCAATTTGACCCGAGGACAACAGGAGGGTTAAATAGCATTATTACAGGTTATTGTGATATTATCATTGATGCTTTAAGTTACGTTAGGGAAAAAAAAACACGGTAGGTGTGATTGGACAAGGACAAAAACGCAGGAAAAAATATGACGCATACTTCTTTACGAGATGTGTAATAGTAACGTTGATGGGTGATTTAGCAAATACAGGCACTTTAGGTTGTAGGTTTATAGGCAAAATAAAACGTCTTTAGCAACGTCGTCCCGCTGACGGGAGCGTTTTCTCCACTTAAGAGAAAACCTTTTCTCCACTCATAAATTGCAAGCATTAAATCTTCATAAACACGCTAATGCAACACACCATTTGAAAGCTTAAAGTTTCATGATTCGATTAAGCCCACACACAAAGCATAAGATGACTTAGTTATAGTTCATAATCCTGTTATGAAGTAAAGAAAAACAGAAAGATTCTGCGCCGCTAGTCTCTAAAGTGGAGTGTGCATCCATACCTTTTCACAACGGTGAAAGATCGCCTACAATCCAAGGAATTAGAATATCCAAGCCATTTTATCCAAAACAAGCTGGTCCCCTCACAATCTTGTAGTTTCTGGCCGAGTTTCAACGGAAAGAAAGCTAAACAGTTTATCATTTCTGGGTTTTGATTGCTTCTCTCTTCTCCTGTGTTTGCCACAGTGTAACTGAGCCCACAGGCGAATTCTCTGACATGTAAGGATTCGATTGACAGGTTGTGTCAGCCAATCAGTCTAGTGTAACCCAAGATGGCCCTAATGGAAGCCAATCATGTTGCAGATTTCAGGGAGGACCAACATGGGAAAGATTGACAGCTATTCCTTCCAGTTAAAACTAGATGTTATGAAACCGGCTTACCTGTTTAGCCTACAAGAAGACAAATTGATACCAAACTTGACCAGAACATTTTTACCCTGTGATGGCTGCAGCTGCGTCAAAGGGCCTTCTTGATGCATTTTACCATTTCATCAATTTATAATTACTTATTTCTATGAATTTATGTATATAGTTATTTCAAGTATGTGTGTGAGTGATGTGGATGTGTTTTTGTATATGAGAGGTTTTGTATTTTGCACTTTTTGGCTTTTTCTTAAAGGAAATAAAAACACACAGACTTATCTGTAGAAATAACTTAATAAAATATCCATTTTCGGAGTGTTTCTCTTCTGGATTTTTTCAGTTTTAAGTTGAGACATGTGGCTAGGGTACTAGTATGTAATATGCTTACAGTAGTGTTTTTTAATCATTTTACAGATGCTTTACTTGGACTGAAATAGAAATTCTCCATTCTAACTTCTGTAGGTCTGTGTCAGTAAGGCCTAGAATCACTTGGAACAAAAAAATTGAGAGTGTTAACTTCCCAATGACCTGAGGCACATCCCAGAGGGCCAAAGTATATGGGAACTGCATCACATATTTTTTGGTAAAACATTTAGGCGAGAAAAGCATGTATTTTCAAGTGTGTTTTATCTATTTGAATATGGCTAGGACCATACTATTTGAGAATATACAGATTTGATGTTTTTACAGATTTGTTGTTTTCTCCAAATATCTAAGAAAAAGTTTTAGTTGAAAAGGAAGCTACAGAAATTGTGGCCAATGTATTGTACAGGCTATATAAAATTTCACATGTTTTTATGAAATCCTGTGTTTTACTACATGTATTTGTCTTAGACATTGTCGTGTTTAAAGGTCCCATGGCATGAAAATTTCACTTTGAGATTTTCTTTTAACAATATGCGTTCCCCCAGCCTGCCTATGGTCCCCCAGTGGTTAGAAATGGTAATACACACATATCAGAGAGAAAGGGACATCATGGCTTTCAAACGAGTTCTAGCGGCTGTAATTCTGCATTAAGGCTAAATTTTGGGAAAGAGACTTCAGATATGGTATTAGGGGACCACTAAGGTCTAAATAAAAAGAGACTTCAGCTACACTATTAGGGGACCACTAAGGTCTATATAAAAGACTTCAGATACAGTATTAGGAGACCACTAAGGTCTATATAAAAGAGACTTAAGATACAGTATTAGGGGACCACTAAGGTCTATATAAAAGAGACTTCAGATGCAGTATTAGGGGACCACTAAGTACTATATTAAAGAGACTTCAGATACAGTATTAGGGGACCACTAAGGTCTATATAAAGAGACTTCAGATACAGTATTAGCGGACTACTAAGGTCTATATAAAAGAGACTTCAGATACAGTATTAGGAGACCACTAAACGCATCCAAAGAGCACCATGTCATGGGACCTTTAAAAGTCCATGGCTTTGAGGATACTTATGCGTTTACTTATTACATGCATTTACCACAAACAAATGTATGTTGGAATGTGAGGACGCTGGCGTGCATATCAACGCTTCACAATCCACAAAATAAATATTTTTTCAGTTTCCTAGTAAATGAAGTACCTTAGTAAATGTTTGTTTTTGGTACACTTTCTTTCATTCTTACCTGAGGTGAACCAAACTTTAGTTCACTTGGACCACAGTTTGCTTGTTTGATCCGCACCAGAGTTGGGATGAGCTTATACACTGTAAAATTTGGAAAACACATCAAAGCCTTCCTAGTCAAGCAACATAGAGTATTTTTCACACCAGCAGGGGGAAACAAAGCTTAACAAATGAAGTTAGTATGTCAATAGGACTGGATTAAAACAATCAATTCCTCAATCAAAACTAATCTTTCTTTACGTTATCTGACATTAATAAAATCTCAAAATCAATTTTCATCATGTTAAATATGTTTATATAATGTTAGTCTTGTTAAAAAGTACTTTTAACCTGGTGCATTAAAAAAGAAATCAAGGGTTGCTTTTTTGATCTTTTATATCCAAGCAAAAATGGTATTGTAAATGAAATTCCCCATACCCCTAATTGATATTAGAATTGAAAATGTAATTGAATCTGGACCTTGTGAATTGGAATGAGATCAATTCAGAAAATCACTGGCGATACCCAGCTCTAGATCACGACCTAGTCCCATTAACTAGACTAGATAACACTACTTCCTCCCTCCTGACAAAGCTATGATGTAAAGCCCTCTCTGACACCCCCCCTGTTCACTGAACTGTAACAGTGATGCACTCTGTCCCAGGTGCTGAGCTGACAGGACTGGAAGGGAGAGCTGATAGTAAAGTGTCAAATCTCATCTTCTTTAAGATGATACTTATGGTCTTTGTATTCTTTCTTTATCTGCCGGGAAATAATGGTAAGAAACTAAAAAAATATTCCAAAAAGAGACAGTTAATAATTTCAGAATTTAAAATCTTGTCTGTTCCCCCCCCCACAGGTGCCTCCAATATCAACAGTGTCTTCCAAACGCCTCCTTTCATCATTAAGAGAACTGGTGAATCAGTTGCCAGTGAGATCTACTGTTCACACAGCATAACAAGTTATGATAAAATTCTGTGGTACAAACAGGACGAGCAGAAAGCTCTAAAGCTCCTGGGATATCTGAATGTGATCCATCCATACCCTGAGGACGACATGAAAGGAAAAATCAACTTTGACGGAGATGGCAATACACATTGCCGGCTCAGCGTTTCTGATTTGTCATTAAATGACAACGGTGTGTATTTCTGTGCTGCCAGTCAGCACAGTGCTGCAGATTTCCCTCAAGTCAATACCAAAACTCTCCTTTATCTGTCTGCAGAGCGTCTACATGATGAGTCTCTTGAACACCTGCAGCCAACCTCCAACTGAGACTTAAGATTTTATCAACTGTTCTGGCACAATTATGACCTCTTCTGACTCTATTCTTTTCTTGTCAAGTTCATTTCTGGGTAGGGCTGCACAATTAATCACAATTTTATCAAAATTGCAATATGGAGTACTGCAATAATAATAGTCAAATAATCGCAATTAATTCATTTCCTCATATCGTGCAGCCCTGTTTAAGAAGAATTTATTTGACAGGACAGGAGAGGAGGCTTGACATGAAGCAAAGGGCCACAGGTTGGAATCAAACCCATAGCTGCTGCAGTAAGGACTCAGCCTTTGCACATGGGGTGCACCATGAGCGAACAGTTTTTAAGGTTTACAATTAATAGTAAAAAGAAACTTCCCGGTCAATTTTAAAATCTGGATGTGACTGGATCACATGTTATATAGAAGCAGCTATGGGTGTACAATGTGTACAATCCAGAAAGCGTCACGATTCAATTCAATATCGATTTGATTAAAAAAACAATTCTCGATTAAAAACAAAATAATTATATCATATATATCCATATCATTCATGTGGATTTGTTATTTTAATTTTGTATGTGTATGTTATGTGTGATGTCTGTAAGCTACTGGGAACTTGAATTTCCCCTTGGGGATCAATAACGTAATCTATCTATCTATCTATCTATCTATCTATCTATCTATCTATCTATCTATCTATCTATCTATCTATCTATCTATCATGTGATTGCAGTATACATATATATATATATATATATATATATATATATATATATATATATATATATATATATATTAATAAAAATATGAATCAATATTTGGAATTCTATGAATTGATTTTGAATCGGTAGAGCTTGAATTGCGAATCGATTTTGCACAGCCCTAGAAGCGGCAGGACAACAAGAGTCACTACCAGAAGGACTGTGTTGTACATCACAGACATAGCAGTCTGTACATACCACCTCATCTCTGGCGCTGCCTTTACATATTCTCATTGTTTTTACATACTTCTCTAATGTATTTCTGCATTTTAACGTATTGTAGAGATGCACCAATCCAATAATGACCCAAATAACTGGATTGAGTATCTGTGACGATGGGGCCAATCTATTCAATTCTATGTTTCCATACTAAAAACATGATATACTGGAACTCTCAATAAAGCTTTGACCTATATGTTGCTGCATTTCATTCCTGTCAATTTAAAAAAAAAAGAAATTCTGAGCCGCTGGATCATGATTTAATATTTTAATTATTAGTTGTAATTCTGTAAATTATATATTGTATGTACAGTATTTATTACATGTTTTACAAAGTTAGGAAAGCAATGTTTAAGTCAAGCCAGATGTTGCCAACACATCTAAGACTGGTCCCAGTCCCTTCCACACAGTGAGGCATACAGCATGTTATGGTAATTAAACACGGGTATGGGATCAGTATTCGGTACCGGCCAATACCCAACGCCCAGTAGGGGGGACAGGAAAGATAAAGATGGTGCATCCCTATTGTATTGTATCATATTGTGTTGTACTGTAGTGCTTGCTGAAGAATTGTGCTAATAACATTAGCTTGTTCGTAACAATAACACGTAAAAAACATGCCCATTAGATTTCACTGAAGTAGAAATTGAAATGTAGATTCATGTGCACTGTCCCTGGTAAGTAAATAAATAAATGATTTGTATTACTGTTTCCTCACTGTTTAGTGATGAAACACAGGATGATTACTCATGTGATTTTGTTTCAAAAAATGTCAACTGTTTATCAAAAATCAAAGTAAAATGTATCACGTAATCAGATCTGGCCTCGGCTGGTTATTATTATTGTTAAGTAAAGGTAATCTACAGGGGAGGGATGTACTGTAGGGGGACAGTACCACTATAGTAGTATAGTATAGCGAATTTGTGCAGAGCAGCTCACATGATTCCATCACGCAACGCAGTGACACTCCTACCTGCAGCTCTTCATGCCTCTATAGCTAGGCTATGTGTGCCTCTGGCAGTTTGTGTCAAACACCATGGATGTCAGCATGATTAAAAGAGGCCTCCTCAGATTAGCTGTCTTTTTGCTGTGGACTACAGGTAAGTTACAATGTAATATACTGTGGATCCTGATTTTAAAAAACAACTTCATTATGCTCTCATTAGAACAGTTTGTCCGTTTAGAATCGATGTCAAAGAATATCATACAAATCAAAAAGGTTAGCTTTGGTAACCTTCACTGCTTTTCACACAGGTGTCATTGATGGGACTGGTGTTACCCAGACCTCCATACTGTGGAAAAACAAGGATGAAAATGCAACAATGAACTGCAGCCACACCAAGGGTGCGCAGTGCTTCCAGATGTACTGGTACAGACAGCTGCCAGGAGAAACAATGAAACTAATCGTGTTCACAAGAACCACCAGCAAAGATCATGATTTTGGAGTTTTCAGCAAAGAGAAATTCCTGACGCTGAGAGTGGGACATTCACAGTGAAGGATCTGGAGCCTGAAGATAAAGGCTTGTATTTCTGTGCTGTGAGTCAACACAGTGATGAAGACACATTCAACAGCTGAACAAAAACCCCAGTGCAGCACTGTTAACAGGATCCCATGTACTGTAGGGGGACCTCAAGGACCACAAATACTCAGGTTACACTTTGATTCACCATGTGGGGTTTGATAGAGCAGCTACAGCAACTAACCTTTACTGGAATGTACACAGGTTTTACTGATGGGAGTTATTAATTATTAATTAATTATTTCATTTACAATTAATCTGTTGATTAAACTCTTCAGTAATCATTCAATGTATAAAATGTCAAATGCGTCAGAGCTTAAGATGACATCTTCAAATTTTTTTGTCCGTCCAACATGCAAAGATATTGACGTGTTACAGAGAAAAAACCAAAATGTTTGGTATTTTTTGCTCGAAAAATGATGAAGAGTCAATTATCAAAATAGTTGCGGATTAAGTTTAATTTAGTTTAAGTTTTTGCTTTGACTTTTAGAAAGAATATGAACATATTAACTTATTTAATCATATTCAGTGACAAGCCCCTGGGATTATTCAACTTTTCAATTAAAGCCTGATGCACAAATGTGAAACAAGAATTAAAAGAAATAATAACAAAGTGTAGTGTAGTTTTAATATTACGCGTATGTGGTCAGTATGTTATATATACACTGTCACACAGGCTCCCACTAACTGCTGCACTTGTGTTTGGAAATATCTGATATAAGAGTCCAATTTCACTTAGTCTCGCTTTGCCAGACCCTTCTCCAAAGCATGCCGGAGGGGGGCCTGGTTACTCCACATAGCATTTGAGGATGGGAGGAAAACATGCTCTGGTTTAATGGCATTACTTTAAACCAATCAGAATCGTCATGGACGGCAGTAAACTCCGCACGGAGCCGCTGCAAAATAGTTGGGCGGAAGAAAACTTAAATATGACAGATAGTCTAGGTAACTGTCTCAATTTACCAAAGGATACAGATTAAACTTCATCCAAACTTCACTCACTCACATCTGCAGTATTTCTCACACCTACAGGGGGAGATAAACTAAATAGTTGCAACCTTCCACTTCCATAGAGATTACACTATCGGCAGGGCAATACCCTCCTGAAAAAGCGAAAGATGTGACGTAGACAACTGACACCTCCCCTGGTTGTGTTATATTAACAGTGGGAGTGATGAGCTTGCGTCTACAGGTGCTGAACTGAAAGGAAAGCAGATAGTAGTAGAACTTTTTAATCATGTTGTTTCTGGTCTTTATATTATGCTTCCTTCATTTGCAGAGGAATGAGGGTGAGAATTTCAAACAGAGTAGAACCCCGCACAGATAATAATTAAAAAAGTAGGTCTAAAATAGCATCTGCTTTTGTTCCCCCCCACAGGTGGCTCTAATATCAACAGTGTCTTCCAAACGCCTCCTTTCATCATTAAGAGAACTGGTGAATCGGTTGCCAGTGAGATCAACTGTTCACACAGCATAACAAGTTATGATCGAATTCTGTGGTACAAACAGGACGAGCAGAAAGCTCTAAAGCTCCTGGGATATCTGAATCTGGACAGCCCCTACCCCGAGAACGATGTGAAAGGAAAAATCAGCTTTGACGGAGATGGCCGTAAACATTCCCGCCTCACTGTTTCTGATCTGTCATTAAATGACAACGGTGTGTATTTCTGTGCTGCCAGTCAGCACAGCGCTGCAGATTCCCCTCAATGCAATACAAAAACTCTCCTTTATCTGAGAGACATGCTGAGTCTCTTGAACAGCTGCAGCCAGCCTCCATCTAAACAGAGCCTTTGAAGATTTTAATCACCTTGTTTTTTGGCACAATTTTGAGCCCTTCTGAGGTCATGTTATAGGCCCAAAGTTTAACATTCCTCATCAACTTTGGATGTGCAGAACATCAATTTTGAGAAAGTGTCTCCTGAACCTGGAACTACTGAAAGCTGATTTAAAAAAAACAGATATTCAAACTGTTCTGCTTTCTGCAGTCTGTTCAGGCTTATCTTTTGGTTTAAAAAAAAAAAAAAAACATCCCCACATTTTGTAATAAGACTCTCATCTCATAGTACAGAAATATCATCCATATTCTGTTCTAAGATCATCGCAAAGAACATCACATAATAAGATCTGTCTTCCTCAGCCCAATGTTACTGAACTAGTGCTCTTTGGATGTTTTTATATAGACCTTAGTGGTCCCCTAATACTGTATCTGAAGTCTCTTTTATATAGACCTTAGTGGTCCCCTAATACTGTATCTGAAGCCTCTTTTATACGGACCTTAGTGGTCCCCTAATACTGTATCTGAAGTCTCTTTTATATAGACCTTGGTGGTCCCCTAATACTGTATATCTCTTTCCCAAAATTCTGCCTTGGTGCAGAATTACAGCCACTAAAGCCAGTCCCACAATGAGCTTTCCTTAGTATGTGTCATTTCTGAGTCTGTAGCTTTTGAGGTGGAGAGGGGGGGCAAGGTGGAGGCTGGGGGTGTGTAAAATCATCAACTATGAAGAAATTTACATTCAATTTTTTTTTGTGTTTTTGCTCTAATTTTAATTGATTGCCGTATTGTTGAAGCTCAACTCCGATTACGGAATGCTGAGTGAAAGTTTATAAATTGATAACTTTCTGATCCACACACAAGTCCTATTAGCTGGTTAAAGTTATGTGTGATATCTGTAAAAGCTGAACCGACTCAGTAGTAGAACAGATTTTATTCTGATCCAAGGACTCTTTCTGTGAGATTATGGACACTAAAAGATTATACACTGGACACTATCCATTATATCCAAAGATTAATGAGTAATCGTGTTAAATAAATCATGATTTCAATATTGATAAAAAATAATCATGATTATTATTTTTTCCTAGCTTGAAGATAAAGGCTTGTATTTCTGTGCTGTGAGAGAACACAGTGACATATTCAACAGCTGAACAAAAACCCCAGTGCAGCATTAACATAACTGTTACAGTTGTTTCATGTGCTGTAGGGGGACCTCAAGGACCACAAATACTCAGATCCACTTTGATTCACCACGTGGGTGTTGATAGAGCAGCCAACAGGATCAGAGAAGGTCACACTCTGCAGAGACACTCCCACATGCAGCTCTTCATATCTCTGTGAGCTCACCGACAGACACGTATGACACTCTCAGTTTCAGAACATGGACATTATCAAACACGGACGTCTCAGCTTTTTAATATCACTTCTCTGGATACAAGGTGAATAGTACATTAAAAACTCATTGTTTGCAGTGTTACAGTATTTTAAGATTGGCAGCAGAGGGTGACAATGAATTTAAAGCAGTCTACTTTAATCTACTAACCAGTTAACTGCTAAACACACAGGTCTAATTGATGGGAGTGGAAAAACAAGGCCGACAGTAAACTGCAGCCACACCAAGGGTGGCACCTATTACCAGATGTACTGGTACAGACAGCGGCCAGGAGAAACCATGAAACTAATAGTGCTCACTATTAAAGACAACAAACCAGACTTTGAACCAGGCTTTAATGAAGAGAAATTCTCAACCACCAAGCCTTATGCTGGGAGTGGGACATTCACAGTGAAGAATCTGGAGCCTGAAGATAAAGGCTTGTATTTCTGTGCTGTGAGTCAACACAGTGATACAGACACATTCAACAGCTGAACAAAAGCCCCAGTGCACCTTTGGTTCCATTAGTAAGTCTTTCTATCTGCTGTACTGTAGAGGGACCTCAAGTACAATCACAGAACATCACATCATACAGCATCACCTCCACCTATAACTCTTCATATTTGTGCTGTAGGGGTGTAAACATATATCAACCCAGATCCAGATTGATTTATGAGTTAAATGATCAACAATCCAATATGATCGATGCAAAGTGAAAATACATATCACCTGTAAAAAAGCCACTTTTTCATTTTAGATTCTCCAAGAATAGTTTATTAATTTAAAAGCCTGCAAGACCCAAGTTATAAAACTGACTAATTATTAGGGCCCGAGTGCAGACAGCCGCAAAGGCCCTTTGGAACTGAAGGAATTATTATTCTTCCGGCAAATGAATTGCCTTTTTGAGAGGCTTAACATATTGAAAGACTCACCAAATTTGGTGGTCTCATCAAGTCTGGTGAAAATGTACGTATTTTTGGGATTTTGGGAATAGGTGCAGAAAAATGGCTCGCTAGCGCCCCCTACAAAATTAAGAAAATTGAGCCCCTGCAGTACATTTAACGTAGACTCACAAAACTTAACACATATGTAGCATGGCGGGACGGACATAAAACTCTATTGGAGCCCCACCCTAAACCCAACAGGAAGTCCGCCATTTTGTATTAGAAGTTTGAAATTAGTGCGATTTTGGCCATTACCACCTGTCACACTTTAACAAACTCCTCCTAGAGATTTCATCCGATCAACTTCAAACTTGGTCTGTGTCAACTTAAGACGTTAACGATAAAAAGTTATTAAAAGAAAAACTTTTCGTCATAGGGCATGGCCATTTTGTGCATATTGCCATCGAAACAGAAAGTGGGTGTAACTTGAGTGTACATTGTCCAATTGGCTGGAAGCTTTTCAGGATTCATCAGAGTCCGCCCCTGACGACATATTCATGCCGATTTTGGCTCAAAGTCATAACGCCCCCTAGTGGCAACAGGAAGTAGGCCTAAAAGACAAGGTGCTATAGTTTAATGAATTCCTCCTAGAGATTTCATCAGATCAACTTCAAATTCAGTCTGAGTCATCTAAAGACCTTAATGATGAAATGTTATTAAAAGAAAAACTTTTTGTCAAACGGTGTGGGCGTGGCATGGCGGCCATTTTGAGTGTTTAGCGATGAAGGAGAAAGTGGCTGTAACCACAGTGTACGTCGTCATATCTCCTTGAAATTTCCCACAATCACCAAGAGTCCAGGCCATCTAGTAACAGGAAATCAGCCTTATATGACAAACATCATCCGATTTACATGCAACTTATAATGTGTGAAGCAGGCAATTAGTGCATATGGAGTAAAAGTAAACCATTGGCTACACTGATGTAGTTCAAAGTAAAGATCATGTTTATTGTTTCACAATCAACTATATCAACATTTTATTTTTTTGACAAATGTTTTTATTGAGTTTTTAAATTACATTTCAACAATACAAAGCAGTAAAACAAAACAAGGCACATCAATTAGTACAAATAGGCATTTGTTGATATTCAAAATGTAGAGATGTTAGTGGTATGTTTTACAAGGTAACATGACATCGTGGCATTTAAGAAAAATGAATACGACAGACAAGTACATGCACAGATGAATACTCTGTGTGCAAAATGCTCCCACCTTCCAAAATATGATCAGTGACCTTATTGAAATTAGATAAGAAAAATAAAAAAGGAAACCGGTAGACTACAAAGTCGCAATAAAATCCCCCCCCCCAGAAACTGCATAAATGAGCCCCAAATCTTTACAAACGTATTATGTTTCCCTTTAACAACATAGGTAAGTTTCTCTAGGGCAAGGCATTGCAGTAGCCCTTTGACCCAGCTTTGCTTGGTTGGTCTGTGAACAGATTTCCATGACAGTGCAATTTTATGTTTAGCTACAAGAAGACAAAATATTACCATATTCTTTCTGCTATTGTTCAGTGTACAGCTTGCTGGGAGACATCCAAAAATACAAAGTTTCGGACATAGTGGAAGTTGTTCATTAATAAAAATAGATAAAATTGTAATGATCTCTTTCCAAAATTCTTGAATGAGGGTGCATTCCCAGAGGCAGTGAAATAAGCTACCCCTCTGTGTACCACACTTGACGCAAGTATCCGGTGTATTAGGGTGGATGCGATGCAGTAGCTCTTGGGTAACGTATGTTCTCATCACCCATTTATACAGGAGGAGTTTGAATCTTGTATTTATTGTTTGTACTTGGCACTGGAAACATATATCCTGCCATTCCTCTACAGTGATTCCTTCCGTAAGGTCTGAACACCATGCTAGTCTTTTATCCTCTGAGGATTCTCTTGATGCAGCTATGATGATCTGATAGAATTTGGAGATTAGTCCAGCTGCTCCATGATGGTTCAAAGCTGTATTTTCCAGAGAATTTAGACTGGGGAGATTTACAGAGTTCTGTGTCTTTATTAAGAAGCTCCTTATCTGTAGATACTTGAAAAAATGTTTAGAGCCAATACCAAACTTTTGCTTAATGTCATTAAAATTTAAGAGAATATCATTCTCAAACAGATCTGAAATTTTACCAATACCTCTGTCTGCCCATAACTTAAAACCAAGGTCATTAGTACCAGGTGTGAAGTTTCTGTTCCCCCAAATAGGTGAGAATTGGGATAGCATTTTCCCCAAGATAACTCAACATCTTATGCCATACTATCAGTGTGTTTCTAACAAAAAGGGGCTTGCAGTGTGTTTTTTCAGAGTGGATAGGTTTGCAGAATAAAGGTAGAGGTGTAAGGGGATTTTAGAGGTTGTTGTTTCCTCTATCCTTATCCAGTGCAGGGGAGATTGGTGTTCAAACCAACATGAGGCTGCTCTTAGTTGGGCCGCCCAATAGTATCCCTGAAGGAAAGGGAGTTTTAACCCGCCTCTGTCGTATGGTAAGTACAGCAGGGTCATACGCAATCTTGAGCGTCCACCATTCCAAATGTAATTACGAAAAAGTTGTTTCATTTTAACAAAGAAATTAGAAGGGGGAGCAAGTGGAATGGTTTGAAAAAGATACAGGAACTTAGGAAGAACATTCATCTTCAGAACATTGATACGCCCAATCATAGAGAGTGGTAAAGATTTCCATCTGTTAATAGATTCTACTACTGACTCAACTACAGGGTTATAATTAGTAGATACCATGGATTCTATTAAAGGTGTGATTTCAACACCAAGGTATGTAAAGCTATCCACAATGTTCCTAAAAGGTGTACATAGTGGAGGACTCAGTCTCTCAGATCCTTTCAGAAAAAGAATTGTAGACTTGGAGCATTAACCTTATAACCTGAGAAGCTGCCATATGTTCCTATTAATTGTAATAGAGTAGGAATAGATTTTTTTAAGTCCGTCAGAAACAGAACTATATCATCAGCAAATAATCCTATTTTGTTTTCAATATTATTAATTTTGATACCCATTATCTCACTGTTGCTTCTAATTGCAATTGCTAAGGGTTCAATGGCCAGGATAAAAAGAAGTGGGGACAAAGGACATCCCTGCCTTGTACCTCTGGAAAGAGAGAACTGTTCCGAAACCCTATAGTTGGTCATTACTGAAGCCTTTCAATCATGATATAAGATTTTAATCCAACTAAGGAAGTAGTTGCCTATTCCAAAACGGTTAAGCACTTCCCACAGGTATTCATGCTCGACCCTATCAAAGGCTTTTTCCGCATCTAGTCCAATAACAGCCATATCAGGTGTTTCTTTCTTGGTATAAATAATGTTCAACAGCCTACGAATATTGTGAGAGCCCTGTCTTTCTTTAATAAAACCATTTTGATCTAGAGCAACAATAGATGGCAAGTGTTTTTCTAACCTTCTGGCAAGAATTTTTGCTATTATTTTCACGTCATTGTTGATTAAAGAAATGGGACGGTAGGATTTAAACTTTGTAGAGGGCTTTTCTGGCTTTAATATTAAAGTTATGAGTGCGTTCCGTAATGATAATGGCAGCTCACCCTTTTCAAGTGATTCTTCACACATGTTCAATAAAGGAATCAACAGCACGTCCTTAAACTTTTTATATATTTCAATAGGAATACCGTCAGGTCCTGGTGCTTTTCCTCCTTTCATACTGTCTATGGCCTCTGACAGCTCAGACTCTACAGTTGGGGAGTTAAGCTCCTTTTTTGCATTTATTGACAAGACTGGTATTTCTATCTGCTCAAGAAAGCTGTGGAGCGTGTAAGATGTGGCTGGATTTTCTGACGTATACAATTTAGAATAGAATGACTGGAAAGAACTATTAATTTCTTGTGGATTAGTAATTGTTTTCCCTTCTTCTGACTCAATTTCTAAAATTGATCTTTCATTCTGCATTGATTTTAAACGCCAGGCCAAGAGTTTCCCTGCCTTCTCTCCTTGGTCATAGAATGTCTGTTTCAATTTCATTATACTATATAATGCTTTATTTGCGGATAATTCATTATACTGTGCTCTTAGAATGGCCAGTTTCTGTCTAGTCTCTTTTGTATCATTAAGATTAATTTCCGTCTCAAGTTCTTTAATATCTTTTTCCAACTCTATCAGTCTTAGGTGCTGTTTATTAGAGATGCTGCTTGTATAGCTGATCATTTGCCCTCGTATGTAGGCCTTGAATGCCTCCCACCTCGTAGACGCTGATGTTTGAGTAGTGTTCACTTCAAAATAGACACCAATATTGGACCCAACAAATTTGAAGAACTCATTATCATGTAGCCATCGCGGGCTTAATCGCCATATGGTTGGACCCTTAATAGCTGCCTCAACGACATAATTGACAAGTAGTAAAGCATGATCTGAGATAACAATACCCTTATACACTGTGTCACTTATATTGGGTATCATATGCTTGGAAACCAGGAAATAGTCTATGCGGGAGTAAGAGTTATGGGTAGCAGAGTGACATGAGTACTCCCGTCTGGAAGGGTTCCTATGTCTCCAGATATCACAAAGATTTAACTCCCCCATAAAGTGTTGTATTATCTTTCTACACTGCATATGGTAGGTGTCCACACCTGATGACTTATCCAGTGTTGGGTTGAGAGTACAGTTGAAGTCTCCTGCCATACAAATATGACCATGTAATGTTGATAAAGTTAAGAACATGTTATTATAAAATTGTGTATCATCACTGTTAGGACCATATAAACAAACTAAATTGATATCTTGGTTTAGTAAAGAGCCTTGGATGATAACAAATCTCCCTGCTGAGTCTTGTATGGTATTATAAACCCGTAGTGGAACAGATGAGTGTACGAGTATTGCTACCGCCCTTGCTTGAGAGGAAAATGAGGAAAATATGACCTGACCTGGCCACCTCCTTTTTAAAGGTGCGTATTCAGTGGCAAGTAGATGAGTCTCTTGAATAAAAGCTATCTGTGTTTTTAGTTGTTTCAACCTAGATATTACCTGTTTTAATTTCACTATCTTCCTAAGTCCCCTAACATTCCATGAGATAATATTTATTTTAATGTCACCACTCATGAAGTCAGTAAAATAAGCTTATTTGCAACCACCTTTTTAACCATGCCTTGTAGTAAAATGAACAGTGTGCCTTCAGAACAAACAAACAAAACAGAACAGGAATTAACGGCCTCTCCCAAATGAGGCCATAACAAAATAGGTCTAACCTAGACCCTGTGCGGATAAACACGCACATCTCCCCTCCCATTGACCAGATCCCGATTAGGCTGAAGTCTGATCCTCTTGAGGAGCAGTATAGCAACCAGTAAAAATAAAAATAAAATAAGCTACATTAGGTCGGGTATGTTCCGACATATGTATGTAAAATGAAAAATAACGTTGGTTAGAATCTTTAGTTAGTTACAGTAGCCTACATGGGTGGACAGTAGTCCAGACAAAGTGACTATGCCATTCATAATGTAAACTCTCCTTCAGTTAAAGTTTATAACAGTCCCTGAGAAAGCAACGCAGGACAGCCTATTTACCACTTAGTCAGAGCTCTCTGATATGCCTACTTGCAGCTCTTCAGCTGATGACCCTTGAGGTGCGTTTTGATTGATGTTTATCTTCTTCTTAATCCGTCGGATGAATTCTTCAGCTTGAGCTGCGGAGGTGAAGTAGTGCCAGGTCTTGTTGTGTAGAATTCGCAGTTTAGCAGGAAACATAAATCCATACTCCTTATGCATTTGGCGCAGGCTTTGTTTCACTCCATCAAAAAGTTTCCTTTGACTTTGGACTTCAGCGGAGAGATCAGGGAAAAACATGACACGGCTCCGCTCAACTATTATTTCACCTTTCAGACGCGCTGCCTTCATAACTCTGTCTCTGTCTCGATATGTCAGGAATTTCACCATGAGAACCCGTGGCCGTGGTCCATCCGAACTCCGCTGAACTTGTGTCAGCTGTGGCATTTTCCCCATTCTGTTGGCTTGCTCGATGGTTAACGGTTGTCCTGCTGTTTCCATGCTAAGGACCTTGGGTAGCCATGTTGTTAAGAATGCATATGCATCTCCATTCTCCTACCCTTCGGGTAATCCAACCAGTCTCAGGTTGGAACGGCGTTGAAGGTTTTCCAACTCTTCAATCTTCGAGGTAAGTCTCTGGACTTTTTTCTGTGGTGTCGGCCAGGGTCGTTAGCAAAGTTAGCTGGTCCTCCGCTGTGCTAATGCAGGTTTCTGCTTCTGTGAGTCTTTCAGAAAATGTCCCTATGGCTTCTTTTATCTCTCGGTTGGATGAAACTACTTCATGTAGCTGTGTGGAGAAGTTGTTCCTTAGGGATTGTATGGCTGTTAAGATCTGGTTCTCATTGCGGCTAGCCTCCTCTTGAGTTAGCATCTCGCTCGTTGCCTGAGATTCCCCGTCATCCTCATACAAAGTTTCAAAGTCTGTCTTTTTGTCGTCTTTAGGTCGGCCTTTCCCTCGACTTTTTGACGTTGTGTTTGGTGTATAGTAGGGCTGTCAAATATTTTGGGTCACAAATAGCTCAATTTAGCTAGATATTAAAGGTAGAAATATATTAAGTCCGCCGGAGCCTAGCCCCACACATCCGCTCAGTTGCGTGCCATAACCGGAAGCCCCTATATCAACATTTTATGTTGATGCACTACAATATATTATTATTTTATTTTTATTGTGGTAAATGTACATCTTAAATAATAGGTAGCTGCTGAGCGCACATGGTGAATGGTGTTAGAGAAAATGACATCCCAACTGGTGCATACTTGTGTGTACTGCTCAGCTTTTTCCTTTCCATATTTTGTAAAGTATTCGTTCTGCCATATTTTAAGAATCATCAGAAATCACTACATTCATACTGTATATTCAAACATAAACAAACTGGTGTCCCCTAGCAACAATAAAATCAAAGATAAAATGGAATAGAATCAATAACCATTTGGTTTGAAAACATGAATACATGTTGTCATAACACACTGAATACTGGGACCCAACTTTAGTTCTGACATACAGTACATTCATTCAGACAGCAGTTTGTATCAGGGAGTCATTTGACTGTGACAATCCAAAGGTGCACATTGCAACAGGAGAAAAAACACTGGAAAACATGTAATTCAACTCCAGAGAGATTCAACCAATCAATTTCTATCTCAGTTCACTTGAAGAACAAGTACGGTGTGAACTGAAGGACAGCGAGGCGACGCTCACCCAATGTGAATCTGAGGGAAGAGTTCATCTGATCATCCGAGAGGACTTGCTGGCCAGTCTCCTCGATCAGCTCCAACAACAGAGAGAGGGCAGCAGTTGGAGCCATGAGAAAGAGCTGAGGCAGAGGGAGGTGTGTGACTTGAAAGTTCTGCTGGCTGAACGTGTCCCCTCCCCACCCAGGGAAACAGAGCATCTGAAAAGCTGGGAAAAATTAGCAACAGGCTGCGAAAAGCCCTAAAAGATCTGGACCTGCAGACCTTCATTACTGAAGACCTGAAGGTCGAATTGAAGCAGATGAAGGGAGATAAGGAGGCCCTGAAAAAGTGAAGACTCAGAAGATGGAGCTTTGTAAAGAGAGACAGAAGCTCAAGGTAAGTAAGACCAACGTGGAGTTAGAGTTGGAGAGCTTTCTGGAGATGGAAAGGGCTCAAGCTCAGGAGCTGAAGGATGAATTGAGCAAGATGGAGGAAGCTCTCCAAGAACAGGAGAAGGAGGCAAAGGAGATATGGGAAAGATCCCAGGCTTCCCGTAGAGCCCAGCTGGATGACTCTCCGACTGAACGTGTCCACTCCCCACCCAGGGAAACAGAGCATCTGAAATCCCAGCTGGAAAGAGCCCAAAAAGATCTGGACCTGCAGACCTGCATTAGTGAAGATCTGAAAGTTGATTTAAAGCAGATGAAGATATGAAAATATAAGACCACCAACGTGATGTTGGAGAGCCATCTGGAGATGGAGAGGGCTCAAGCTCAGGAGCTAAAGGATAAATTGAGCAAGGTGGAGGAAGCGCTCCTAAAACAGGACAAGGAGGCAAAGGAGATTCTGGAAAGATCCCAGGCATCCCATAGAGCCCAGCTTGAGATACAGGACCAGAACAACAAGAACCTCATGGCTGCTCTTGAGAAAAAGCACAGCAGAGAACAGCAGCTGGAGAGTCATTTCAATGAGTGGAAGGAGGACAAGTCATTCCTCCTTCAGGCCACAGAAAGCCTGAAGCTGACTCAGCAGGAAAAGGAGGAGTGGGAGAGGACTGAAAGCATCTTGAGGTCCCAGCTGGAAGATTTTCAGAGCCAGATAATGAAAAAGCAGAAGAAGTGGTACAGAAAGCTTCTGCTTCTTCTTCTGGTATAGTCTGTGTGTACGTGTGTGTGTGTGTGTGTGTGTCTGTGTGCAGGTCTGTGTGTGAGTCTGTCTGTCTCTCTGTCTGTCTGTGTGTGTGTGTGTGTGTGTGTGTGTGTGTGTGTGTGTGTGTGTGTGTGTGTGTGTGTGCGTGTGTGTGTGCGTGCGGATCTGTGCGTGTATGGGTATGTGTGTGCGTGTGTGTGTGTGTGTGTGTGTGTGTGCACATCTTTGTGTGTGCGTGCGGGTCTGTGTGTGTGTATGTGTATGTCTGTGTGTGTATGCGTATTTGCTTGCAAGGCGTGTGATGCATCAGTGAAGTAGTGTTGGAGTAGTAGAGCTTGTAGTCAGTGCTTGCTACATCCATCCATCCATCTTCGACCGCTTATCCGGTATCGGGTCGTGGGGGAAGCAGCTCCAGTAGGGGACCCCAAACTTCCCTTTCCCGAGCCACATCACCTAGCTCCGACTGGGGACTGAGGCGTTCCCAGGCCAGGTTGGAGATATAATCTCTCCACCTTGTCCTGGGTCTTCCCCGAGGCCTCCTCCTAGCTGGACGTGCCTGGAACACCTCCCTAGGGAGGCGCCCAGGAGGCATCCTTACCAGATGCCCGAACCACCTCAACTGGCTCCTTTCGACGCAATGGAAGTAGCGGCTCTACTCCGAGTTTCTCTCGGATGACTGAGCTTCTCACCCTATCTCTAAGGGAGACGCCAGCCACCCTCCTGAGGAAACCCATTTTGCTCGCTTGTATCTTTTTTGTGATCAAGTGTAGCTACTCGCTGTGAGTGACTACACACACACACACACACACACACACACACACGTCGTCTCAACGCACACACCATCCACTAGACATAATATCTACAGACACGGCATCTGATTGGAGGCTAGTCTCACTTTGTCCCACAGCAACATTAAAAGAGTTTTGATGTGTGTACAGTTTCTGTTAATAATGTATTGTATTAAGTGTCCATTTCATTATAGTATTCAGATTTATCATAAATAATTGAACATGCACATGTATTTTAAGTTCCATTAAAGATGGTTGGAGGTGGTGTCACATTTGAGCATTTAAAAATTTTAAAAACTTGAAAGTAATGCATTAGTTACTTTCTGAAATAGTTAGGGCCCAAGCGCTGAGAGCGGCGAAGGCCTTATTGGAACTGAAGGAATTATTATTCTTCTGGCAAATTAATTGCCTTTTTGAGCAGAAAGTTCCATTTTCATTGGTGACGATTTGCAGTGTCTGAGAGCCGCACATATGCACGGTCGCAAGTAGCGGTGTCCGCCAGTAAGCCCGACGCGCGCACATTAGCGAGGGCCTGTCCAACGCTGCTTGCAGCTTTAATATTTAAGTTGCCTTTAAAAGGCAACGGTGTTAAATAGGGTTATGATATTGTCTTATATTGATTGCAGGCCCCTGAATTGAATGTGACACACTTTACAGTAAGATACCAGCAAATATCATATGGTTGAACAAAGAATCGCTAAAATATGGTATTGTGATAAAACTTTGTGATTTACACCCCTACTCTGCTGTAACACCTCCCATCACCCAGACTGACAGTGACTCTGGTCTCTGAGTTCATTTTGCTCACAACACAATCATGATGACAGCAGGTCTGATCACAGTCTCTGCAGCTCTGCTATGGATTGTAGGTACTGTACATTAGGATGCAAATGAACAAGAGGAGGAGCTGCTGCTTTAGCTTTACATGCTTCTTATGAGTTGATGCTGAACATACTGACTGTTGGTGGTCCTGGAACATGAGGTCACAGTTTTATTTTGTATTTTTTACCTTCACAGGTCTAATTGATGGCAGTGATGTCACCCAGAGCCCTCTGCTGTGGAGGGCCGAGGGTCAGTCGGCCACAATGAACTGCAATCACACCAAGGATGCTACTTTTTTCCAGATGTACTGGTACAGACAGCTGCCAGGGGAGGGAATGAAGCAAATAGTTTTCACGACTCCAACTCCCCCACACAAATATGAAAGTGGCTTCGATAAGGAGAAATTTCCAGCAACAAAGAGCAATGCTCTTACTGGATCTTTGACGGTGGAGAAGCTGCTGCCTGAGGACAGTGGAGTGTATTTTTGTGCTGTGAGTCAACACAGTGATACAGGTGACTTAGACAGCTGCACAAATACTCATGTGAATAGAAGATAACAGTCTTCTCTTTGATGGACTACAGAGGGAGCTCTAAACTAACACTGATATCTGTTACAAATTGCACATATAGATTTCTGTAGGATTCAGGTAGGTCTGCAACTATTTTCATTATCAATTCATCTTCTCATTTTCTTTAGATTGACTGCTTAGATGTTTGGTCTCAAAATGATGTTTCCCAAAGCCCAAGATGACACGGTGACAGTACAGTATGCCAGTGAATAATAATTTTTTACTTGTTTTAATAAAAAAAGGAAACAAACTGATTATCAAAATAGTTGGCGATTCATTTCATAGTTGACAACTAATCAATTACCTTTTCAGTTCTACATCCAGTATTATTTGTAGTAAAAGTGGCTCTGCAAAAGAGCAATTCAACATGTGGAAAAAGAAATCTTCTTTGGAGGATCAATAATTTTACAATGAATATAACTCCACATGTACTCCGTACTCTAACTGGACACGTTTCCAGGTATTTGTACAGTCCCTATATTTATAGTGTTGTGTTTTAATTATTTCCCTGTTGGTTTCACACTGTGCTTCATCATCATTTAATTCAGTTTTAATTCCAATAAACCTTCGAACCTATTCAGGAAAGGGAGAGTGCTGAAAGAGCTCAATGTTGTTTATATTAATATTATCATATTATTTTAGAGAAAACTCATAAATAACTACAAATAACTATTGTTAGGGAAATCTGTTTGTTTTGTTATGCGTTTCTGAATTATTATTTTTTTAAATATATATCGGAATATCAGATTTTTAAATAACCAAATATTTGTATCATATCGGCCTTAAAAAACCTTTAGTGATCGGGCTGTAATAGAAATAGCAATGTACAGTACCTCGACAAAATCATCTTAACTCAAGTTCCACTTACTGGACCCTCAGTACATTTACCAACAACCATTACTTTGTCTTATCATTTCTTATCACTCCAAGAATGTCTGTACATCAAACATGTATTAAAATATACAACTGTTTATGAGAATGCATTAGTTACAAGCCCACATTCAGCAGAACACCACAGCTATCACATTTCAACCATTTGAATCATCATGTACTGTCATGAAGCATGTTAATGTGTAACGAATGCTTTTTGTTGGATTAGTGAGGTAATTTATAGACAAACACTGGGCGGAACATGTTTGTTTCTCATACGGTTTAAGGTGTTTTAATGTCACTGATGTTTTTAAAAGGAGGAATAAAAAAAAATATTGAAGGATTACCAATTCATGAAACACAAACATGGTTAGCTCATTTCAGGAAGTCAGTCTCTACATACATTTACAGTAGAGTTGGGCCATATCTAAATGCTGACACCGTCAAACCTCCTCCCTATTTTACTGTGGTATACGGTATTACCGTGACTAATTAAACATGATGACGGCATCGCCTAACTGTTGGCATGTGCCTACACCGCTCAGAAACACTAACACATCCCCTCTCAACTCTTCTTTATAAGGGCTGATATAAGCATAATCCTAGACTTTTATTTGAAACTGTAGATAGACTTACACAGTGTCAGCAGCCAGTTAGTAGTTTAGATCTGTCAGCAGAGGATTTTATGATGTATTTTTATGAAAGAGTTGAGGACATCCGACTGTGAACCCAGTCCGATGTTGGGGGATTAGAATATGCTATCACAGGTCCATATTCTGCAAGACAGGACCTTTCTGAGTTTGAGCCGATTTCTTTGGCTGAATTATCTAAAATTGTTACGATTGCAAGAGGTACCACTTGCCCCCTGGATCCCTTGCCTGCCTGGGTTGTTAAAGAACTATGGCCAACATTAGGATTGTATGTTTTAACTGTTCTAAACCTTTCACTTTCCTCAGGAGTTTTTCCAGCTTGCTTCAAGTTTGCGGTGGTTAAACCATTACTGAAAAAAACAAATTTGGATATAAACTTGTTGGAAAATTATAGACCTGTTTCTAATTTGGTCTTCTTATCGAAAGTTTTTGAGAAAGTTGTCTCGAATCAGCTCTTAAAATACCTGTCAGGTAACAATCTTTTTGAGTCACTGCAGTCTGCTTTTCGAGCAAAACATTCTACTGAAACAGCACTCACAAAGGTGGTAAATGATCTGCTACTGGCTGCTGACTCAGACTTAACATCTGTCCTTCTGTTGTTAGATCTTAGTGCGGCTTTTGATACTGTGGACCACTGTATTCTACTGGACAGAATCGAGAAGTATTTTGGCATTTCTGGCCAGGTACTTAAGTGGTTGAGATCCTACCTTTCAGAAAGATCTCAATGTGTGTTTTATAGCAACACATTTTCCGATCCTTCCCCACTTCAGCACGGGGTTCCACAGGGTTCAGTCCTTGGTCCACTGTTGTTTTCGTTGTATTTAGTTCCACTGGGTCAGATCATTCGTTCTTTTGGGATTGCTTTTCATTGCTATGCTGATGATGTACAAATATATATGCCAGTTATCGTGGGAAATGCATCCGATTTGGTTAAACTATCGACTTGCTTGGCTGCGGTGAGAAGCTGGTTATCAGAAAATTTCCTGCTACTCAATTCAGCCAAAACTGAGATGATAGCTATAGGACCACCTAGATTCGGTCATTTGTATGACAATTTCACTCTGTCCATTGATGATTTGGTCATTCATTGCAAGGACAGAGTGAAGAATCTTGGGGTAGTGTTTGATCGGTCACTTTCATTTGACTTGCATATTAAGGAGGTGACAAAAGTAGCTTTCTTTCATCTCCGAAGGATTGCAAAGATCAGATCAATATTGTCCCTTAAAGATGCTGAGGCCCTTATTCATGCCTTTGTTACATCGAGACTGGATTATTGTAATGTTCTGTTCTCGGGGCTGCCTAAGAAAAGTCTGCGAGGTCTACAGATGGTCCAGAATGCTGCAGCACGTGTTCTTACTGGATCATCTAAATACATACATATAACTCCGGTGTTGGCCTCACTTCACTGGCTCCCTGTCCAGGTTAGAGCTGATTTCAAAGTTTTGCTCTTAACGTATAAAATAGTGAATGGCCTTGCACCGGTATATTTGTCTGATCTGTTAACCTCTTATGTGCCTTCTCGGGTGCTGCGCTCTCACGGGTCAGGACTGCTGACTGTACCAAAGGTCAGGAAAAAAACAGTTGGTGAGCGAGCCTTTTCGTTTCGCGCCCCAAAGTTATGGAACAGTCTTCCAGTGGATATTAGACTGGCATGTTCAATTGGGGTATTTAAATCGAAGCTCAAGACTTATTTATTCACTGCTGCGTATGAGTCCTAAATGCTCATTTATCCTTGATCTATTTGTATAGTGTTATTTATTTTTACTGTCTCGATTTTAATTTTAATTTTTTTGTACTGTTTGTATTTAATCTGTATTTTTGCTGTAAAGCACTTTGATGGAAAGTGCTCTATATATAAATGTATTATTATTATTATTGATGAATACTTCAATATGGCAGAAACTCACTACGCTCTTGCATGACACTAATGTGAAACTCGGTACTGTAACATGTACACAAGTATCCTACAGTATGGTTTTGTTTAAGGTTTGAGGGGATCCCTTAAAGGTACACTTAATATATACATTTCCCTGCATATTTGTGGAGACTGTAGAGATATGGCTTGGGCCAAAATGATGATTTCCATATAAGTATCCTTCTTCACAACAATTTATGATTTTGATTTAATAGTTGCTTTATAAAATTAGGCGTTGTAAACATGTATTAATTAATCTCTCAAATTTTTAGGCATTAAATAAATTATATTTAATATTTAATCCTTGTCTCCTATATAAGTGCATTATGCACTTAGTAAGGTCAGAAATGACTGGCTGGCGCCGTCATAAATGATTGTTTAAAACGGTTTTCATTCATTTAATGCATTGTCAGGTCAAATTTAACATTCTCACAAAATAAAGAAATAACAGTGCACTGCTTCCTCTATTAAAGCCAAACCTCTGCTCTACTTCTAACTAACAGACATACTCAAATGTACCATTACGCCAGGGTTTCAGGTCTCTGTCATATTGTTTCCTGTCATATGGTGGCAGTACAGTCTGTCAGTATGGTGTGTCAGTTCAGGAGGAGGACCATGCATTATCATATCACCTATTATCATATCACACTAAAAAAAATGGATTTCCAGATGCAAGGGTTTACCCAGCAATATTCAGTAGAAATACAGTGATAAAAACACAGTACGGATAACAAGGTTGTTGTTAAAATTCAGTAAACAAGATGATCGCTGTCTTCTGTTTGGCCCTCAATGTCATACTGGTTTCAAGTAATTTCAAAACCATTTCTACCGAGTTATTATCTAAAACTCTTGTTCTTTACTTGTATGAGGACTCACACTCATATACAAATGTGGTTTTCTGTTTGTGCTTTCTTCACAGGTTCCTCTCTCAGTGACAAAGTCCAGCAGACTCCAACTAGTATGTACAACAACCAAGGAAAAACAGCCAAAATCCACTGTTCACACAGTATTGACAACTATGATCGAATCCTCTGGTACAAGCAATCGAACAGACAACTGCAGTTCCTGGGATACATTTTAGCATCGACTGGAGGAAACCCAGAGGCTGGCCTGGGTGTGAAGATAGAAGGGAGTGCAAACAAAGACCAGACCTGCACATTAACAATAGAAGAACTCAGCCTGAGCAGCAGTGCAGTGTACTACTGTGCTGCTAGTTTACACAGTGCTGCATATCACTGCTCCTCAGTACAAAAACCTCCTTACAGCTGTGCTCCTTTCTCAGTATATCATTACTCAGATCTGTATGCTGAGCCAGTGGTGTGTTAAAAGGTAGTTACCGTGAGTTATATGCACAATGACACCACCTACCTAACGACTTGGGAGGGTTTACTCAAAGAGGAGGCTGGAAATACTCAGCTAGTACGACTGCTTCATCAGTCAACAAATTGGGGGATTGTGTTTTGAAATTTTTATTCAATATCACCAAACGTTACACGATAAACAAAATGATCATGATATTACTTTGTATTGCTTTTACCTCTGTTTCAGGTAACATACTCACATTTGTTTAAAGACATTTTAATTCAAGTTCTCAAATGGTAAAGATATGCTTGTGTACAGCCAGTCTCGTATACTGCTGCTTCAGACGTGTTTATACTTTTTAAAATATTCTGGTTTTCAATTTACAAGTGTTCCTCATGTTGTATTTGATGCTTTGTTTGTCCTTTTTCTACAGGTTCCTCTCTCAGTGACAACGTCCATCAGACTCCAGCTGACACGTTCAAGAAACCCGATGAACCTGTAACAATTAACTGTTCACACAGTATTCTGAACTATGATCAAGTCCTCTGGCACAAGCAGTCAAAGAATAAAAAACTGCAGTTCCTGGTATACATGTATAAAGATAATGGGAACCCAGAGGCTAGACTGGGTGTAAAAATGGATGGGAATGCAGATAAAGACCAGACCTGCACATTAACAATAGAAGAGCTCAGCCTGAGCAGCAGTGCAGTGTACTACTGTGCTGCTAGTTTACTGTTGGGTTATTTCTGATAATTACCCACAGTTCGTTAACCAAAACTTTCTTTCCAGTACTCAACAGAAGACAGGAGACAAAATACAAGTGTACTTGCTGCAAGGGAAGCCTCTATGTTACCTCTGACACCTCAGAGCAACTTCAGAGCAACTTTGAAAATCTTCCCCGAGAGCAGTCTTTTTATTCAAACAGTGAAGCTGGTTACATTGTCAGATTTACGACGTGGGAGTGCTTGCTGATTGGATATTTGTGCTGAGCAGAAACAGTGCAATGTACCGAAGGTCACTTGTCTGCTTCTGCTCATGTAAGAGATACATACACATGTATAACACAAAAACTAAAGGTACACACAAAAATGTACACACAGAAACTAAGGCCTGAGTTCCTGTGCTAGGCACAAAGGTTTCACTCATATATAATTGGAGAAACGGTTAAGGACAGAAGGTAATTAATCAAATGATAACATAATCATACCATATACTCACATCACACAACTAGTAGCATAACAAGTTTTTCTAACTTATGTTTCAACAAACATAATAAGCTCTCTAACATTTCCCTCCTGTTTTTCATTTGTTAATCATTACACAAGAATTCAGTATATCAGCCTTAGACTTCTTACAGTTGTATTTTCAGTCTAGACATCATTCAGAACTTTGTGTCAACATCCTCATAATCGTTAGTTTTTTTATTCAGGTTAACATAGCCATCAAGCATGAAGTTATACTGTAGAAACATTCTAGACATCCATTTTGTTGTCATGGTCCTAAGACAAGGTAGGACACACATCATCATACAGAAAAATATGAGAAACACAGCGAGGATTGGAGTGAACAGTTTCAGCAAGGCATGCCACCAGGGTCCAGACATCAACCATGAAAGGAAATCTCTTTCCTCAACGTGATCTGCTTCTGTAGCGTCTCTAAGCGCAGTCAGATTTGCAATTGCAATTTTCCCCACCCCCACCCATGGAAAAAGGGCATGCACAACTTTCTGGCTATCTGTCCATAACTTGTGGTCTCAGGGAACATCACTTCCCCAGATGGGATCATGTGCAACGGGGGCGGTGTCTCGTCTCAGCCGTTCTGTGCTGTGGTGTGCTGATACTATGAAGGAGTGATCTGCAGCTGTCACTGGGGCACATCGACCTGTCCACCCTAGGGGGAGGTTTATATACACTCTTGAGCCACATAGCCAGACAAAATTAGTTTGGGCATAAACACCCATGGCATCAGGGGCTTTGAAATAAGGGACACACTGTTCCCCTGGCCCTGCCTGCGTCTTATTCAATGTACCATTAAATAATGGGGTACACGGGGTGTAGATATGCTGGCAGAAGAGTCTAGACACCTTTCCTACCTTCAAGGGGTCACTGTATTGATGGCAGTCTTGCTTTCATAGCACACATATTTGGTACCTGGAGGCACATGAACTGGGCCATATAGAGGTGAGCCTGAGGAATTAATGGCTAGAAATGTAGAATAGTCCAACATTGAAACACTGATAGGAGGTGGGAGCTGCCCGTTCATAGTTTTATTCATCAGGAATGGAGTTAGCGCGGATGGTAATGCATGTGGGAATGCTGCGCTTGCATTGAATGGTCGGGGGACTACATGTGGGTTACATGTACATACATAACAATCTGACCAATTCTGGGCTCTGGACACAAATTTAGCATAACGATACCATAGATTCAGGTCAAATGACGTGTGACGCACAACCACTCTCTCCAACCATTGCATGTGATCTGTGTCTCGTTTCTCCCGTGGCTCTTCCCTTACTCCACTTGGAGCAGGTTGTAACATCCACCAGACAAACTTACCTATACATATCAATATTATCAACATTACTACACCGGTGAACTCTTGACATCTGTGATGTCGCCATCTCCGTTTGTTCTGCTCACTGGAGGATTCCATGTCGCTGACCAGCTGGGACGGTGTGTCTGGACGTTCACTAAAATGAGCAGATTGCCGATGGCTTTACTGACGTTGAGACGATTTCCCCACTAAAAGGAGAATCCCCTTTGTAGTCAGGCTTGGTCCACTACTCAAAAGAAGGCCCGTTCACACCTGTTCACACTTTCAGCAAAATGTTCAGAGTCTGTTTTTAGTCAATGTTTTTATTCATGTGTCTCTGTCTGGAATGCAGTAACCTTTTTGCAATGGCTTGCGTGTATCCAGGTGGTTCTCTCAGCTATCTTGACTGCTGTCGGTGTTGTGAGAAGGACGGTGTATGGACCTTCCCATTTGGGGCTGTGCCAAGTTTTCCTCTTGATGACTTTGATGAGTATCGAGTCACCTGGCTCCAACTTTGCGTTCTGTGGAGAAAGAGGGATATCTGGCAGGTTATTAGCTCTGGACACCTCACTTTTCCTGAATAATTCACACATCCATTCTGCAAGGGTGTTTTCTGCATGTGCATCATGTTCTTCCTGCACTACATCAGTTAATGGTAGTCTGAAACGTCTACCTGTCACTACTTCAAACGGCGTCAAACCGTTTGAGGCTGGTGTGATTCTCATGTACAATATAACCAAGGGTAAACACTCAACCCACGGTTTCTTTGTTTCTTCCATAGTTTTTCTAAGTCTCAATTTTATAGTGCCATTGTTTTTCTCAACGAGGCCTGCACTTGACGGGTGGTAAGAGCAGTGGGTCTTTAATTGGATTCCCAATTGCTGTGACATTTTAGTTATGACTTCATTTACAAAGTGTGTACCATTATCACTATAAATTTTCTCAGGTATCCCATGTTGTGGTATTATGTTTTTACACAATGCTTTTGCTACTGTTATAGCATCTGCTGTTTTTGCTGGGATTACTTCAACCCATTTAGAAAATGGATCAATCAAAACTAGACAATATTTATAGGATTGGCACAGTGTCAATTCAATAAAATCCATGTGAAGGTGTTGAAATGGATATGTAAGTGGTGTAAATCGCCCCCTTTTGGGTCTTATATTTCCTTGTGCATTATGTTTGCAACATATAATACAACTTCTACAAAATATTTTTGAAAAATTTGTAAAGTTATAAGTATGGAAGTGTTCATTCACTATGTCTACCATTATGTGTAAAAGTTCATTCACTATGTCTACCTTACTCCCTGTTTGAGACATGACATGACAAGGCTCATGACTCAATTGAGCTGCTATTTTATGTAGACTTTGTATATAGGTGGGAGTATAGGTTTTCCCTCTTTCCTATACAATCCATCATCTGTTTTAACTGCTCCATCTGTAATCCATTTCTTTTGTTCTGCATCTGGTGCATTGTTTTGCATGTCTTTTAATACTTCAAATGGTATTGCTTGCTGTGTTGTTAAGGCCAATGTGTGTTGGCCAAACTGTCCTGTAGCTGCTTCTTTAGCTATTTTATCTGCAAATGCGTGTCCTAGTGACACTTCATCTTTTCTCCCTGTGTGTGCTGCACATTTACATATAGCTAATCTTGCTGGTAACTGGATTGCATTTAGCAGGCTGGTCAGCAGTTGTACATGTTCTACTGGCTTACCAGTAGATATCGTCATGCCACGCCTTTTCCATTGGGTAGCAAAAATGTGGGTTGTTGCAAAAGCGTATTGGCTGTCCGTCCAGATTGCTATGTCTTTCCCTATCGCTGCTTTGCACGCTTCTGTGAGTGCAACTAATTCTGCAGCTTGTGCTTAAAATGTTTTTGACAATTTTCCTGCCTTTACCACTTCTGCTTTTGATACAACTGCAAAACCTGTCTGAGTCTGTCCTGTGGGCGTTTTTGAGCTTGACCCGTCAACAAACCATACAAGCCCTGAGTCAAGGGGTGTATCTTTGAGATCAGGTCTGGGCTTACATGTTTTTTCTGTCTCTTCTTTGCAACTATGAGTCTCACCATCTTCCATAGTGGGCAGCAATGTAGCTGGATTTAAAGAGGTACATCTTTTTAACGTCAAGTGTGGTTGTGATAACAACGTTGCCGTTAAAGAGAGGTACCTGGCTGGTGAAAGAAAACTAATTTTTGTCTCTGTCAGCAATAGGTGGACAGCGTGTGGGACGTGAAGTGTCAGGGGGTGGTATAACACTATCTCTGCTGTGCTTTTCACGGCCATTGCTGCTGCGCAAACCGCTCTGACGCACGTGGGCAAGGCCATTGCAACAGGATCTAACCTTTTAGAAAAGAATCCAATCGGTCTTTGTCTATCTCCGTGAGTTTGTAACAGGACTGATGTCATAAATCCATTTTTGCAATCTACAGTTTGAGTGTATGGTTTACTGTAGTCTGGTAGGGCCAAAACAGCTGACCCTGTCAATGTTTGTTTTACTTGTACAAATGCTTTTTCTGATTCATCAGTCCATTCTAACTTAGTAGTCATGGTTATGTCTTTTGCATACATCAGGTCTAATAATGGCTGAGTTATCTGTGCATAGTCTGGCACCCAGGCTCTGCAGTAATTTATGAGCACTAGAAACTGCATCATCTGTCCCTTGGTGTTAGGCTTAGGCGCTTGGAGCACAGTCTGCTTTCTCTCATCTTGTAGACGCCTCCCTTCTCTGCTTATCATATGACCTAGGAATTTTACCTCCTCTCTGGCAAACTGTAATTTCTCTCTTGACACTTTGTTTCCTGTGTGAGCAAGATGTTTGAGTAACAAAATTGTCACTTCTTCACACTCTTTTTTTGTCGGTGAGGCCACTAGAATGTCGTCTACGTATGTTAATATCTGTGACGTAGATGGAATCTGTAGAGTAGATAAGCAATTTTGTATCTCTCTGGAGAATATAGTAGGGCTGTCAACATAGCCCTGTGGCAACCGTGTGTAAGTGTACTTGGTTCCTTTAAGAGTGAAACCAAACCATCCCCTTGATTTTTCTTCTACAGGTATAGAGAAAAATGCATTGCTTAAATCCACTACAGAAAACCATCTCTTATCAGGTTTTAGAGAGTTGAGAAGCGTTTGCTTTACACATTTCTGCATATCACTGCTCCTCAGTGCAAAAACCTCCTCATCACACATGCTCTTATCTCTGTATTGCAGCTCCTCACACCTGTCTCTCTCCCTCTTATAAAGTGGCAGTATATTTGGGTGTAGGGGTAGTCAATAGGGCTGGGACAATATGCCTTTGTCCCGACTCGATTCCTCCACAATATACAAATGCTGATTCAATTTGCATTGCAAATTTCATTTATTGCGATTGTAGGAGTTGATAGTATGGAGTGTTGCGATTTTCTTTCTTTAACAAAAGTTGAATAATACAGTACACTTCTAGAGACAATATATTCTGAGACATTTCCAAAAACTAATTGTTTCCTAAGAAGAATGCACATCACATAGTCAGTCAGGCAGTCAGCCAGCCAGACATTTATTTTATTTGTAATGTATTTTCTGCTTTTGGTCTGTTTTGCTAGAAACAGATATCTAGTCGCCTTCAACGGTACTGTATAAACAGAATATTTAGGTGAATTATTGGTCAAAAATAAGATTCTGGAGAAAAGAATCTATTTCAAAAAGCATAGCAAAAAAAGAAATAATTACACAATACATTTGTGAATCGTTTTTTCCCCCCACCTCTAGTTGTCGACGTGATGGTTAAGAATGTAAAGAGGAGGAGGAGGAGGAACTATGACACCACCCACCTAATGACTTCATGTGGATCTGCTGACAGGAGGATTTCCTCAAAGAGGAGGCTGGAAAGACAATGATTCACAGCAACAAGATTTTGATCGTGTATTGATCCATATAATACGCTTGGAAAACAAAATGATAATTTTATTCCTTAGCATTACTTTTAACACAGTTCTGGTTTCAGGTAACATCAAAATCAATTCCCTTTTTTATTTTTTTACGTTTTCAACAAAACACGTTTACACAACTGAGACACTGCTTTAATGTCAGCTGTCTAACTGGATTTTTTTTAATGCCTTATGTTTAGTCAGTTCATTCAATTCAGCATGGTTTATGCTCCTGTTGTATTTTGCCTGATGCTTTGTTGGTGCTTTTTTGCACAGGTTCCTCTCTCAGTGACAAAGTCTACCAGACTCCAGCTCATGTGTTCAACGAACCCAAAGAAACAGCCAAAATCAACTGTTTGCACAGTATTGACAGCTACAACCGAATCCTCTGGTACAAGCAATCGAACAGACAACTGCAGTACCTGGGATACATGTTAGCAACCAGTGGAAACCCAGAGGCTGGCCTGGGTGTGAAGATAGAAGGGAGTGCAAACAAAGACCAGACCTGCACATTAACAATAGAAGAACTCAGCCTGAGCAGCAGTGCAGTGTACTACTGTGCTGCTAGTTTACACAGTGCTGCATATCACTGCTCCTCAGTACAAAAACCTCCTCACAGCTGTGCTCCTTCCTCAGTATATCATTACTCAGATCTGTATGCTGAGCCAGTGGTGTGTTAAAGGTAGTTACCGTAAGTCATATGCACAATGACACCACCCACCTAACGACTTGGGAGGGTTCACTCAAAGAGGAGGCTGGAAATACTCAGCTAGTACGACTGCTTCATTCATTGCAATAACAAATAGGGGATCGTATTTTGATCTAGTTATTCCAAAACCACCTCACACTCAGAAAAACACACAATGATCATCACGTTCCTTTGTATTAGTTTGACCTCTGTTCTGGTTTCAGGTAACGGACTCACAATAGTTAGAAGAGATTTTAATTCAAGTTCTCAATTTGTTAAGATATGCTTGGCCAGTCTCATACACTGTTGCTGTTTCAGATGCGTTTTGCATTATTTTACATTTAAAATGAGTGTTTTTTTTTAATTCAGCCGTGTTTATGCTCAGGTTCTACTTTGTCTGACGCATCCTTTTTCCCCAGGTTCATCTCTCAGTGACAAAGTCCACCAGACTCCAGCTGATGTGTTCAACAAACCCGATGAAACATTAGAAATCAGCTGTACCCACAGTATTCAGAACTACAACCAAATCCTCTGGTACAAGCAATCAAACAGACAACTGCAGTTCCTGGGATACATGTTAGCAACCAGTGGAAACCCAGAGGCTGGCCTGGGTGTGAAGATAGAAGGGAGTGCAAACAAAGACCAGACCTGCACATTAACAATAGAAGAACTCAGCCAGAGCAGCAGTGCAGTGTACTACTGTGCTGCTAGGTTACACAGTGCTGGATATCACTGCTCCTCACTACAAAAACCTCCTCATTACACTAATTTTTTTATCTCTGTATTAAAGCTCACAGTGCCTCCATGCACCTGGAATAAGCCAATCTAACCAATGTTGGTCTCCGATTAAGATCTGAAATTATAATGGGAGGTCCTTTCTGTAGAGCAATGCCTTTAACCTCCCACCTCCTAATATAAAAAGCAGCCTCAGACATTCAACAGGTCTGCTGTGGCTGCATCTCATGTTAACAAGATCACCATTATGACTCAAGTTCTCATTACATTTGTAGTCTCGTCTATGTGGCTTCAAGGTTCAAATTTATATTTTTGTAAAGAGAAAAGAGATAGATTTATTGTTATCTAGTGTATTTACTAACCATGAAAACAGGCTGATGAAGACCTATACATGCAGTCTCAAATTCTGACTATAAATCAGGGCTAACAATGATTCAGTACTAGTAGACTTACGGAAAATTATTTGAATTTTTTGTCTACGTGCATAAATATAAATCAGCATTAGCATTAAAGAGAATCCAGCATAGGAAAATATTGACCTAATTGTTAAAATATTAACTTATATTTAATGTTGTATTTTCTCCACACAGGTCAGTGCCAGGATGTTACCCAACACCCTGAAATCAGTTGGAGTTATGTTTCCCAATCTGCACAGATGAACTGCAGCCACAACAAAGATATTTCTCATACCCAGATGTACTGGTACAGACAGCGTCCAGGGGAGACCATGACCCTCGTTGTCTACACAATTGTTGGTGGACAGCCAGACTACGGGGGTCGGGAGGGGGGTACTCAAACCAAATATTCAGCCATCAAAGAAAAAACTGAGAGCGGAGCTCTTACTGTTAAAGACTTACAGCTTGAGGACAGCGCTGTGTACTTTTGTGCCGTCAGTAAACACAGTGATGTGACAAGTAGGAGCAGCTGAACAATAACTGGTTGTTAACACATTTGGTGCGTGTATTAGGAAGCAAATGTTTGCTGTTATATATCGTTCCAGCAAGTGGCGCTAGAGTTCCAGAAATACTCTTCAGTTCAACACATGAAGTACTACGAAATGTGATGTAGCTGGTTACAGAGGAGGGTATTAATAAAAAGAGTCTAGTGAACTGTTGTTTGAGTGTTTTGTGTTTGTTCAGACAGTTCTTTGTAGTTTATTCATTTTTTTCCCCTCTGTCGTCCTTTCTAGGTGTTTGTTGGGGTGATGAAGTCTACCAAACTCCTCCAGAACTTCTCAGAAGAGCTGGAGACAAAGTCAAGCTGGTCTGCAGCCATGAAAGGAGCTACAACACACTCATGCAGTGGTACCAGAAGTCCACTAGAGACCGAGCTCTGAAACACATTGGGCATGTGTATTACAACAACATAGAGCATGAGAAGTCTTTCAAAGAGCATTTTAACATCAATGGAGATATGAGTGGAGACGGAGCAAAGAACGGCTCTCGGTTTATATCTAACCTGAAGGCCCCTGATCACAGTGCGGTGTACTACTGTGCGGCTAGCAGGGCACAATGACTTAACACCCCCTCTCCGTTAGACAAAAACTCTCAACCAACTTAGATCAACATGTATGGTTTTGAATAAGAACTCCTCCCAGCCAGCTGCTCTTGATTTGCTGCCATTGTCTGACATTATACAGTGATACTGTTTCATCTTCACTTCCTTTTCCTTTTCAGTAAAGGCCTCAGTTGGATCGCCATTGCTCACAAGACCCAGGTTGATATTGTCAGCAACTTACACCTCTAAAACTCTATGGTACATACTTTGAAAAAGTAATTTAAAAAGGCGTTTGAGTAACGTATTCATTTTGAGCAAGTCAAAATGATCCGTTTTCTTTTTTTCTGTTGCCTAGCAGGTAATGACCTGAATACAATAACATCCTACTGTAGGAATGTGGACATGGCTTTATTTTAAATGTTTTATCTATCACAATTAATACCTTCTTTATTTTCTCTGCAAAGGTGTCTGTCTGGGTCTTGATGTCCGTCAGTCTCCGTCTGACCTCTTCACCAAATCTGGAGACAAAGTGGAGATTTTCTGCAGCCATGATAAAACTGACTACAGGGTGATGCTCTGGTACCAGCGCTCACCTGGAGACACGGCTATGAAACTCATTGGATATTTGAACTACCAAGCTGACAAAATGGAGGAGTCATATAAAGAGCATTTCAAGTTGTCTGGAGATTTGGGGGTTAACACAGTAAAAAACGCTTCTCTAATCGTCCAAGTGGTTGGACCTGAGCAGGGTGCATTGTACTACTGTGCAGCTAGCAAAGCACGCTGACAAATATCCCCCCTGAACCTATCAAAAACACCACACAATTCTTTCTCATCAGTGGTTTTGATAAGACAAGCTCCAGACACCTGCTACTGTGGCTGTATTTTGGTCTGATGCAATCAGAGCAACATTAACTAGTAATGTGACACTGTTTCTATTTTATCGCTTCGGCTAGGCACATTCATTTAATTCTTTTTAAAGATTTTTTTTTGGGGCATTTTTTTCCCCTTTATTAGATAGTGACAGTGGATAAACAGGACAGGTGGGAGAGAGAGCTCATCAATAAATCTGTTTCCCATTACAGTGTGTAGATTAGAACAGTGTTAATGCAGTGCCACAATTCCCAGAAATATTAAACATGATTCTTTACTCAGGGGAGAGACTCCTCCCAGCCAGCTGCATTTACTCTGAAGTTTTTATCTTTACCAACATGTACAGTGACCATGTTTATTTATCACTGCCCTCTTCATACCTTAGTCATCTCAGCAGAGCCATTAGTTGATTCTCATCACAAACAGTGATGATCAGTGTGATCAGAAACAAACATCCTTAAAACTCTGTCACACAGTCGTATACGTCATCTAGACTTAAAAATATATCTTCTATGTTGACAAAGATAAAATGATGCCTTCTAGTTTTTGGCTGCCTCTCAGGTAATGACTTGAAAAAGTATTAATTCCATAGAATGTGGAAATGTTTGATTGATCTATTACAATGTATATCATTTCTCTTTCTCTGCCTAGGTGTCTGTCTGGGACTTGATGTCCGTCAGTCTTCCTTTGATCTCATCATGAAACCTGGAGACAAAGTCCAGATATTCTGCAGCCATGATAAAACTGACTACAGGTTAATGTATTGGTACCAGCACGCACCTGGAGACACAGCTATGAAACTCATTGGATATTTGTACTTTAAAGATGTCACAATGGAAGAGCCATATAAAGAACATTTTAATATTTCTGGAGATTTGGGGGGAAATTCAGCAAAGAACGCCTCTCTGATATTCAGATCTGGATTTCAGCACAGTGCAGTGTATTACTGTGCAGCCAGCTTAGCACAGTGACGGTTCTTTCTTTCTCCTTCATACAAAGGCATACAACTACTCCAACCACTATCCACATATATGCCCTTAAATTAGAACCTGAACAGGCCCCTCCCAGTCAGCTGCTTCTGATTTGACGCCATCATGTTTGCCAGCCACTGTACAGGAAGTGTTATTTAAACACTTCCCTTTCTTTTCCAAGTCAGCGCAGTCAGCTCAGCAAACCCATCAGTATTGGTCTATTACTAATAGTGAGACTCTGTGTAATCTGATACCAGATCTCAACGGTCTCAACAGTTTACATCCCTATAATTGTGACATTGAGATTGGCAGGAAGGATTTTAGAGCAACCATTTTATGCTGAGGAATTAAAAATGATAGGTTTTCTCTTTCTCTGTTGCCTAGCAGGTAATAACTTACTCAAATACAGTTAGCTCCTATGAATGTGGAAATGCTTTCATTTTAGATAAATGAGTACTCTATTTTCCTTCTTTTTCCAGGTGTCTGTCTGGGTCTTGATGTCCGTCAGTCTCCCTCTGACCTCATCACCAAATCTGGAGACAGAGTGGAGATTTTCTGCAGCCATGATAAAACTGACTACAGGGTGATGCTCTGGTACCAGCGCTCACCTGGAGACACGGCTATGAAACTCATTGGATATTTGCACTACCAAGCTGACACAATGGAAGAGCCATATAAAGAACATTTTAATATCTCTGGAGATTTGGGGGGAAATACAGCAAAGAATGCCTCTCTTAGAATCAAACATGTAGAACAAGAGCACAGTGCTGTTTACTACTGTGCAGCTAGAGAAGCACAATGACAAATATCCCGTCTGCACTTTACAAAAACTCTGCTCAATCTTTTCTCATCACTGGTTTATAATATGAAATGGAATAAACTGCTCCCAAACACCTGCTTTTGTGGTTGAACTTTGGTTTGACGCAATCATATCATCGTCAGCTACTGATACTGTGTTTCTATTATTTATTCTAAATAAGCCAGACGAGTTAAATTCTAAAATATAAAAAAGGACAGCACAGCGCCAAGCCTGACACAAGTGTCTTTACTAGTTTAAGACTGACGCAGTTGTCAAATTCCTGTTCAGCGCCCAAGACTAGGATTAGTGTACGTCTGACAGGGGTTGGGGGGCGTGGCATCACCATGGTGGTGATGATATTAACCCTGAGATGAAAAATGTTCCTGCATCCAGGGAACATGGAGCAACCTGGGGTCAAAGCTCTAAACTTTGATATGTACAGTTAAAAAAAAACAAAAAAAAAACATTTCAAATCCTCTGGAGATTTGAGTGGAGACAAAAAAGAAAATGTTTGCTTCCGATAATCAATCTAAATGCACTTGAACACACCGCAACATATTTCTTTGGCTTATTAGCAGGCCTGTAACAATGGGGCAAGGGGCGGCAGTTTGCCAACATACTGTTCCTGCGTTATGAGACATTTTTTAAGGCGTCTTCAAGGACAGACATTGTGTTCAATGGAAGAAGAAAAAACCACATAGCTACCCAGATAGCTGTATATTATTTATAACTGTAATTGCAATACCGTGAAACCGTGATGTTTATGTTGAAGGTTATCATACCGTCAGCATGTCATACTGGCCCATGCCTAGTAACAATTATTACATAATTGTCTAAATGTCAATTATTTTTAATTATTGCGGTGGCTTTGGCAAACCGCAATTAATTGCTAACATTAGCAAAGGTCTTTAGGCGTAAGACTAGTAAATGTCGATTTTGTTAAGATATGCTAAATTGTAATTATATATATTTTAACTTTAATTTTGATTGCTAGTTGTTGGCAATTGACCCTAAACAAGTTCATAGCAACAAAAATGACAAGGTGGTGGATACAGTTCGAAAAAAAAATTCTAGCCTAGTTGTTGTCTGTGTAATTACATTGTCTGGGTCACATAACTTTGATATATAACCAAAATATGTATCCTGGTATTCATTCAAAACTTTAATTTGTTTAAAAAAAAAGTAATAAATACTTTTAAATTTGACCAAAAGAAAATGAGACAATTACAGCAAAATTTGGAATCGTCACAGCTCTACTTAGTAAGACAGTACATCACCCATCTGTCCTTGACAAGATCTCCTCAGCTGAAGCATCCTGAAGTCAGCAGGCAAACCTTTGTAGTACACCTTGAAAGAAACGCCTCAATATGTCCTCCTCTCTAGAGTTATATTCCTCTTTATTCAAGAGCGCATTGTTTCAATTTGAGAGCACTTCTCACTGACATTACGTTCAGATTTTGAAAAAAATGTACCTCAAAACCTTGCTCTCATACTCAAATCTTTATCTTATTGCTCTGAAAAACTATAATGATTTAAGAAATAGCAGTTACACTTTGAGGAAAACAACAAGAAGGCAGATTTTATTTTCCTACTAGAAGAGAAACAGAATGAATGAAACCAGTGCTCCCCCCCCACCCTACCCTGCTCCACAAAGCTCTGTAGAGACCCCAGTTTGCTGGTCATTTAACAAAATGCCATCTCATCTGATCATTTCCATCATCATGGTGTTCTGGATTGAAGGTATTGAGCATTCATGACAATGCCACTTTTTCTATTTCATTTGTAATTAACGCTCAAAAAATCCACTGGAGGAATAGAGGTGAAGTATTTAAAGAGTAATGTTTTATACACTTCATTACTTATTTTACTTAAATACCTGCATATGTGTAGTTAACGCCAAATGTACAAAGATTTGATATTGTCATTATGGTCTGCTCATGCATAGTTAAATAAGCTGCGCGCTGATTGGTTGGTGTGCAACAAGCTTTGCTGCAGCACACAAACATGACTAACAGCACCCATTAAAACATCCAAGGTGGAGATAGCATGGATACGGTATCTATTTGAGCCTGAATCAGAGGAAGAATCTGACATAGAGGAGCAACCTGCCAGTAGATTGGAAATGACTTCTTCAGACTGGTAAGTTTTGTCATTTAGCATTTACTTACATTTTCAACAATAGCGCTTCGTTGTCATACTAGTGTAATACTCCCACTTCAGTGTTGTAGCCTAAGCATAACGTTATATTAGGTTTCTTTTTAGTATTGTAACCAACATAACTTATTAATTTGCACACGGACAAATATTTTACAACTTGTACCCTCGCAAGTTCAGTCAAGATGTCCAGTTGGCTGAAAAGTTAGTGGCCAGTTTGTAGTGGGCAGTTCATAGAGCTGCTCACAATGAAAGTCTCTTAGTCACTATTGTAATATTGTTACCGTATACTCTCCTGCTGAATAGTGATTGATTGTGATTATGAGTTACGTACATTCTTTACCACGCAGTAGTAATATGTAATCTTACAACAGGACGTCCATTTAGCTGGACAGGAGCCTACCATTTCTGTTCAGTTTGTATGCTACGTCTAAAGTATTATTACTACTCTCTCCTGTCAGTACATCTGTTATCTTGCAACTATTATCCTGCAGATTAGGTCATCTGAATATGAGATTATTACCTTCTTAACATGTAGTAATATGTAAAATTACAACTACGGTACATCCATCTTACCTTGGCAGGTGGAAACTGTGCACACATGCCCCAGGAGAGAGAAAATATGTGGCCAATAAATACCTAAGGTAAATAAAACTAGAGTTACATTAACTCAAGCTACTTTATGCTTTCTGCTCATTCAACATTACGAAATAACAACAGGCTCATTATGTTTGTTTTTACAGGTCATGAGAAGAATGACCCAGGTTCCTGAGGAGGTAACCTGTATGATTGACCACCCTGGCCTTCATCCGCTGTGCCTCAATATATATTCTTTGCAAAATACAATGAATATTTACAGAGTTGACCACAACCAGTTAAGAATCAGAGGGATGGAAAGGTGAGGCCAATTTGATACCACTGTTAGCAGTTCAAGTATATAAATAAAATGTTTATAACAATACCCATTGATTATTGGTTCAGCATTATTACAAAAACACTGTATTATCAAGACGACAAAATTAAAAACTTTATTTTGTCAAAACAATCATTACTCTGAAATCTATAAGATAAAAAATGTGGTTGTCCACTACACCCTGTTCTCATTGCAGGCAATGCAGACACATGGCATATAGGACTTTTGTGAGCTGGTGCTGGGGTTTTTTTTGGAAGAAGTGTCCGTGTTGTGATCCCCTTGTGTTGTGCTGCGTATATGGAGGAACTTTCTGGATGCTTCAGGACAGTATGTTGGGTTCAGGTTCCCCCCTCGACTGAACCGTGACACATCGTACATGGAAGGCCTGTCGAGCTGACGGACCGCTTCCAGATAAGTAAGGGGGTCATCGATGATCTCCTCAAACACCAGTTGCATCAGGTCTAAGACATAGCCTGTTGTGTGTGAAAAGTAATTTTTAGCACCTATACCATTGCACATTTGGATTTGTTGTTTTTAGTGTGTGAAAAGTTATTTTTAGTGCCTATTCGATGTAAATTTTTATTTTTTGTTTGTAATAAAAAAATATTCAAACTTACAAATTGTTGGCTCTGTCTTCACTTGTTTGACGTGTAACCCCCCCTTTTCGCCTTTGGGAACAGAAGTCTGTCCATTAGTTTCCCCTTGGCTGTCTTCCGTTGTGGGGGCGATCAGCCTCCTCATTGAAGTTCATGGCTGCAAGATACAACTTGAAACAAAAAACATAAATTTTGTAACATAACTGTATTAACTTTTACACACACCAAGCAAAATACTCCAGTTAACCTCCAGCAGAAACAGTTGATAAACTTCTAAGCTGTGTCAGCGCTGGACTCTAACCAGTATTGTTACAAGTGCCTTACAATCAGAGCAGCTTAAAACTGAAATGATTTGCATTTAGATGGCCGGCAATTAGGCTTGATGTCTCTAGGCCATTGCTCGTGTCTCACACCTTCACTGAACAAAACCAGTTTCTGCAGACAATTTGTCACATTTGCCTTTTCTAAAGACTTGTTTTGTGGAATGACAGAGTTCATAGGGAGTGTACATACCTGCATAACATTCCAATGAAGGGGATAACATTTTTGGGAGCAAACTGCTGGATGACACTGTGGAATGAATCCACAGTGATGGCTATGTTTTCCAACATCAGTAAGGTATCTCTTGTTAAAGTAAATCAAAAAGGCATCTTCAACACACAATTTAGCGTTCAGTCATATCTTTTGTATACAAACACATTCATACCTATTGTCCAAATTATTTTCACCAGCCTCCCCCACATAAGGAAATGCAATTGATTGAGATTAGACCAATTAACGATAATACAGATAAATAGTTCTATTCCAACTATAAATAGTTCACTAATGTGTTGTGAATGGCTCACATATTTGATAAAGGTAGCTACTCACTCATCATGGTAACATTCTTGGATAACACCGCTCTGCTAAATGCTACCCAGTCATGATGCTTCACAAACACCATAAGACGTCTGGGTTTGTAAGAATAATTAGAAAGGTTACCTTCGTATGTGAGGTCTTAATGTCATATGAGACAGTTCTTTTTCTAACTTCGTTCGGTGTTTCACTATGGGAATCGCCCCGGCATGACCAACTATGGAAGCTCCAATGACACCACGTCTGTCCGTGACAGACAGGTCGAACTGTGCTGGGGCCACGCCCCCTCATATAATCACAGTCGACCGGCTCCTTACAAAAACATTCTCGCTTTCTTCCCGTGAAGAAACTATATTAAACTCCCTCAGCGCTTCTAGGCTAGCTTGGTTGGTTATCTGCTAACAGTTCACAGACGGACCGTGTTGGAATAAAATGTATTCAAATCATGTGTGCTTATAAACATATTCATGTAGTGCATTATATTAATCATATGTGTTAAATTCATTAGATTTTCAGGTAAAAGAGCTAAAGCATTACACATAGTCTGCTTGGTTTCAGTGTGATTATTGGGTACACTTCTGAATAAGAAGCATGTAGTTTATAGTTCACTGTGACCTTATCATAGGTTGTTTTGGTACAATGTGTCCAACCATAGCTCTGCCGAGTGTGTTGAGTCTGAAAAGCAGGGCTAAGGGTGGTTAGGGACACGTCTTGTGTTTGGGTGAAGGGCCTCTCCAGTAGCAGTCTGAGACCTGTTATCTACTGTGCAGGCCAATCGCTGCTAGACACGAATCTTACGAACAGGTCACGTGGTAGCAACTGAACCCCCCCCCTTGAGGACAAAAATCATGCAGAAAGAGCTAGAGGGTTAGACAAACTTGGGAGAGCTATGGATGCATGTTCTCTGTAACTTTGTCTCTGGAATGTGAATAAACGTTCTTTTATCCAACCTACTGACTTGAACCCTTCTTCCTGAAAGAACCTAGAAGGGCAGGATGTCAGCCCAACAACCGTTAAGGACTACGTCGCCGAACGCAGTTTCCGACCCAGTCTGGATTTGCTGAGTAAGTACTTCGATTGAAGTTTTACCTTGTAATTACACAGTTAAAGCAGTGTCCGCGTTACGGCGAACTGTCTTTTTCTGCCGGCTAGTCGGTATTTGCTTATCGGCTGCTAGCGTTGTAACTCTTATACCCTTTGGCTAACGCGTTACGGCGAGTCTTCCTGGGTGTTTGGTTAGCATTTACTTGGTAACCAAACCGAGTACCTGGAGTGAGCTAACGGTACAAGATTAAAGTTAGCGCGGGCTAAACCCCGGGTGCTACTTTAGCCGACAGGCTAACGTGTTACGACGTGCCTGCTTGGGCTGTATATTTACGCCATCTTTTCTTCCTTTCCAGTATGTCCTCTGCAGCGGCCCCCGCCAAAGGGCCGGAGCCGAAGGCGAGTGATGCTGTATCCCCGCGTCATGCGGGGCATCCATATCGGGCAGGGACCCTCACCCGATGTGTATAGCATGCATGGGCGCTAAACACGCTCAGTCGGCGCTGGCTGACCCCCAGTCGTGCTCCCACTGCACAGCTATGTCGGAGAAAATACTGGAAAGGCGACTGAGAGTGGCCGTGGCTAATAGTCAGGACCCATGTCTGTCTGGAGCCACCCCAAAGGCCACAAGCAGCACCCATCAGCCGTGAGCTACACCTAGCTGGGCGGACATGATGGACGAGGAATCCCCGGTCATGCCTCCACTTTTCGAGGACCTCCTCATCGACCCGGAGGGCGATGCCATCTCCGGCATCTCCTCGACATGGATGGAATGGAGGACGAGGAGGAAGACTCCACATTCCCCATTCCACAATCAAGGCCCTCTAGTGCATCCGATACTGCTCCCCCAGCGGACAGTAACTTGTACAAGGTCTGTAAACGGGCAGCGGCTAAATTGGGAATACAGTGGCTGGCAGCCCAGGACCCCGAGGGGGCGGAGAGAGACCTGTACGATGGCAAGAGGCTCCCACCAGCCCAGCCACCGGCGAAACAGCTTCTGCAGGCTGTGCCTGCCTGTATGAAGGAGATGAGTTGGTACTGGTCCAGCCCTTTTAAGAGTAGGCTCCCAACCAAGGGCTGCTCTAAGCTTGAGATCTTCGAGATGGGGGCACTGGGGCTGGCCGAACCCCCAGCGGTGGAGCCTTCAGTGGCTCATCACCTCCACCCAAACCGCCGCTCTCTCTCAGCCTCCCACAGCATTCCTCTGCCTAACAAGACGGAGCGGCTCACCACCTCCATGTTTCAGAGGATGTACAGATATGCAGCACAGTCAGTCTGCTCCCTGAATGCAATGACACTGCTGGCTGCATACCAGGCGGAAATCCTGGAGGACATGGGCCGCCAGCTGGACTCAGGAGCCCCTAACCCGGTTCTTTGGGACGAAATCTGTGTGGTGAATGACCTGGTGCTGCGCTCCTTACGGGGTGCAGTGCAGGGCTGCGGGCATGTAATGGGGCTCGCAGTCGCAGGTGAGAGGGCCTTGTGGCTGAACCTGTCAGGCCTGAGTGACACACAGAGGGCGGGAGTCATGGACGCGACGTATGACCCCACCAAAGGTCTGTTTGGTCCAGCTCTGGAGAAGATGAGAGAGGCCAGCACCCTCAGGAAACAGGAGGGTGAAGCCTTTGACCTCTGCCTGCCCCGGAGGCACACACCCCGTCCCCAGCAGGGACAGAGAGGTAGCTTTGCTGCGGCGACAGCAAAGGTAACGCACGGGGCTGCAAGGCCACAGAGGCAGGCCACTGGCCCACAGACTGGCCAGCAGTCTCGGTCAGACAATTCCAAGCCATGGGGTAAACACTCCTTTGCGGCTGTGGCAGCAAAGAATCGCCACTCCCACCCCGGAGAAGGGAAAAGCAGCCATCCTAACCCCCCCAGCTTCTCCCTCCCCCCCAGGTTCTCCCTCCACCCCTCCAACAAAGAGGAGGAAGGTTAGAGAGGTAGAGAAAAGCCCCAAAGTTTGTGGTTCAGGGGCCCTGGTGTTACACAGTTCTCCAGTGAACACCCCTCAGTTTCTCTCCCTCCTCATCCAAGAGGAGAAGAGTCAGGGGCAGAAAGTGTTAAAGTGTCACCAAGCACTTTTACCATGTTCAAAAGGGAAACAAATAAAGCATGCATTTTCGCATCCAGGTGCAGAGCCAAGGGCGAAATGCTTCCCCCAAAACAAAATAAAAACACCCAAAATAAACCTGAACCATCAGGTCCCTGCAGGGGGAGCTCTCGCTCCTCCCAGGGGAGACCGCTCCCTCCTGGCCAAGGAGGTAACGTCACTGCAGTGCGACTACAAGGGTCCCCTCTCGGTCCGAGCGGACAGGTGGTGCGCATGCGCAGTTCACTCATGGGTTCTGTCCACTGTTTGTCAGGGCTACAGACTACAGTTTGCTATGAAACCACCCAGATTCAACGGTGTGTTAGTTTCGTTGGCAAAAGGGGAGGCAGCGCAAGTCCTGCAGGACGAAATAACATCCCTGTTAAACAAACAAGCGATCAGAGCGGTGCCGAGCAAGGAAACGCATCAGGGGTATTACTCCCGCTATTTCCTCATTCCCAAGAAAGGGAGCTTGTTACTTCGCCCGATTTTGGATCTCCGTGTGTTAAACAGACATCTACGAAAATACACATTCAGGATGTTAACACACAAAGTGCTCTGTCGTTCAATCCGCCCGGGGGATTGGTTTGTAACGATAGACCTTTCAGATGCATATTTCCACATCGCCATTTACCCCGCACATAGGATATTTCTCAGGTTTGCGTATCAGGGCAGAGCCTACGAATACCAAGCCATCCCATTCGAGCTGTCATTAGCACCGAGGGTGTTCACCAGGTGTGTGGAGGCGGCGCTGTCTCCGTTGAGGAACAGCGGTATCAGAATATTTTCGTACATAGACGACTATCTGGTCTGCTCCCACTCTCGGGAGCAGGCTGCCAGAGATTCCACTACGGTGAGAAATCATCTCAGGGATTTGGGGTTCAACATAAACTGGGCGAAGAGCCGAGTAGAACCCACGCAATGTACGGAATATTTGGGTCTCAAAATAAACTCCCTCTCCTACCGCGTCACGCTATCGGAGGGGAGACTAGCGTCTCTGGGGCACTGCCTCTCCCTTTCCGGCTGAGCAAAGCCGTGCCGTTCAGACTATGCCTACGCCTGCTCGGCCTGATGGCGTCAGTAGTGTCGGTGGTACATTTGGGGCTGTTAATGATGAGAGATTTTCAGCGTTGGGTGGCAGCATTACACATGTGCCCACACAGTCACCTCAACCGAAAGGTGAAGATAACGCTGGCGTGCATAGCAGCCCTCCACCCGTGGAGAGACACTCTGACTCTCGCATCAGGTGTCCCACTTGGGGCGGTGTCATCCAGGGTAACCATGACAACGGACGCATCCCTGTCAGGATGGGGAGCGACGTTGTTGGGGAGAACCGTGAATGGCACATGGAGCTGGAGATTAGCCCAAGCTCACATAAATGTCTTGGAGCTTATGGCAGTGTTTCTGGCTCTAAAACATTTCCTGCACTTTCTCCAGGGTCGTCATGTTTTAGTAAAAACAGACAATTCCACAATGGTCGCATACATCAACCGCCAGGGCGGCACTCGCTCATTGCAGCTACACAAGTTAGCTCGCAGGGTGATTTTGTGGAGCAGCGTGAGACTGCTGTCTCTCCGAGCAACACACGTGCCAGGCGTTTTAAACAAGGGTGCAGATCTCCTGTCACGGGGGAATCCTCTGTACGGAGAGTGGACTCTCCACCCACAGGTGGTGGAACAAGTCTGGCGGAGATACGGTCAGGCAACCGTAGATCTCTTCGCCTCGCAAGAAAACACGAAGTGTCCAATGTTCTTCTCTCTGTCAGACGTAAATGCACCGTTGGGCGTGGATGCTCTAGCTCACTCGTGGCCAAACGTGCTACTCTATGCATTTCCCCCCCTCAGTCTTATCTCCCCCACTCTGGTGAGGGTGAGAGGGCAGAGCTTGTCATTAATCCTGATAGCGCCGCGGTGGCCATCCAAGCATTGGTTAGCCATGGCCTCTCCCCATTCGCAGGGACCTTCTCTCCCACCCGGACCGCATAGCACTCTGGGCTTGGCCCGTGAGAGGTGGAACCTGAATGCAACAGGCCTGCCAGAACAGGTCATTGACACCATTCAGAGCGCAAGGGCCGCGTCCACCCGCTCTCTTTACAGCGGAAAGTGGCGGGTTTTTGAGGAGTGGTGCGAACGTAGGGATACAATCCCTTTTCAGTGTTCTGTGGTGGACCTGCTGTGTTTCCTGCAGTACCTGATGGATGAAGGGAAAGCTTTCTCCACAATTAAGGTGTACTTGGCTGCTGTCTCAGCCTGCCACGTGGGTTTCGGGGATAAGCCCGGAGGGCAGCATCCCTTAGTTTGTTGTTTCATGAAAGGGGCACGCCGCAAGCTCCCGGTTTCCAGGCCCCTGGTTCCTCTATGGGACTTGTCGGTCGTGTTGGACGCCCTCTCTCATCACCCGTTCGAGCCTATGGAGGCGGTGGGGATGAAGTTTGTCTCTCTTAAAACAGCTTTGCTCTTGGCTTTAACCACTGCAAAGCGAGTGAGTGACTTACAGGCTTTGTCTGTTCAGCCAACCTGTCTCCAGTTTGCCCCAGGGCTCTCTAAAGTCTGTCTGCAGCCCAACCCAGCGTTTGTGCCTAAGGTGGTGGAGTCAGCTTACAGGTGCCCCTCAATGGAGCTCTGGGCTTTCCACCCGCCTCCGTTCTGCTCAGAAGAGGAGGAAAGGCTTCACCGGTTGTGCCCTGTCCGGGCCCTGCACATGTATGTGAGTCGGACAGCTGTGTTCAGAAAAGCTGATCAGCTGTTTGTGTCCTGGGCTACTCCCCACAAGGGTAAGCCATTGTCCCGCCAGAGGCTGTCCCACTGGATTGTGGAGGCTATCTCATTGGCCTATGAGTGTAGAGGTTTGCAGGCCCCTCTGGGCCTGAGAGCTCATTCAACAAGAGGCATGGCCACTTCATGGGCCCTTTTCAGGGGTGTTTCAGTGGCAGACATTTGTGCAGCAGTGAGCTGGGCTACGCCTCACACTTTTGTGAGGTTCTACAGACTCGATGTTTCCGGACCGTCCCTGGCACGGGCTGTGCTGGAGGTGACGGCGCCTGGGTTGGGGTGACTCTCAGTTCAATGGTATTTGGCTTCGGGAGATTCAGGCAATCCGGGAGTGGTCTATATCTCCCATAGTGAAACACCGAACGAAGTTAGAAAAAGAACTTTAGGTTACTTAACGTAACCCCGGTTCTTTGATAACAGAGTGAGGTGTTTCACCAACATGTCCCTCCTTGCTGAGACACGGAAAGAAACCTATCTGGAATGTTTTTGTAAGGAGCCAGTCGACTGTGATTATATGAGGGGGCGTGGCCCCAGCACAGTTCGACCTGTCTGTCACGGACAGACGTGGTGTCATTGGAGCTTCCATAGTTGGTCACGCCGGGGCGATTCCCATAGTGAAACACCTCACTCTGTTATCAAAGAACCGGGGTTACGTTAAGTAACCTAAAGTTGTGTCCCACGAGAAGCCGCACTCGGAGCATCTGTTTGGCATGCTGCGTCTTTGTGTTGTCGTTCTTGTGATGTACTCTGAAATTAAAAAAGTGCAAATAAATACATTGCAGCCTATATACACACTGTTTTCACAAGATTGATATTGTCATATTAAATGATAACGTTTCCAGTTCTTTTGTCGAAGCAAACGGGATGACATAGCTAGCTAGGGGAGAAACATTACAGCTTAGCTAGCAACCAAACTATCATGATTCTACTCAGCTGCAGTTAGCTATCTTACTGAAATACAATAAAGATTAACCTGACAAAGTGGACAAACATGCATCATGAACTGTAGATGTAGCTACGTACATGACAACACAGGGGATTTATTAGAATGAAACACAGTTAGGAAAATGAAACGTTAGCCCTTTTGCCAATCCACTTGATCAACACACATGCTACCTATGCTAGCTACAGGATACGTTAGCATTGCCAATGTTACTGTTAGCGACAAAATCATACTTACAGCTTGTGGTTGTGATGACCTGACAGTCGGAACAGCAACAGCAGCTTTTTAGCTACTTTAAATTTTAAAAGTTTTGATAACTGTCCTTGGTGAAATGGTACGAGCAAATTAATAATTGAGTGTCGAACTTCACTGGGATCTCCTTCTAGAGAAACATCAGCCATGCCCATTGAGTTTTTGGTTCCTTGGGAAGACTATGACCAGTGTCCCCATTCCCTGTACAGCCTGGAGCACTGCATTTACGACCCGGGTTCATTGTCAATATCCTGGAAAATATTCCAAACTTTCTTCTTTGTAAATCCCGTCAAAGTACACGAGCAGCGTTCTCAGTTGGACATCCACTAGACCTAGCTACGTTCTGAACTGGTCTCAGGTCAGGGGCCTGTATGTTAATTTTGGGGCGTGACCGTTCTCCTAATACATCCATGGGCGTGACAAAGCTACAGGTTTTGAGATCCTGACGTCATCTTTTGGCTTTGTTGGGATTCGCCCGTTTTTGGCGGCAGTTTCAAAATGTGAGATTTGCAGAGGAAAGGCATGTCAATGGGATTTTGAGCTTCTATTTATGTCTTATTTACCCACCAAACTGTCGTTATTCACATATGACAAGTTAAAATCGGTTTTGCATTCTATCATTCCTTTAAAGTCAACCTGAGCCTCACACATCAAATCCCGAGATATGACACCATCCTCTGGTATCAGCGCTCAGCAGGAGACACTGCCCTGAAGCTGATTGATGTATTTTAAAACTCCTAAGGTCGAGCCACTGTTTGACAGCCAGTTTAGAGTGAGTGGAGATGGAGAGAAAACAGTGTATCTTCACATCCTGAACTTGAAACACCCTGAAGACAGCGGAGAATATTTTTGAGCAGCAAGCATACAGTACACAGAAACAAAGACAGTGATGCGCTCGTACAAAAACCTCCATAATGATCCAGCAGACAACAGCACACCAACAGGAAACCACTGAAACCATGTGACACAGTATCAAAGCTTTGAACAAAAAAACATTAGTATTGATTAGAATTAGTTAGGTTCCTTTAGCATGTACAGTAAATTTAGGGCGAAAAGTATACAACACTCACAAAAGTGGTTGTTCCACAGTCATTGATTAATGATATATTTTGCTATTCAGCTCTCTCCCCTCTACAGATTATAATAATTTATTGTTAAGTAATAAGTTATTTCATCATAGTCATTTTAACTTGCTTCCTGTTTAACAGATTCCCTCAGATGATTTAAGCCTAGTCCACACATACTGTACACAGGTATTTGTTTTTAAATGTAGGCGTTTTGGCGCTTTCTTCATGCAAACTGCATTTTATGTCACTGAAAACAGACGTTTTGAAAATAATACCTGCCAGGGTGAAGATTTCAGTGTTGACCCGTAGGCAAAGTTTTTGGCTTGCTGTTATCTCTTTGGTGAAGCGTGGCCTAAATAGTGCTGGTTCTATCCCTGCAAACAGGACTTGTACATAAATGTACATTTATTCCTACTAGATATAGCGGTATCGCCTCCGATACTGCCTAAAACGCTAGTATCAGGAAGTACTGGAGTGTATGCACCGATTCGATACCACATAATAATTTGGAAACAGTTAAACAAAAATCTCCCTTGATACTTTTCCTTTATGAACTTTTTAAATTCCCCTTCAGAACACAAGACAAAAAAGAGTTGGCACTCATAATGTAACAAGCAAAATAATCGTTTTTCTCGATTACTTTGTTCCGGTGATCGTTGGGAGCCAAAATCAAAATCATGATCAAAATTTGATTAATTGCACAGCCCTATATCACCGCCCTGGTTCTGACATGCGCTTGACAACGCTTCCATTGTGTTTTTGTCTTGTCATTCAGACAGAGATTTGTTTTTTAAACCGTGCTTGTGTGCACAGGATTTTTTTTTTTTTTTTTAAGAACTAAAAGAGGGAAAAACCCGGTTTCCAAAAATACCCGTGTACGTGTGTACTACACCTCAGATGACCATTGCATGAGTCAGAATCAGAACAGTGAACAGCAGAGAGCAGTGAAAACACACAACCATGAAGATGTACAGTCAGTAAGCTCCTCCTTCCTCATTACAAACATGCAATAAAAGGATGATTTCACAACAATGTATTTTGATTCATGCCTTTGCATATCTCTGTATTAGTCACAGTTCAGACGTGAGCCACCACAGTGAATATTATGCCTAGATGAGGATTTTAAAATGTTTGTCATTTTGTTTTTTTCTGTCTTCGCTAACAGGTACTAAGTCCTAAGATGTGTGTAATTTCTCATTATGACACAAGCCTGTCTGTCTACCCTCGGTTTTTATTTTTCTCCTCCAGACACTGTGATGTAGTTGCTTACGATCCAACAATCACCTTCTCTGATAAAACCTGAGCAAGAAGAAGCCCGTCTTGACTGTTACCATGGAGACAACAACTACCCCCACATGCTTTGGTACCGACACAAGTCAGCAGCAGGAGGCCAGAGGGACCTGGAGCTGATCGGTGTGCTTCATTATGAAAAAACAAACTTTGAGGAGAACTTTGAAGCACGTTTCAACATGACGGGCCACTCAAAGGGCCGAGCTCAACTCGTCATCTCCAACACAAACCCAGCAGACAGTGCAGAGTATTTCTGTGCAGCGAGTTAGCACGGTGTTTCAACTCATCTGGCCCCTTTACAAATAGCTGGTGGCCCACAGCAACATGCCCCTGCGTCAGACCTAATCTGCCTCGATAAAGACAGCAACATACTTCAGCTGTTTTCTTTCCCTGTTGAGGAATAACAAAAGGTATAAAAGTAATACGTAAGATGAATTATAATGGGTTAATCAAACAAAAAACAGACTAAACATGCACATGGTGTGCACATAAACATGGCAAACACAACTGCTCCAGTCTTCCTTCTGTATCTCTTTGGTCATTTTAATACTGCAGAGAGTCTGATGTCATTTACTCCACACAGCTCTCAAGTGTTGGATTTAATTTTCCTAAATCAAAATAGACTGCAGGTAAAGTAAAAAAATAAATAAAAAAACATTTAAAAAAAAACACATAGGCACAACCTGGCTTCCTCTCATCTAATGTGTGGTTAAAATATGTGTTTAATATAGAGTATATTTTCATCATTTGTTCCTCTGAAGCAAATTTCAAAGAAAAAGCCATATACATATAAAAAAGCATGTAACCACATAACTTCTATTTAAGGGATTTAGTTAGTTAGATAAAGTATGTTTAGTATGCTGGTAACAGCTTTTCTGATTCCTGTGTTTCAGATGTCTGCTGATCACTAGGCCTAACTACATCTCCAGTCTTCCCAGTGTCTTGGCAGAAATGCAATGGTACCAGAAAGACACCAATTCTAAAAAATCTGCACTGCTATGGACAGCTGAGAGGTTTTCAGTTCAAATAGAAGCAGTGGTCTCTGGTGAAAAAAACATTCAGAAGGAGAAAGAGGCTGTTTATCTGTGTGCTGCCAGTCTACAGACCTCAGCTCTGTGACAGAAACATTCAGTGGAGACAGAGAGGCTTTTTATTGTTAGGCCTGCAACAATTATTACATAATTAATTGTTGTTTTTTCGCCAATTTTTTGTTTAACCGCAATTAATTGCTAACAGAGTATGACTGTTGATGCTAATTTTCAGTTTCATGTTCATATAAGAAAAAAAGACAATGTTACATATTTTTTTTAAAAAGGCACGGTTTACTTCATAGGGACTTGTGTTATTATCTGAGTCACTTGACTGTGATACAACCAAAAGATGTACTCTGGGATTTATTCAAAACTTTAATTTGTTTGATTGATTTATTTGACGGAAAGAGACATTTATATTTTTAATCACAACTGCTTCAGAGACAATGTCACATTAACAATTAATCAAATAAGGAAAGGAACCACACTGGAGATCATATCAGTGACTTTTACTACATGTTTCACTCATATTAATGAAAGGGAAAAAGACAAAAAATAAAGTCAATCAGGAATAAACTGCTCTCTAAAATAAAAAATATATTGTTATTTGTTATGAAAAAAATAATCACCTATGTCTGTGTTTTCCTGTAAAGTAACCAACTGCAGTCTGTCCTGAATAGATTCAACCAATAGGTGGAGGCACAGCACCTGGCATGAAGCTTTTATCAAGAGAATACTGTATATTGATGAACCGACAGACACAGTGCCCGCCATCCTCACCCTGAGCCTCGTTTTTCTCAGAGCAATACTTCCCTCACATCAGTGCCTCACAATGTCTTCTTCACCTTTGCACACATTTGGTTTTCTCTTCATCTGGCTTTCGTGTACGATCTCAAATTACTTCCTGAATTACGTGAAACTATGATTAGCTATGTTTAAAAAGCTACTAAACAAACATGTTATATAAAATTACAAAACTGTATTCTCGTCTTTTGAGTATACTTCTACCGTTTCATCTAAATCTGCTTCCTCCACAGGTCAGGCGAGCGCCATCACATTTCAACAGTCTGTTCCCCAGATAGTGAATGAGGGGACTGAGGTCCAGATAAACTGCATCCATGATGATGCTAATCGTCTAGTAATGCTCTGGTATCAGCAAAGAGAGGACAGTCTGTCTGTGACCCTCATTGGTTATGGATATGAAAGCAGCCAAAACTATGAGGGTCAGTTTGAAGACCAATTCAAGCTGACAAGAGACGGCTCAGTGAGAGGCGCTTTGATTATACGCAAAGCAACCCTGTCACACTCGGCTGTGTATTTCTGCGCCGCCAGTACACAGTGATGTGGTTTAATGCCACTCCCTCACTAAAAACCCTCCTGGTCTCACATGAGGTGGTGTGTCTCTTTAGACAGACTCTCACTGAAGAAAATTTCTCCTGCAGCAGAACAAACCTGGAGGATGTCTCCAACTGTGATCGGATTTCTTCTCATCTTGCTTTCATGTAATGAAATTTGCTGCAAAAATAACTAATTGTGTGTAGGTAATTTTATACAGCACTCATATTTTTTCACAGAGGCTTTTGTATCAACCACTTTTCTAAATCTTTTCCCCCCCACAGACCAAGCTAAGAGTGTGACGTTTCAGCCGTCTCGTCCAAGAATAATCAACGAAATGTCCAGGGTGGATTTTAAATGCAATCACAATGATGGCACTCTGAATGTAATGCTCTGGTACCAGCAAACAGAGGGCGGACTGATTAATTTAATTGGATACAGCTACACTGGCAGTGATCCCAACTATGAGCAGCAGTTTAAAGATCGGTTTAAGATTACACGAAAGAACACCCAAACAGGCGCTCTGATCATTGACAGTGTCAATCTATCCGACTCGGCTGTGTATTTCTGCGCTGCCAGTACACAATGATGTGGTTTAATGCCACTCCCACACTAAAAACCCTCATGGTCTCACATGGGACTCTCACTGAAGAAAGTTTCTCCTGCAGCAGAACAAACCTGGAGGATGTCTCCAACTGTGATCGGATTTCTTCTCATCTTGCTTTCATGTAATGAAATCTTACTGCAAAAATAACTAATTGTGTGTAGGTAATTTTATACAGCACTCATATTTTTTTTCACAGAGGCTTTTGTATCAACCACTTTTCTAAATCTTTTATTTTCCCCCAGCAGACCAAGCTAAGAGTGTGACATTTCAGCCGTCTCGTCCAAAAATAGTCATGAAATGTCCAGGGTGGATTTTAAATGCAGTCCAAATAATAATGCTCTTAATGTAATGCTCTGGTACCAGCAAACAGAGAGCGGTCTGACTAATCTAATTGGATATGGCTACAGTGGCAGTGAGCCCAACTATGCGCTGCCAGTACACAGTGATAATAATAATAATAATAATAAAATTTATAATGCCCTTTACATTTCAAATGAAATCTCTAAGTGCTACAGTAGCAAGGAGTTAAAAACAGTTCCCACAATGTAACAAAATCAACGAATAGCAATAAAACACCATAAGACTAAAATGAAAACTATGACTGTTAAAAGGCCTTTTGAAATAGGAATGTCTTTAGGCCCTTCTTAAAAATCTCCACAGTTTGTGGGGCCCTTAGGGTCTCTGGGAGTGCATTCCAGAGCCGTGGGGCAACTGCCTGGAAGGCCCTGTCTTCCATAGTAGAGTTTAGTCCTTGGTTGGTGCAGGCAGTAGGTAGAGATGGAGGAGCGGAGGTTTCGTGAGGTGGTGTGTGGGGTGAGGAGTTCACTGAGGTAGGCAGGGGCAGTTCCATGTATGCACTGGTGGGTAAGTAGACAGATTTTGTACTGAATTCTGTGTTTAATGAGCAGCCAGTGGAGGGATTTCAGGACCGGAGTGATATGATCATATTTGCGCCTCCTCGTCAGGACCCCGGCAGGGCAATTCTGAATATGCTGGAGCTTTTGCAGGCTCCTGCCAGGGATCTTGACGAGGAGGGCATTACAGTAGTCCAACCTGGAGGAGACAAAGGCATGGATCAACTTCTCAGCATCTGGTTGGGAGAGGGAGGGACTCAGTTTGGCAATGTTTTTGAGGTGGAGGAAGGAGACCTTACAGAGGTGACGGATGTGGGTGTCAAATGTAAGATTTGAGTCAAGTCTGACTCCAAGGTTTGTAACAGAGGTAGACAGGGCAATGTGATGACCAAAAATGGATATATTGCTGAGGGAGGAGGACTGGGATTGGTGTGGGGTACCGATCAGGATGGCTTCGGTTTGGCTGCTATTTAGTTGAAGAAAGTTGTCAGACATCCATGCCCTTATCTCCTCCAGGCAAAACTGAAGTGCAGACGGCAGAGTTGAGGGGGGTGTGGAGTCCATTTTTATGTATAGTTGTGTATCGTCTGCGTAACAGTGGAATGAAACTTTGTGTTTATGGCATAGACTGTATATATATTGATGGACAGAGCATCCAGTTTGGCAAAGTGCTGCAACTGCGGAAGTAACTTAAAGCTGCATTCTATCTGAATTCCTGCAGAGGGCGACACGCGTGGTTGCAAAAGGAGGTCGGTTTCTATAAACGTCTATGGAGAAATGACCCACTTCTTACTTGATTTATTACCTCAGTAGACATCTTCATAATGAGTTTGTGGTCTCAATCGATAGTTTTAAGCATTCTGCAACACATAATGTTCATTTTTTAAATTACGGTCTCGTTGATTTTAAAATCGGCGATAAAGCAGGGGTTGTTTTAGGCCGTGGCTATGATGTGATTGACAGTTCTCGGCCTGTCAATCATGACAGAGCGTTAGCAAAGCTTGTCCATGGCACGTGAACTTAATTTTTGGGAGTTGCCCATGTTTCATTGCAGTGACTGTGACACTTTGGTAGGATAATAATGTCTCGTTCAGCGTTCGGTTGCACGGCGAGACACTCAAATGAATCGGCAGCCCAGTTTTTCCGGTAAGTAAAATTATATTTTGTTTTAATATAGTTTTTCGTTAGCCAACGTTACCATCTCATTTAATATTAGTTAGTTAGCTAACTAGATTGCACCTTGCTAAGCAAGCTAGCGGGCTAACTAATAATGCTATGCAGATCGTATAAACGCATACAGTCTATGTATAAACGTATTAAAATATATTTAATGTTAGAGTCGAATACAGTAGGTGTGCACAACGATCTCGCCAGTGATGTTGATCTGTAATATGTGGTGTTATTGCTAATCAATGCACATGTAATGGTAATATTAGCTTAAAATCAAAGCCTGATGTAGCTAACGTTATAGTGCAAATTCATAAACCCTATTTGCACGGGATAAGATCATTTTGGGACAGCGTGTGATTTAGAAATAACCCCTCACATCTTAGTTTTGTGTGGCGCATTTGCACGACAAACGTAGACCTGTTTTATACTGAAATATATGTATCCCGAAAGTTTGGTATCTTTTTGGGCGAGAGGTTACCAGGCACATACCCGATCACCCTCGATGCGGCAGCACCCACACAGCATCACCACACGGACAAAGCTGCGTGGGGGAGCGCGTTGACTTGGAGACGGAGGTCTCCGGGTGGGGGAGTGGGCCAGAATGTTTTGGCGATAAAATGGTGCACGTAAAACAATTAGACATTATTGTAAAGTTACATTAGTGTATTACACATTGTCTAAGATAAAATGTGATTTGATACAATTTGACATGTATGTTTATTTTAATACTGCAAGTCCTCAACTGAAGCATACATTGATACACAAGTTCATATATTAATATAATTCATTGTGATCTACCAAGCCTTAACTACATGTTTGTCTTTTACTGTATTCCAAAGGTATCCACACTGAAACTGAATGAGCAGAGCCTCCAGAAGGAAGACTTGTTGTGTAGAGCGGTGTGTTTGGTGCCATTTGATCTGGACGTGGAGAACAGACGGCGTTGACCACATCCAAAGTTCTCAAATGTGTTCTGATTATAATGATGCCAGGAAATCATTTTTGGTTCAGCTTCTTCTGCTGAAAGGACAGACCAACTTTTAGCACTTGGTGTTTAGAGGTTCACTTTATTGTGGTTGACTTAGTTCTGTTGTAGTTTGATAGGTGATAGTAACATTAAGTAGTTGTGTGGATTAAAATTATTTTATAACTATTAAACTGGAATAAAATAATACTGTAGCAGTCACCACTTTTACAGGTGAAAGTATTTTTGGTAATTTTACATAAAGGGTCTTTTAAAAGCTAGAACTGGTCCACCAGAAGTCCCCCCCACAAGCAAAATGTGAGTCCTGTAATAGATGTATCCTGGTGTTACCACTTTCTATTAGGCATATCATTTATTTTGTATATTTTATGTATATACAAATACTGTTAGGATTAAACATTGACATTGCATGTCCTGGTTTTTAGTTTTCATACTTTAAAAATGTCAGTGCAGTAAATATCAGGTACATTTAATCATTACAGTTATGGCAATTAAATAAGTTGTTTAATTCTCCTTTGAAATTTGTGATCATACGTTTGTTATGAATTTACAATTGCCCTGCACAGATTAAACAGCACCTAGTGCATTTTCAATTACCTACTAAAAACGTTTAAAATACACACAAGAAAAGCAAGTATGGTAACATTTAAGAAGTTATATTTATGTGTATTAAATCCAAAATAGAAAGACACTTTTAATCAATTACAAATTCAATGAAATTACCGATGTCTTCTTGTATGACTACAATGCTGGATTGTATATCCTACTATAGCTACTTCAGAAAAACAACAAATGTAGCTTTAGAAGGACCTTTATTTCACATTGAAATGGGCATTAACTTAAAAGTAATCTGTAAAGAAAAAATACATAAACCAAACACTGGCAATATTTTTAAGATTGTTTAAAATTGATGAATTAAATAATGTAGTTCACCTTTTTGTGTAAATTCCACACATAAAACACTGCTGTGGGCTAAGGTAAAGGCAAACTTAACTGTCACAAGACACGTCTGCATAATAAAGAGGTAGTAGGTAGGTAATCTCTAGACTGTTAATTACAGTAGAAATGGTTGACATTACAAACCACAATATAAAAATACAGCTTAACACATAAAGCTTATAGCACTTGTGCAGAACTCTGTTCAATCAGGTCCAAATGCCTGGCTCAAGAAATAAAAGCTGCCCTTACAAACAAAGTGAGCATAGTGTGACAGTCTGTTTGTTGTCTGTAATGTTGTCAATCTAACCCGTATTGGCAACAGCCCTCCACCTGCATCTCTGGGTGAAGCCAGAGATGATTATCTTCATGCCTGTATACTGCAGGTGGAGGTGCTGCAGGTCTTCCTTCATTCCAGCGACGAGGTTGACGCCCTTAATATCTCCCAGGTCATTCCCGCAATGGTGAATAAGGAGGACGTCCGAGACAACTCTTCCTTGTAGGGACTGGGAAAAGAAACCGCAGACCACCCCAGCCGAACCAATTGATGTAGATCATTCTCAATACCAAGGTTGCTCCTCTCTGCCCCACGTAGCTGTCTCCAATGTTCCAGACTGTTGGATGGAAAAACGCATTGTAATAGCAAGAAAAACATCATATTTTAAGCTATAGAGAAAAAGGATAAATTAACAGCACTCTTAATTACACACTATTTGAAAATGCACATGAACATGCCATCGTCAGCACTCTATTTCTGAACGAAAATCATCAATTTCCATTTGAGTCCCTCATAGTTAAATATCTATGCACGCTAGCATGTAACTGTACTTCATTAATTATCTAGGAGAATACACATGAATTAATAACAGTCCATTGTTATTTAGTGTAACTGTAACTTAGTTAAATGAGCTTATTTCTGCTAACATTAGCTCTTAACAGCACGTCAAGGTTAAATGCGCCAACTAAAGACTGACCCAGCACATAATCAGTGCATCATGGTTATTACAGTTAGCCAAACATTATAAGAAACTTGATTATACATGTGCCAATAGCGTTAGATAATGATAAGCATTGGCATTTTGCATTTTGCTGAAACTACGTTTAAACTACGAGAAGTAAACTTCGATTTGCAGAAAATGAACGTTAGCATGTTTTACCATAGCTAGCTAAGTGGCAAGCTAACGTTACAGACAATTTACATGATAACTTCAGATACATTTACTTTACAATGTGACTCTTATATGTAATATAACCATAGACTATATTGGACAACAATATACTTAAAACCTAGTGAAGCTAAATCTTACCTTGAATTATTCGGCAGCGGTTGCATCCACATTGGCAGTGAAAGTGGTTAGCTAACGCTAAAGATACGGTAGAGCAGCGTTGCTAACTCTCAGCTAACGTCACAGTCAGATCCCGCCTATAGACTGTATGTGGCTCCTCTCTCACTCCTCCCTCTCCTCTAACATCATCACATCCGCAACCATGATGGCTGCGCCCATAAACGCAAACTCAACGACTCATTTCTGATCTCCACAAACCAATGGGTGACGTCACACATGCTCTGTCCATTAATATTAACGGTCTATGGTTTATGGATGATGTGACCGAGGGGTAGTAAGTAGATGGTAAAAAGGGTAGGAGCGAGGACGGACCCTTGTGGCACTCCAAAGCTGACTGTGTGGGGTGATGATTGGGACCGTCCTAGAGCCACATACTCCGTCCTGCTCAGTTAGACGCTGCGCAGTAACGCTCAGCCATCACCGGAAAAGTGCTTCTATTTTCCTTCACTGGTCTCCGTCCAGAACATAGACTGTATTTAACGGTCTATGGTCCAGAACAACGAGATCTGGTGGTCCATTACTTTAACTGTCTATGGTGAGCTGTTAGTACCTGATCTGTGCGCATGCGTAAGATGTTAGTCTTGTTGCACAAGGATTTACGACACTGCACAAATCACTTTCTGTTCCCACGCTTCTGCCGTTAGCCTCCACCGGGAAGCTAACGTTAGTTTAGCTAACATCTAATTCGGCTAACAGTTAGCTGACAGCTTGATTCAGTGTCAACTCAAACTAAACACGGGGAAAAGCAAGCTATAGCTGACGTAACAGCTGCTACCGGTCCGTGAGTCATTTGGTACCGGGCCGCACAAGAAAGAATAAATAACTTACATCAATTCCGTTTCATTTATCTGAGCCATAACGATCTTTTATTTTGGAAAATGATCGGATTCTCTGTGCTACATCTTGGTCAAGTGAATGCTAAAATCTAAGCCAGTGGGCTAGCAAGCAAAATGAGTAAGAAAATTTGGAAAGTTTTGTTGCGAAGGGGAAAAGGCCCAGTGAGGAGACAGAAGAAGAGCCTACAACATCCAAGAAAAATAAAGCTGCATTTAACAGACAATACCAGGAGTCCTACTTAAAATATGGATTCATCGCGACAGGTGATTCCCACAAACCAATCCCGCTTTGTATAAAATGGGGCGACCGGCTCTCTAATGAGGCAATGAAGCCTTTAAAACTGCTTCGCCACTTGGAGACCAAGCACCCTGCATTAAAAGACAAGCCCACGGAGTATTTTGAAAGAAAAAAACGGGAAGACGGAAAAAATTACTGAGGGCCACTGCATCAATGCGACTTGGTGGCTAACCGTATTGCTAAGCCTAAGAAGCCATTCACTATTGGTGAAGACTTGATCTTGCCCGCCATTAAAGACATTTGCCGTGAACTTCTAGGAGGGGATGCGGTTAAAACCGTTTAACGCTACGTAACACTAACTTATTAACCTTAGTTTTACAGTTATTTTTGGAATTTATGGTCAATAAACCTCATTTATAGGAAATTACACCTAATGTTTGAGTTATAAAATCAGAAATTATGAATTATTTAGACTAAAATTAAAGGAATATATGTTGATGGATAATCACAGACTGGGATATGTAAATTTTACTCAATACTATTTCAAAAACCACTTATAAATGTTATAAAATTTTACAAGACACCCCAAAATTCATGAAAGTAGAGATTTGTACTTGCCAAAGAGCGTTGTGTGGAATCAATCAAGTTTGGGGTCAATTTGACCCAAGGATAACAAGAGGGTTAAAAGAGTTTGAGCGCTACTTCCCAACCACAAAAGACCAACGAACTGCCAAGGAATGGCTCCGCGACCCATTTGTCAACAAACCAGGTGAATCCAGCATCTCTGTGCAAGAAGAAGATCAACTGCTAGAGATCGCAAATGACGGCGGCCTTAAAAGTATGTTCGAGACAACAACTCTGCTAGTGTTCTGGATGAAAGTCATGGCAGAATTTACCCTGAGATCGCCACAGCACTGAAAACCCTGTTGCCATTTCCAACATCCTATCTGTATGAAGCGGGGTTTTCTACAGTGACAGCAACCAAAACAAAATTACGGAGTAGACTGGACATAAGCAACACACATCGAGTGTCATTGTCTCCCATTACCTCTAGATGGGACCGTCTTGTTCCAGAGAAACAAGCTCAAGGCTCCAATTGATTTAGCGTTATGGTGAGCTAAAAATTTCATGGACTTTATATTCGTTTTTGAGGTGTACCTGTATCTTATTTTCAAGGCATGTTTAAACGTCACCATAGCGACCAGAGCCAGTGAGCGTTGGGGTTAGGGGGCAGAGAGGATGTAATTCATGGTATGTTGTTGGCGCGATGTTACGAGGATGCTGCTAATAAAGTTGCACACAAATACATGTTTATTATTATATTTACAATATACCATAGTTATTATGCCAGTCGTATAATTTTGTCTGTGAAAATATTGTCTGACATTAAACCGGTCCTTGGCACTAAAAGGTTGGGGACCGCTGCTATAGGCTACTCACAGTATCATATTTCACGAAACCATCAGCATCCAAACCAAATGAATTACAATTCACAATGTAATTTAATTCCTACATGTCCTTTTTAATTGAACTTTATGGTGTTTTTTTGTTTTTCTAAATGGACCTTGAGTCTAATAATAAAAGCTCTCCATCTAATGTAATTTCTAATACTACACAGTAAGAAAGAATCAGCAGCCATGGACCACAAAACACATCCATAACACAAAACAGCAGCAGACCAAAACGCTTCATGTTAGCTAGCTCGCTAAGCTAACCCTAACCCTGCAGCTGTTAGCTTAGCCAAGAAAACAAAGCCTAAACATACAACAAACAAAGGCTTACCTTCTATTTAGGCAAATGCAGTAACTTCCGGCATCAGCAGTAAAGTCTTTGAGAAGAGGCAACAGCAGAGGGGGCTGTACGCTGCTCTTCATCGGAGGTCTAGGCACGGATGCACCGCGTCACTGTCCACAGCAGAGCAAGTCCACTAAAATGAACTTAAGTTGGTACACTTACCAGCCGCGCTGCTCACCTCTATTGTTACAGAGTGTGGACACGAAGCGACGGACGGGTCTGTAATACTCAGAGCACATACTTGAAGCTTGAGTTGGCAGCCCTGAGACTCAAGTTCAGACTTTAAGAGGGCAACCGTTGATGGCGACCCAGCTAACATTACAGCAGCTAGCTAGCAGCTAACAATGGCCAACACAGTCATTACAGCCGTCCTGAGGCGACATAACCGACTGTTGGCAGTAAACTCGCTTATGAAATAAGATACAAATTGTAGTAAATGTTAATGGAAGCCTTATTGCAGGGCTGCCATTCCAGGTGCAGAGCAGCGTACAGCCCCCTCTAAACTTTATCAAAGACCAGAGACCCAAGTGGTCCTCTTTGTCTGTGTGACGGTCTGAGTGAGATACTACCATATCAACGGAGCAATAACATGCACAGCAGACTATATTACAACTCTCCAAATCTCGGACAACAGAGATGGGAGGAGATATATTTTTAAATGTGCACAAAGTTGTAAACATGAGCAGAAATCTGATGAAACACATCTGAGCTATAAGAAGTCCAGGGGTTTATAAATTCATTCAAATGAATTAATGTATGATTCACATGAATAAGTGCACATTTAAATAGATGTACTTCCCCAACAAAACACCTGAGGGCCTTATTTTTCGATATTTTCAATTGTTTCCAGCATAACTTGATGTAGAAATGGGTAGAAATAGTTATAGCAGAAACATTCACTGTGTAATACTCAAAATGTTATGTCGTCACAAAATCTGGAAACAAAAGCTATGCCATTGGGTTGTCAGGCCAGCTGTGACTGGTCCAGATGTTTGTCCCAGCAAGATACTGGGAAACGTTATTGTGCTTCTCTAATCTCTGTGCATCCCTAAATGTAACTGTAAATAATTCATTCAATGTTTCATAAAATTAACAAATAGTCTTTATTTTCCCAAAGTAATAAAGTAAATACAGTAAGTGGGGCACAGAGGATGAGGGCCAAACATTACTAAAACACATGAAACATCCCCCCACACGTAACAAATCCCATTTTAAACCCTGAATGGTAATGATGCTGAAAGAGCCAAAGAAATTGCTTTGTACGCGGCAAAATATGGGTTGGCCCCCCCAAATCTCACTCCAAGGTTTTTGAAAAAGTTGGCAGCTCTGTTATTGTAGGTTTAACACAGTAAATTATTCTTCTTTTCTTTTGAGGAGTTGGACGGTCATCACTTTACGTTTGAGAACAGAGTGGGCGGGGCAATGTGTATAAATCGGCTCTAACCAATCACGTTCCACCAATGCAATTTACAAGGAAATAACCATAGACAGTTAAAGAAATTAACCCTAATATTAGAAAAGTTGGTTTATTTTTTGGGCATTTCTTCTTGATAAATAACATTCAGAAAATTGTTGATTTTGTTGATCGATTTATTGTTTTAGCTACATCCTTTTACTATAAGTAGTAAGTATAGATCTACAAATAACAATAGATAAATAAGATCTAATTAAATAAGATCGATCTTTATCTAGAGGAAAATTGCAGCAGTTGCAGTACAAAGTAGGAAGGACTACAAATATAAAAAATGACATGAAATATCCAAAAAGGTGCAAATCCCAAATGTGCGCAATGCTAAAAAAAAATCATTACTTTGAATCACTGGTTGATGAAGCAACATTCGTATATTATTCAATTATTTTTCAAGTAATTATACTATTCTTGCGCTACTGCTTGTTATAAATGTATTATTTGAAAACCATTTATACATTCTAGTTCATTTTGAGTAGCAAAGAAGCATCACTATACCATAAATACAACCAAAAATACATTAGTATCAGTTTGAATGTAGAATTCACACCAATCACGTTGATGTACATGTTTCAGATGCAGCTCCGCCTTAACATCGTCAGTCTAAATATAAGACAGAAATCATCTTTCCTATGCTTATATCATGGGTGATTGAGAAGAACAGTCAGTCTCACATCCCTATCATGTGACCTCATGGTATATTGGTGCTGAACAGAGTGACGTGTGACTTATTAGGCTGGAAGACGGCTCACAGCTGACATGTTCATCACACTACTTTATCTGTTGCTTCTTTTCCACTCAGGTGGGTTTTATGTATTAATCGATAATGGACGTGCTAACTTTTGTCTGCTTGAATGGTTAAGTCCCAGTCCCATTTACACAGCATGTATTTCTGTGAAATGAAAGTTTTGTACATTGTTTTGAGACACAATAAAACATCCTCTTCATGTGCTGCAGGTCTCACTGTGGTAGTTCTTCAATCTGGAGATCAAATGTCCCACCCAGGATTGACAGTGAACTTTGAGTGCAGCATGGGTCCAGGGTTAAGCATGGGCAGCTACACCATGCTCTGGTATCGACAAAATCAGTACGGAGCACTGCTGGAGTTCCTCACCAAAGAGTACGACCAAACTGCGGGGCGCTTCCAGTCGTCTCTGGAAACATCCAAGAACAACTTCTCTCTACAGATTACTGGGCTGCTTCTGAATGACAGCAGCACTTACTACTGTGCTGCCAGTCACAGTGATGCACACAGACCACACTGTCATACAAATAACAACTGTGGCTGTCACAGGTGGCACACACACACTCCTGCCAAAGGAGCTGTGGCTTGTATGGTTTTTATACTCAGTTGGTAGAAAAATAAAGAAGTGATTGATTAAGTCCTGAAAGTAGGGCAAGACACAAGTACAAATACTTTCTGACAGGATGAGCTACCTTACTTTAAACTACAGTTATAAAAGTAGTCCATTCTAATAGATATTTTCTACCATTCAAAATAAGATACCCTACTTTTAACTACTTTTATGGAGAAATTAATATATTCTGAAGATATTTCCCACCTGACAGAATGAGCTACCATACTTTTAACTACATTTTCTGTGTAGAGGATTTAGGGCATTCTAATACATATTTCCTACTACTACTAACAGCATGAGCTAGCATAACAATATTTATGTAAGAAGTAGTCCACCTTGGGCTAATATTGGCTTTTTAGGTTATATCCTGTAAGACGTCTTCAATCAGTGCCTGAAATGGGCCAGCACTTCTGATATTTGTCTACATTAGTACACTTACTTCTAATGGTTCTTAACAGTAGTACTCTTTAGATCATGATTTATAAAGAAAAATGCTAAAAAAAAAAAGCAATTCTATGTATAATCAGACATTCCACGAATGGAATGATCTATCATTTCATAATCACATTTTTAGACACTGCGATGAGTCGACATTGAGATTGGCGAGCTCCTTAGATGGAATCCTCAAATAGTCAAATATTATGTATGAGGTATACATATGAATAGAAATATTTCCAGAACGCATGCAATAATCACGTCATGCAACCGCTAAATTAGGGTATCAACACTTTTTTGTTGTTGTCAACTATCAAAATGATAACCATGGTTATATCAATGTTTGCAGATAACTCTTTATATTATTAACTGTGATGACTAACTAATGATTTATCATGAGCTCCTCATGCAAAAACTATAAAGCGTGTTCAAATATGTTATGCATCCAAGTTTGGCAAACTAAATGTGATAATCAGAGTAGGGCTGCTGGGTATCAAAGATTTTCGGTACCGATAACGTGACGTAGATACCGGTTCCTGAATAAAACTTATTTCTATACTAATTTAATGGAAATCATTTTTACAAATACAACACACATTAGCCTGTCTTTGAGCATAATGTAGAGTAGAGCTGGGCAATATATCAATATTATATCAATATCGTGATACGAGACTAGATATCGTCTTAGATTTTGGATATTGTAAGATTGTAATATGGCGTTAGTGTTGTCTTTTCCTGGTTTTAAAAGCTGCATTACAGTAAAGTGATGTCATTTTGAACTTACCAGACTGTTGTAACTGTACTCTTATTTGCCTTTACCCACTTAATCATTATATCCACATTACTGATGATTACTTATCAAAAATCTCATTGTGCAAATATTTAGTGAAAGCACCAATAGTCAACACTACAATGCGGTATCGATATTGAGGTATTTGGTAAATATTGTGATATTTGATTTTCTCCACATCACCCACCCCTTATGTAGAGTGTTCCCTGACTCTATATAATAATGCTGGTGATTGACTGTTTACAAACAATCAATAACCAGCCTTATTAGATCGTAGTAGTAGCATGCTGCATACTTATTGGCTCACTGACAAGATTTACTCAGGTATTGAAATTTATTGTTGAAAGGCATTTCTCGAAACTCCATACTATGGAGGCAATTTGTATGGTGCCTTAAAAGTATCAAAGTCATGTGCCCAGCCCTAAATAAGAGAGAAAGGAAATCAGAAAGTTGCAGTAATGATACGAGCACAACAAATTGCTTTTAGTCAGCTGAGTTAGTTAGCTTATAAAATGCACCAATCTGAGAAGCCTTTTCTGCATTTCTGGCAGCAATTTGCTGGCAAGCTACACGCTAAAAATGTCAAGTTTTGAAGAAAATTTGGATCGTGCAACAAGGCAAGTCTTGACGACGTTTTGGGGCCGATTGGTGGGATTGCTGTGGCTGAAGTACACACAGAGATTTAATTCAATTGCACATATTATAGTATCAGATCATAACAAGAGTTATCTCAAAATGCTTTACAGATATAGTAGGTCTAAAACCACATTATATGATTAACAAAGACCCAACAATTCCATTAATTCCCCCCAGAGCAAGCATTTAGTGCGACAGCGGAGAGGAAAAACTCCCTTTTATGGAGAAACCTCGGACAGGCTCTTGGTACACGGTGTCTGACGGTGCGGGTTGGGGGTGTGATGAACAGTGGCAATAATAGTCACAATAAACATAATGGAACTATGACTAGAAATAGTAGTGTGTAGTAGTTCATAGCATAGTAGAGCATAGCAGGGTGTAACACTGGAGATACACTGGTAAGAACAACTGAGGTTTAACCATGTATCCAGCTAACTTAAATAGCTCATGTTAGTGTATTGTGTGACCAGTATTGTATGTGACGTTTACTTTTGCAGGATGCAAATGTTCCACCAGAACAAGTTCTTTCCTGAGATTATTTAGCAGTCACTGTCTCTGTGTCCAGAGCTTGGTGCCGCCCAAGACCATTGTGATTGATTTAAAGCAATGCAAACAACCCAGAGCGTTTTTTTCCCCCATCCCATAATGTATGTGTAGTGAAGCCAGACCTATAGAGCTGTGGAGAAAGGTCTGGCAATGGGAGGCTAACATCAATGCAACGATAACGTAAGAATTGGGACACCAAGTAAATAAGAATCGGCATCATAAACCCGGCTGGTTCATTGACAAATGGTACAGGAAGTGCCTCTCCACAGCTCACTGATGATCCTGTAACACCACAAAGCGGATCAGTTCAGATAAGTGAGCAGGTGTTAACATTGGAAGGTTTAAAGATCCCATACAACATATATTGGCGTGTACAATGAATCATCTGAGTCATTCTGTGCTGATGTCTGCACTTTCCTATAATATTTACTTCTGTGTGCAAGTATATCAAGTTAGCAAGAAGTTAGCATACACTGACCTCTACAGGGTTCATACAGGATTACACTTGGATGTGACAGTTTGACTGGCCATTAGAGGATGACACGGGAGTGGATTTTCACTCCTGTCCCGTCCCACTCCCATAGAAAGAAATCTTGTCCCGTCCCACTCCCAGACCAAAGTTTAAAAACTAATCCCATCCCATCCCGCTCCTGGTAAATTGAGTCCCACTCCCATCCCGCTCCTGTTTAAACTGACTCACGCTCCTGTACCGCTCCCATTTATTTTTTTCTTCAATTAGTGTTTAGTTAATACATGGAATTTGATTTAATCTGCTCAACGACGATGCTCGGCTGATTCTTTCCCGAATTTGCCTTGCAAGTGTGCCTCTTCAGACCGCTCGTCCCTCGTCACTTGACTAAGACTAAGCATGCCTTACAAGCAGCGTGCATCGTGCTATCACCGTCACATTCTACTCTCTTAAACTTAATTAATATTTCAGACTTTCCGACCAGTTCTGTGAACTTAATAGACTCGTCATTACATCTGACTTTGCGCTGTAAATCATTTTTTGCCACATCGACTCCTCCGCGGCTGTTAGCTCCCTCCATCACTGCTCTTTGAATTACGGCGGTAAACCGTGACAAAAAGCACTGATGGCTTCTGGGACGGCTGGGTTGTGTAGTTATTTTTTAATTGCGTTACATTGTAGGTGTATTAAAAGGAAACTACAAAATGGTGCATTTACTTTTTTTTGCATTTAGGTATATTTAGATTTTTTTGTCGTCTTTGCTATTGGTTGATTCCCGCTCCCGTCTGCTCCCGTTAACCATTTATCCCGTACCGTCCAAATCCCGTGATTAATAGTAAATATGACTCCCATCCTGCAGGAATCCCACGGGAATCCCGTGACCCATGGGAATTCCCAAAAAATGTCAGCCTCTACTGGCCATCCCTTTTACATACTGTACTGATACTGTTATTATACAGAGCTATATATTTACGAAGTGGTCAGAATATGGTGCCATTTACCTAAAGTAAAAAGAGTAAATATGACATAATATAATGCTCTCAGCAATGCTTATAATGTATCATAGTGCTGTTACTGTTATTCAGACATGAAAGGGACAGACTATTCATGTAGTCCTTGATGTAACTAACTTTTGGGGGGGAGAAATAATATTTAAAAGAGCCAGCAGCTACAGAGCAACATGTGCCGTTATCTGGACTATATCCACGGTGTCTGACGGTGCGGGTTGGGGGTGTGATGAACAGTGGCAATAATAGTCACAATAAACATAATGGAACTATGACTAGAAATAGTAGTGTGTAGTAGTTCATAGCATAGTAGAGCATAGCAGGGTGTAACACTGGAGATACACTGGTAAGAACAACTGAGGTTTAACCATTGTATATCCACTTTCCTTTTTGGTCTGGTCACCAACAAGGAAACATCACAAAACAATTGTTATTTGTTTTAAAGCTGTAGTGTGCCAATTTTTGATTTTAATGAATGTTTTCTTACATTCAAGCCATTGACAAATGAGTTGATACAAAGGTACTTAAGACTATCAGCTCCACACAACTCTTTGTATTTCTCAGTGTGGCTATGTTCAGAAGATCGTGGTGTCCAGGAACTCAAGTTGGGGGGTTGTCACGGTTGAGCACGGTCACTGAGGGTTTGTCTCATGTGGACAGGCCAACAGTTATGTTGTCATTACTTAGAATTCTTCATAGGGGTGGCAATAACTATGCGCTAAAGCTTTAAGATAACTTTTTTGGCATTTTGGGCCTTTATTTGACTAGACAGCTGAAGACAGGAAAGGGGAGCGAGAGAGGGAATGACATGCAGCAACAGGCCACAGGTGAGGCCGCTGCGGTGAGGACTAAGCCTTTGTACATGGGGTGCATGCTCAACCAGATCAATCAGGGCTTTTTACTGAAAATAGCTGCCCGCAGCTGGAAACAAAAATACTGATAGTGGCACTGTAAAACCAAAACTTGAGCTTAAAGACACTAAGATTTGTCATACTGTAGAGCTGAGGGGGGCCGCAGAGTCAGTATTAATTATTCGTGGGTTCATCACGACAAGTGACACGTTAGGCTACGTAGTCTCACTTTGCCGGACCTGTCTCCACAGCGCTGCGAAGGAGGGTTTGGCTAGTCCACATGACAATCTGGGATGGGAGAAAAACATGCTCTGGTTTATTGGCATTTCTTTAAACCAATCACAATTGTCTTGGGAGGTGCTAAGAGCCAAACAGAGCAATGGTGCCGCTGTTGAATAGGTTCAGGAAATAACTTGTTTTGGTGGAACATGTGTAAGTTCAAAAGTTGTTTTAGTCGTGCAAAAGGAAACTCCGATTGGACAGATAGTCTAGCTAGCTGTCTGGATTTACCCTGCAGAGATCTGAGGAACAGGTAACCATAGTCCTCAGAAATCCAGTGGCGGATAGAACGCTAACACAAAGAAAGTCGAAAGTGATTGACATCCTTTGAAATGAGGGCCATCCGGCGGAATTTCCAGCGGCACCTGATCAGTCCTGGAAAAGAAAAGAAAAGAAAATAGACTAGACACATGATTACAGTGTGAAGTAGTGAATGTTACTCAGTGAACGTGAATGGATAAAGAGGTGTGACCAGCTGATATGTCACTCCCTCTGAACAGCTACAAACAAAGAGCAGCTTCCCCTTTTCCTTCCCTCTGTTCTGTTTCTTTTCTTAGCTGTCACAGAAATAGCAGCAGTCAGGTTGGAGTCAGCCAGCCTGAGCTGTACAGCTGCTCCCACACAGAGAGAGATGGAGGCTGAGATATGGAGACGCTGGCTGGGGGAAGGAGAGGGGAGACAACCAAAGAGACTTCAGGTTTTTGTATGATGCTTTTTCGTCGTGGGGACAGGGGGCCACGGTGATACAATCCCATAGAGCCGCTGTACAAAAACCCCCTGCCATTAACAACCATTGTGTAGACTGCTACATACTACCTGGGAGAGCTGAGAGAGCAGAAAAATCAGTAGTCTGAAGGCAGCACACTTTGGAATTGAAAAGTCCATGTTTATGCTGAAGATCTGGTGGAATTGTTTTGTTTTTAAATTACTTTTAATTCATATGTGCAGAATTGGCATGCTTCTTTCACTTGCCTCGACAAAAACGAATATATATGGACATTATGAGGAATATGCTGCATGTTTTAACCTTCTTCATCCCCTGGATTATTACACTGTGTCTCAACAGGCTGATTATGAGACATTTTGAGACTTTTTGGTAGAGGAGATATTCAGTGTGACACTGGATCTGAAGCTTACTTTGGAAAGGGAACAAAACTCACTGTTTTGGGTAAGTAGCATCTCTCACTGCTTCACTTCATTGCAAGAAACTTACAATAGTAGACATGTTGGTATAAAAGTGAAAGTAAAACTCTTAATATGAAAAAGTTGAAATATTGAGCTGAAGACAGAACACTGTGACCTACACTGACCCTGCTTACTTTGGAAAAGGAACCAGACTGACAGTTTTAGGTAAATATTTCAGTTTATTACTTTGTTTTTATAATTGCCATATTGCTTTAGAGTCTTGCCATAATCAGTAAAAACTTTCCAAAGATAATTCTGGTAGAGAAAGACTTGAGAGTTTCATGCTCAGTTCTCTGCACTGTGACAATGCAAACGAAGCTTACTTTGGAAAAGGAACCAAACTGACTGTTTTGGGTAAGTCAAGGACGGTCAAAGCTGAACACATGTAATAAGCTGTACAATGTGTGTGCTTCAATAGGAATTGTACTTGGGTCTTTGTAGTTTAAGTTGAGCACTCAGTGCTTTTTGATATTAAGCCTGAGCGCTGTGCCAATTACGAAGCCTACTTCGGCCAGGGAACAAAACTGACTGTTCTCGGTAAGTAAGACATCAGAAAATCTTCCTTTTCATGTTCCTGTAGGAGAAGTTCAAACATTCAAAGTTTGAAGAAAAGTTAAAAGTTAAAATCAACTAAATGTAATAAAAAAAGAAATAAAGGCAAAGTAAAAGCAGCATGTTGGGCTGGTTTGAGCACTGATGGAGTACACTGTGACTCTGGTTATGAAGCTTACTTCGGTGGAGGAACAAAGTTAACTGTTTTAGGTAAGAAATCAAATCAATTGAAAAAAATAGCACTGTAATTAGAGAGTTTCTTACTGTACTTAAGTCTAGTTTACCAAAGAAGCAAAGTGAAACCAGCTTTTGGGCTGGTTTGAGCACTGATGGAGTACACTGTGACCCAGGCTGCAGAGGCATACTTTGGTGGAGGAACAAAGTTAACTGTTTTAGGTAAGAAACATATACTGTATATACAGTGTATCGTAAGAGAATGTGAAGAAATATGAAAAGCATTGGAAGTGGAATAATTCTTTAACAAACTTATGGTACTGCACCAACCTTTTGAAAGTTAAAGTTAGTGCTAAATGTCTTCACATGAATCCACCTGTTAGCAAAGTAAAAACATATAAAAGCCTAACAGGTTGGTGGCTGAAAGAAACACTTTTACATGGCAAGAAATGGAGAGTATAGTGCAGGCAAGGAAAGTTACATTTATTACAAAACTAGAAACTAAAGAAGCGAAGTAAAAGCAGCATGTTGGGCTGGTTTGAGCACTGATGGAGTACACTGTGACTCTGGTGCTAATGAAGCTTACTTCGGTGGAGGAACAAAGTTGACCGTTTTAGGTAAGAAATCAAATCAATTGAAAGGACAAAATTGCTAATTAAGAGGTTTGTATTGTCACTTATTTAAAAAATAGGGAAGTAAGTATATTGATCTAGAAACCAAAGAAGCTATGGAAAAGCAGCATGTTTTGAGCACTGATGGAGTACACCGTGACTCCGGTAAAGAGGCATACTTTGGTGGAGGAACAAAGTTAACTGTTTTAGGTAAGAAATCAAATGAAAATATAAAATTGTAATGAAGAAATGCACAGCACTCTTCTCTAGTGAGTTCCTTTGATTTAGGTGCTGCTCAGTGCTCAGAGCTTTTTGTTCTTAAGTTTAAACGCTGTGTCAGCGCGAAGCCTATTTCAGCCAGGGAACTAGACTCACTGTTCTGGGTAAGTTACCTTGGTAAAAGAGATGGTCCTATTGCATGGAACTGGTTTAAACTGCCTTTAGGTATTGCTTTGAAAAAAGGAAAGTTACATTTAGTACAAAACTAAAAAGCAAACGATAGAAGGTTAAAAGCAGCATGTTTTGAGCACTGATCAGGTGCACTGTGACTCTGGTGGTGCTGCAGAGGCTTACTTTGGTGGAGGAACAAAGTTAACTGTTTTAGGTAAGAAAACATGAAATGTTGGATTTTGTGAAGAAGTTTTGGACACTGTAAAGATACTCCAAGGCTCTACAGACTCCCTGCATCACGCTGATTATTGCTTGTTGAAATAATCACGCAATAGTCCCAAAAGCATGTGGATGTTTAAGAGGTGAAAGTTACTAAAGGGAGATCAAACTCTTTAGTAAACTAAAGTAGATTAAAGTCTGGAAATGTCAGAGAAAGAGAGAGAAAGTTGGAATCATTTGAAAGGGGCACAGATGAAGAGAGGCAGTAGAGACTTTTTGTTACAGCCGAAGGTCTCTGTGCTCCTACGCCGAGGCTTTCTTTGGAGCTGGAACTAAACTCACCGTTTTAGGTAAGAAAACCTGCAACTAAACAGCTCAGGGCAGGACTCTCAGCTTGTTTGTGTGCTAAGATTATGGGCAATATTAAGAACATGTCTAATAGACATTTGATTTGATGGTAGTGAGCAGAGTGTGCTCATTTTAAATGTGTGAAAGAAGTTAATGCAGAAGACAGTTCATACCAGTAAAAACAATCCTATAGTCTGTGTTCTCCAGTCAAAGTGCAGCAGCTATAAAACATTTGGCTCTACGCCCAGATTATTACTCTCAGAGCCAGTTCTTATCAGCGCTGTCAAACACTGTGAATTTCCAGTCAGAGGCTTACTTTGGAGCTGGAACTAAACTCACCGTTTTAGGTAAGGCAATTGCTAAACTTAAGAAATGCAACAAGGCTGTGTAATAAAATAATATTCCATAGGATATATTGGCAATGTTGTTTTAAACTTAAATATACCCCAAATTGGAAGTTTATTGGTATTGGCAACTAAAGCAATTTGACTAAACACATGACTATGTATTGTTTCTACAAAAGTTTTCTTAAAAAAAGAAAAAAAAAAGACACCAAAGTCAGTGTACAGCTGTCAGTGGTGAGAGGCTAAGCAGTTTTTCTGTAGCCTCGTATCGGTGTGAACAACTACGAGCCTGCTTACTTTGGCAGTGGCACCAGACTGACAGTGTTGGGTAAGAAAATGACAAAAACCATGAGCAGAAATGTTTGTCTCGTGCCCTTCTCTTAACTTAAATCTGAGAAGTAGCTGAAAGTTAGCTTTTAGTTAAAAAGAAAGAAAGAAAGAAAGAAAGAAAGAAAGAAAGAAAGAAAGAAAGAAAGAAAGAAAGAAAGAAAGAAAGAAAGAAACTAAGAAGTATTACAGTGTCTTTGCTGGAGCAGCATTGTGTTGCTTTGTGCCTAAACCGCGAAATAAATAATTAAGGAATCTTTTCTAGAGCAAATAAAGGCTATTTGGTGTAGAAACCTGACTTATTGCATTCTTTTCAAGCTCTAAAAATTGGCAATGAGTGGATGGCAAATATTTGCTTAGTTGCTGGAATGTAGAATTCCTGTCTTGCATAAAACAGTATTTTCAACAAGTCTATTAAATGATATGAATGAGATTATGAGAGGGATCCATGCCATAAAGTAATTGGATTTTATATCTAGAGTCACACATGGCGTAAAAGAAGTTAGACATCATTCAGCCGTTGTAGATCTTTGTCAGTTTTTTATATGCGAGTCAGCGGTGTGCTCCAACACTTACCCTGCTGAATTTGGAGAGGGAACCAAACTAACAGTTCTTGGTAAGATCACAGCAGCATAAAGCCTTTCTTTCTCTTAAGGAATTAGATTTTGATGTCTCTCAGTGTGAGCTCTGTAACCTGTAATAATTCTTTTATTTGGTGTTAATGGTTCTTCTGATTTGTTCTGGGTCCTGGTGTGCATGTCTAAATTCTGGTATTCAGATGTCACATGAAGATGAGTTAATATTGCACATTGGTTTGCTGTAGATCTATAGCCAGCTTACATTTTGTTGGTGTCATCTGGTCTTGCAGAACCAAACCATAAAATCACCGAACCAACAGTTAAGGTGCTTCAACCTTCAACAAAGGAGTGTCGAAAGCAGACAGATGGAGTGAGGAAGAAGACCATTGTCTGTGTGGCCAGTGGATTCTACCCGGACCATGTCACTGTTTACTGGCAGATCGACAGGGAGAATCAGACTGCTGGTGTGGCCACTGATCACTCTGCCCTGCGGGAAGACAAGACGTACAGAATCACCAGCAGGCTGAGGGTCCCTAGAGAAGACTGGTTCACACTTAATAAAAACTTCACCTGCATCGTCAACTTCTACAATGGAACGGCAATAAGCAGTCATCCTGGGACAGTTCTGGGTGTTAAAGGTCTGTTGTTTTTGGTTCTTTTGGAACTCAGAAATGATCTAATCTGAATCTTTTTCTTTTGGGGGACATGATTATCTGTCCCCATCTAATCCATGTCTTATTCTTCTATCATCAGGTGAAGATGAGGGCATGACAAGAGGTAAACATTACTCAGGGATTACTGTTTGCTTTCCTTGTTTGATCTCCACAAAGTGCACCGGCTGTTTTCTCTTCATGTCACTGACTGTATGTACATGTTTGAATTTTCTGCAGAGTATTATTTGAAGATCACACAGACGGCCAAACTCTCCTACGGTCTTCTAATCATCAAGAGCAGCCTCTATGGAGCCTTTGTGGCCTTTTTGGTGTGGAAGCTTCAGGTTTGTTGACATAAAAAATTAGGCTCTGTATGTATGTATGTATGTATGTACGTACATGTATGTCTGTATTTATGTATGTATATATGTATGTAAGTATGTACATGTATGTATGTATTTATATACAGTATGTATGTATGTATGTATGTATGTATGTATGTATGTATGTATGTAATATGTGACCTAACTAACTCTTTTCTGTCTGTTGCAGAATTCAGCTGGAAAACAGAGCTGAAGTCTGAACCAAAACAATTCTTTAAATGAAATGTGTAGAAAACATTATATAGTTATATTTCCACAACTGTGTATGTCACAACATATTTGAATTCATATATATATATGTGTATATATATATATATATATATATATATATATATATATATATATATATATATATATATATATATATATATCTCACGCTATATCACGTCAATAAGCCAACCAAATTCTGCTAAGCAATAGAGGAGCATATTCTTATTACTTTTTAAAGCCAAAACTGGCATGGAAGTTTGGTGTAGATTATTTTATAATCACTTGTATGTGTCAATGTTATGAACTATTTGATGCTTAATTTTTGACTCAATAAAAGTACGTCAGAGGATTTTTTCAATCATGTGTCATTTTTCCTTTAAACTTTTGCTCCAAGTGTCTGCTAAAAGACCAAATGACTTGACTTTGACAAGCCATTCTAAAAATAAAGTATCGAACATCACTTTTTCCACAGACTGTCAAGTATTTTTAGCTGCTTTATCTTTTCTGAGAAATCAGTCATTTCTCAGCTATATAATGTTGAAACATCTCAGCTCTGGGAAATTTCATCAGCAGGTTCATTTGGGTCTTAATATTTTCCATTAAGCAAACTGAAAGGGGACAAAAGTCTCTCCAGGGACATTTGATATGAGTACATTACATCAACCAAACTGTTTCATTCTTTGTAGGAAATCACTTGAGCTTGTTAAACTGGGTTTATTTACAGTATCAGTCACGCTTTGTGTCCAAACTTTTGACTGATACGGGAGGTCATATCTATCTTTTTTCCCTTTACACGAGTGAGAGAAGCCTAGGACGGCTTACATTCTCTACATGAATAAAGCAGTTCTTCCTTTAGTTCAAACGCCGTGAGTAGGAGAGTAAATGGGAGTGTGAGTTGGCCACATAACAACAGGAAACCAACGTTCTGGTCTGTGTACAGAAGAAGGTCAGAGCTGTTAGGGTTGGGGGGGGGTGTTGAAAGCGAGCAGAGAGCGAGAGCAGAGGAGAGGATGTGGTCACAGAGCAGCCTGCAGAGTCTTCTCACTGCTGGGAAACGATGAAGGTGCAACCTTCCGCTTCACCGCAGCCTCCGGCTGCAGAGTGCAGCTGCACCTCTGCACCAACGCCCCGCACTGCAAGACTCCGAGCAAACAGCTGGCTAAACGTACATTTCTGGGTCAACAGAAGCTACGCATACACACACAACTGTGCTCATGCAACAGCTGGGGCAGAAATACATTTCTATGGTTTTATGCTGCAGTTGATAAGAGATATAAAATCAATGCTTTTGCCATAGATATAAAACAGTAGATGTAATTCGGTATGGAACCTTATGGCGGCCATCTTGCCTGGGTTAAGTTTTAGACTTCCTGCAACTGGAACCTATGATGAAAGAGGCTCATGTTGTTAATATAATCCTTGCATTTTTCTACCAATTCATCACTTCTGTTTTTTATTCAAAGTAATGATTGAAAGACAACTTTCCCTGTCTAGAAGGAACTTCAAAAACAAAAATACTTTTAGTTGAATTTGAATTATTATATCGCCAAGAGATCAACCAATGCATTTAATCAAACATAATTTCATAACTGTGCATTTATATTGCAGATGTTTTGTTTTTTCCCCCTAAATTTAATATGTAATCACTGTCTTTTTTATTCATGGTTGTTGCAGTCACAGACTAATGACAATTATCACCAGTAATGAATAAAATAAATCATAACAATGTGAGTGTTTCATTGTAACCTCCTTCAAATAATCTGCATGTGAATCAATATCTACAGTAAGAGAATATAGGATTATATTTGAAGCATGGCCATTTGATAAATGCTTCAGTCTAAACTGTTTTCCATCCAAATTTAGATTTTGTTATCAGTAAAGATCCCTGTGGGGGAAAAAAAAACAGAGGTACAACTTTCTATTGTCTCCATTTGTTTCCTTTAAAAAAAAACATGTTTGTGCTCAATCAAGCCTCATAAACAGGAAACAGAATGTCTGATCACAACAGAACCATGGTGCATCTGACATCGGTGACACAGATCATTTGTCGGAAAACCCAATTTCACACTCTCTCTCTCTCTCTCTCTCTCTCTCTCTCTCTCTCTCTGTGTTATTTGTAAAACCGGAGGGAAAAAAGAAGCAAAAACACAATTTTAGAGTCTCACCTTTTTGGTTCATAATTCAAAATCATTGCAAATAGGGGCGGCCTCTAGCTCGCCCCGTGTAGGTTGAGTCCTGCAGCGGACCTGGGTTTGAATCCGACCTTGCACTTTGCTGCATGCCATCCCCCATCTCGTGCCCCTTTTCCTGTCTATCTAGTGTCACTAATAAAGGGAAAATCCAAATCCCAAAAAAATTATTGCAAATAAAGAAAAAAAATGATATGTTCCTTTTAATAAACCAGAGCTGATGATGCAAACAAAGTGATCTGATATAGGCCTACTGACAGTAAATGCTCCCTAATAAATTGTACATTTTCAAAACTTTGATTCTGTATTTGACTCAACCCTTGTGTGGCCTTCCATTCGACCATGCACTTGTCATCCTCCCCGAAGCAACACTTTTTCTGAAGATTTTGTCTCTTATTTTTGACGCTTTTTAAAATTTTTTGTTGCTTTTTCTTCACATTAAGCGCGTCTTTTCACTACCATGTATGAGCACCACTAAAACCAACTTATTACCACTAGTTTTACACTTATTTGTTTAGAATCCATAGTCAATAAACCTCATTTACAGGAAATTATACCTAATATTGAGTTAAAAAAACAGAAATTATGAAATATTTAGACTAATATTAAAGGAAGGATAATTACAGAAGGTTGTATATCAACATTCAGTGGGAATACTGTTTTAAAACATTTCAAAACAAAGATTCAAAAGCTACATACATTAGTGAAACACCCAAAATTCAATGAAAGTAGAGATCCAATCATTTGTTCAACTTGCAAAGCACGTTGTTTGGAATCCTCTGTTATTTTTGGGTAATTACAATTAGGTAGGTAAAAAGAAACTCATATTTCTGATGTAGACGTTTGAAAACTGATTCAATTTGACCCAAAGACAACCCAGGGGTTAAACTGCTGAGCTAAAGACTGCAGGATGAAAACTCAGCATCCAGACGGGGGCCATCACGTTGATAGAAATACACTGAAGAGGCTGGTTTTCAGTTTTAATCTTCTGCTTTTAATAAAAAAAAGCCACAATCACAATTATGATTACAGACACTATGAAAAAAAACTGAAACAAAGAACATTCAAGTCATAAGGAAGTATTTTGATAAATAGATACTAAAACAAGTAAATAAAGGTGCATCTAATGACATGAGGGTAAAGTGAAACATTAAGAACATGGCGGCCTGACAAGTGGCATAGCCACTTGGTGAAAGGGAAGGAGGGCTAGATAATAAATACATTAAAAATACATACAGTTTAGAAATGACATAAAATAACAAGATAAGTGCACAGGTACATGTGTGAGTAGAGAGGCAGAAACTTTAACTATTAAAATATTTAGCTGGGGAAATGATTATGTAGTGAAGCAATTGCATATGTCCGTGAACAAGGATGATATGATGGTTTTGAAGGAGGAAACGGAAATTAGTTTATCCAGTTTGAGAATCTTTTGCGGAGCATTCCAGTCGCGAGCAGATTGAAATTATGGACCAGAGAGCAGAGGCAGAGCTGGTTGTGGGAATGTATAATTAAAGATGAAGTGAGGGGCGGCCGGGTGTTGTATGTGTCAGGCTTTGGCTGAAGCAGGTGACCTAAGAAAGGGAGGTGATGGGCCAAGAAGGGTCTTGTAAATGAAAGCGACCCAGTGAATCTTACAGTGAATGTGAAGGGAGGGCCAGTTGACAGACGAATATAGGGTGCAGTGGTGCGTAGTAACGAGTGCATTGTGGCAAACCTGATAGCAGAAAGGTAAAGAGTATCGAGTTTTGATGGAGCGGTCTTGCAAGCAACTATGTGATGATATAGTATATCAATAAAATGACTGAAAAACTGAATAGTATAATAATTTCATCACATTTTATATATATATATATATATATATACCTTGTACCATTTTATTTAACATTTATTTCCGGCACTTTTTGTTTTTTTAAGTTGTATTTTTCAACTGTTTTTTCAACATTTTTTACCCTTTTTTCAACATTGTGTCTTTTAATGCTTTTTTTAGTTTTTTAGTTTAAAAAGATACTGCAACAATAACTGGAGTTGGAGGAGATTTTATTAACTATTTTCAGTGGTAGGGTTACGTACCACGTCGCTAGCCTAGCTCAGCACAGATCCTGGAGGGAACCGGCTCCATTTAGCCTACTCCTCCCAATAATAATGCCACCAGCTTCCTATTTACATGTTGTAATTCACAGCATGTACAAATAACAAGGTCACATGAGACACAGCCATCTTTACAGGTGTCCTGAAGACTAAAATAAAATAAAACATCTTGTAGTGTTTTTGAAACCGTGACTTTTTCAAACCATGAAAACGGTAACTGGCCCATGCCTAGTTGTGGTACAATGCTCACACACACCAGAAGTCAGAATTTTCTAATGGGTGAAAACTGGAAAAGTTTTGACATCTTTCTTTGCTTTGTTTTTATAGTCTATGAGTGGCAGGCTCAGCTCTTCACTGGGACTTTGCACCATTTTAATCCATCTAACCTTCACTTCAACTGTCTTTATTCTTGGCTGAAGAGTGTTAGCATGTTGACATGTACAAATATATATATATATAAATATAGATAGCCCAAGTTCTAAGCCCCTGAGGTACTGTTCCACAGGTAGAGTAATGACACACTTTCCCTTTTTGATCAATGAAAGTCCAAGTCATATTTGCAGTTAAAACCTTTGGTTCCATTTATTTCCATGAGCTCTTAGTTGGGTTTGATGACAAATTACTTCTTGAATGTATGCCTGTGTAGTGTTGTGGTGTTGTGGTGTTGGTGTGCGTGTGTGTGCTTCAGAGGGTCCAGGTGCCATCTGCTGGGTAAACCTGCAACACACACAACAGTCACAGCTATAAAACACAATCAGGGTCCAGACCAGGCAAGTTGATTTCAAGTACTATGCCTTTGAATCACAATCAGACATTAGATGCCACTTACTAAGGCATACTTCAAAACTGCATGAGGAGTCTACACTACAATATAAATAAGATATTCTACAGGTCATTTAAACAGGCTAAGACACTGAATTGTCTATTAGAGGTTTTTTTTCCTTTCTATATTAAAGAGCTGATTTTAAAGATAAATAAAGCATGCATTTTAAGTTTCTCATTCATTGTACATGTTATATTGATTTTATTTCTGTTCAAGGGGAACACTTGTTATGGTCAAACTACACAAAGCTTTCACTAACTGAATGCACTAACAGTTTGTTCCAGACCAGCAGGGGGAGGCATTCTTCAACAAATACATCGGGGAAAACACCTTGCAGTCTGGTGGGCAGTGTCAACACAGTGCTAATGAAGTTAGCTGTGATGTAGATCAGTGTTTCTCAAACTTTTTTTTTTTTTTTTAAATATTGTACCCCCTTTGAGGAGGGGGGATTTTTTTGCAGATTTGTAATCCACCGGTTTCCTTTTTTAATTTTTCTTCTTTATCTACTTTTAATAAGATCACTGATCCTACTTTGGAAGGTGGGATATACTTGTTTGTCACTCCTTAATATTATTCTTTTTTTTTCTTAAACGGCACAATGGGAGTCAGAGTGTTACCATAGCAGCAAAACATACCACGTTCGTATCGTTGAATTGGAATTGAAAAACTCAATAAAAAATTTGAAGAAAAAAAAAAAAAGAGGAACAATACAGCGACGGCAGTGATAGATCCACTAAATGACTGCCTTTTTTTAAAAACAAAAACATTTAAAAGCTTAGAATCCATCACTTAATTCATTCTTTATTATAGCATAATTATTTTAGAAATTATGCGTGACATTTTTAAATAAGCCTTTTATAAAAATGTCACGTACCCGCTACAGTACTCCAAGTACCCTATGGGGTACACATACCCCCATTTGAGAACCACCGATGTAGATAACAGACCCCTCCCCTGTTCTAATAACATCACAGTGACATGCTCTCTTCTTCAGGACCTGAACAGAAAGCTGACAGAGCGTCAAGATGTTAACGCTCTTCATGGTTTGCTTCTTTCATCTGCCATGTATTAAGGGTGAGAGAAAATACAGCAAACAAAGTAAAATGTTATGTAATGACTTTAGTTTCTAAAATGTCCCCCCCCCACACACAGGTGCCTCTAATACCAAGAGTGTCTTCCAAACGCCTCCTTTCATCATTAAGAGAACAGGTGAATCGGTTGCCAGTGAGATCTACTGTTCACACAGCATGACAAGTTATGATCGAATTCTGTGGTACAAACAGGACGAGCAGAAAGCTCTAAAGCTCCTGGGATATCTGAATGTGATCCATCCATACCCCGAGGACGACGTGAAAGGAAAAATCAGCTTCGACGGAGATGGCCGTACACATTCCGACCTCACTGTTTCTGATCTGTCATTAAATGACAACGGTGTGTATTTCTGTGCTGCCAGTCAGCACAGTGCTGCAGATTCCCCTCCATGCAATACAAAAACTCTCCTTTATCTGTCTGCAGATAGACTACATGTTCAGGTGCTTGAACACCTGCGGCTTTGAAGATTACATATTACTGTTAAGACACAAGTGTGATACATTTACTGCCAACACACATTCATCGTGTCACTGTGTGAAATTGTAGATTGTTTAAGCATTTGAATATTACAATTGTGGATTATTGTTGGGTTCAGGTTCAGGAGGATCTGAAAGGAAGTCACAGACTGACGTCCCAAAAGGACGTCCCAAAATGACGTCCCAAAAGGAAAACATTGCAATTCTCATGTCCAATTTATTTAATAAAAGATTGATACTTGGTGTCCATGTATCGATACAGTATTGCCACTGAAAATATTGCAATACTGTGCTGTATCGATTTGTCCCCAAATTCTAGTTTTAGGAAAAAAATCGATAAATCATAGTATCGCAATATTTTCAGTGGCAATACTGTATCGGTAAACAGGCACCAAGTATGGATCGTATATTATATATGTGTTGGTCAGTTTGTCTGCTTGACAATCCCATTTTTGCAGCACTAAAATTTAAGTGATATGAAAAAACAGAGAAATGTACCTTTTTAGATAAAATAGATGTTGACAAAGTTTTCTTTTGGGGACGTCATTTGAAATTGGGAAAAATTAGAAGCTGGAAAAACAAGTAATGTTTAAAATCGCAAGTATCTGGGATGGTGATTGCAAAAAAGTTCATTTTTACGTGTATGGAAAATGGATTCTGTGCCTTTGTATAGTCTGTGGCTGCGAGAACTGTCAAGTGAAAATGCAAAATGCAAGTGAAAGTATGTAACGTACTGTTGTAAGTAACTTACAATCAGAATTCACACATTTAAGTACACTTATTTTCATGTTTTTGCTGTAGATGTGATGTCAGAGATTATAAGTAGAATCCAACAATAAAAGTTCACCATGGTACCCTTTTATTGTTAAGGTTCAACTGATGATGTAACCCAGACCTCCATACTTTGGAGACCAGTGCAACAATACGCCGCAGCCACACCAAGGGTGCTCAGTAGTACCAGATGTACTGGTACAGACAGCTGCCAGGAGAAACAATGAAACTAATCTAAAGAACCGCCAGCAAAGTTTATGATTTTGGAGTTTTCAGCAAAGAGAAATTCTCAGCCACCAAGCCTGACGCTGAGAGTGGGACATTCACAGTGAAGGATCTGGAGCCTGAAGATAAAGGCTTGTACTTCTGTGCTGTCAGTCAACACAGTGATGCAAACACCTGGACTTACATTAATACCTGGTCACTTTAACACTTGACTCACCACTGACACTTTTGACTGATAATTTATGGTTAATGTCTTTTTTATGTCTTTTTATAGCCGAAGGTTCTTATTGTTATTATGATTACTGTTATTATTGTTATCTTTATATTGTCTTCTATACTGTATTCTTGCTAAAACTGATGCTGGAAATTTCAATTTCCTTCCGGGAGTCATCCCAAAAGGATTAATAACGAGAAGTCTAAGTCAAAGACACATTCAACAGCTGAAGAAAAACACCAGTGCTGCACCGTTAACAGGATCCCATGTACTGTAGAGGGACCTCAAGGACCACAAATACTCAAGTTACACTTTGATTCATCATGTGGGTTTTGATAGAGCAGCTAACAGGATCAGAGAAGGTCCCACTCTGCAGAGACACTCCCACCTGCAGCTCTTCATAACTTGGCACTGCTACACCATATGAGACTTGGACCTTTAGAGCATGGACACTGTCAGACATGGACTCCACAGCTGGTTACTATTTCTGCTCTGTAACAAAGGTAAACCACATTGTTGAAATCAATATCATGAAATTAAAGTTGTCGATTTACAAGGTTATGTAAAATCACGGGAAAAAAAGAATTTTTATTGCCATGAGCTACTACTGTACGTTCCACTATTACACATTGAATCAGCAAAATAATTCATATATACGAAACAAATTGTGTCAGCAAATTGCATGTCGGTACTATAAGGAAATGGGATTTTGTATACTAATACTAATTGTTTTTAAATGGTCTCTTGTATAAGACTTGGAATGTTCACTCATTGCAACTGTTAACCACTGTTATATACACACACAGGTCTAAGTGATGGAAGTGATGTCACCCAGACTGACATACTGTGGGGGGAAAAGGGTGCCACTGCAACAATAAACTGCAGCCACACTAAGGACAGTACATATCGACAGATGTACTGGTACAGGCAGCTGCCAGGGGAGGGAATGAAGCAAATCGTTTTCACGACTGCATTCAGCAAACATGAATATGAAAGTGGCTTCAATAAGGAGAAATTTCCAGCAACAAAGAGCGATGCTCTGACTGGATCTTTGATGGTGGAGAAGCTGCTGCCTGAGGACAGTGGAGTGTATTTTTGTGCTGTGAGTCAACACAGTGATACAGGTGACTTAGACAGCTGCACAAATACCCAACTGTTGGTGTCACAGTGAATAGAAGACAGCTGTGTCTTTTATGAACTGTAGAGGGAACTATACACACATTGGTCACTCCTCAACTTTTAACCTTTTGGTTTGCATTTGTTATTATTATTATTATTATTATTATTATTATTATTATTATTATTATTATTATTATTATTATTGTTATTTGTCCTTGCAGTATGACCCTTATGCAGTAACTTTAAAAAAGAGGTATTTAAAAAATAAAGATGTGAAATAACGGCACACTGGCAAAAATGAAATAAAAACTTGATTTCTCATGCCAGCGTATTTCCTGAGAGACATTTTATTATTTTACTTTCATCAAATTGCATTCAGTTTTTTTTGTTTAAGGTTTCAACTGCATTATTTTCTTCTTTTTTTTCAAATCGGAAATTATTTTAATATTTAATTCATTTTTAGTCAATCTTCCTTACTTTTGCATTTTTAGTTTTTCCTGTTTTTAAAGTCTTGTGATTTTTGTCAACTTGTGTTTTTTTCTACTTTTTTTCAGACATAGAAAAACTGTGTGGGGCCCTACTTGATGGTTGCAATGGCAGTAGTGTATTCTGTGACACACTCCTGACAAGTATAACTGCCTGATCTCTGAACCACCATCTACTCTGTGTAAAGTATCCAAGACAGGGACTAGCACCTGGAACCAACTGCCCTCAAAACGATTTTCATCACACTCGGTTTTATATTTACAAATGACCAACACATGATTAATGAATTCACATTTTTACAACATGTTTTACATGAGAACTGATAACATTTATGTCAGAATCAGAATCAGAAATACTTTATTGATCCCTGAAGGGAAATTCTGTAAAGACGAAAAAACGGAGTTGCAACAGGCTGCATGCACGACGTTGGTGCATGCGCACTTACAACCTGATCTTCCATCACTGTGAAAGATGAGTTCAGGTCAGCTTGTTGTGTTCCTGATCATGAATGGAGGGGAACCTCCAGTTAACATCTAACTACCAGACCACAAACACTCAGTTACGCTTTTGATCAGAAGCCACATGAGTGGTGTGTGGGAAATTATACTCAGGTATTGTGAATATTCTAAGAAATTATACTCAGGTATTGTGAACATATTTAGATACTGTGAATAAACTTATGCATAAGTAAATGGAAGGAAGCCCAGGTCAGATACTGAGTGAGAAGAGAGGGGCATGGGTGAAACTTGTCCTTTTGGTGTGTAAATAAGGACAACATTCCCGTGTCGGGTGTAGAGCAATAAACCACATATGTCAGGAAACCAACAGGAGATCAAAGGCCAGGAGATTACACTGATTACATTAACAGTTGTATATAACATCCTCGTACAAGACAGGTATTCAAAACACACACACACACACACACACACACACACACACACGCACACACACACACACACACAGACACATTGTGTTAGCTGAGACAACATGGCGCACTCACCCGGCCAATAGAAACATTGTTGACATGACGGTATGAACTGCCCAGTGACGCTTTTAACCAATAGGGCTCCCTTAAGGAGAACCCTTTAAAAATCCTTGCGCATCCATGTCTAAGCGCCTATTTGGGGACCTCTGAACTAGTCATGTTCCATTAGGACCGTGCACGTATAACTGCCCGGAATGCATTGCTCTGTTTTTATTAATAAATCATTTTAATACATAATCAAAGCTAGAGTGATTCTTAGCTAATTGAGTCCCGACGGTTGGACCCTCCAAGTGGGATTCGCAACAGGTGACACTCCCACCTGAAACTTTATAGATCTCTAACTACACTGACAGTTATAATAAACCTGTTGCAGTCACTGAATTGCAGAACATGGACATAAAACCAGGTCTCCTGAGCTTTTTAATACTCCTGCTCTGCATAAAAAGGTAATATCACATTGCTACATTATAGCCTTTAACCTGTAGGTTAACAAGCTGAAGTTGTAAATGTATTTGAAATGGTCTACGGTGGGCCTACGAGAGTTAACATTTTCACTTGTGGTAACTTAAAGTGTTGTACACACAGGTCTAATTGCTGGTGATTATGTCACCCAGACTTCCATACTTTGGGACAAACAGGGGGAGAGTGCAACACTGAACTGCAGCAACACCAAGGGCGGCAGCTAATTCCAGATGTACTGGTACAGACAGCTGCCAGGAGAAACCATGAAACTAATCGTGTTCACAAGAACCGCCAGCAAAGATCATGATTTTGGAGTTTTCAGCAAAGAGAAATTCTCAGCCACCAAGCCTGACGCTGAGAGTGGGACATTCACAGTGGAGAATCTGGAGCCTGAAGATAAAGGCTTGTATTTCTGTGCTGTAATTCAACACAGTGATACAGACACATTCAACAGCTGAACAAAAACCCCAGTGCAGCACTGTTAACAGGATCCCATGTACTGTAAATAACCAACACATGGCAATGAAGACACATTTTTACAACATGATTTCCATGAGAACTGATGACATTTTTGTACAGTCTGATCTTCCATCACTGTGAAAGATGAGTTCAGGTCAGCTTGTTGTGTTCCTGATCCTGAATGGAAGGGAACCTCCAGTTAACATCTAACTATCTACACTTCAACTGACAGTGTAGGTTCTTATAGAGCAGTCAACAGGATCAGAGAAGGTCACACTCTGCAGAGACACTCCCACATGCAGCTCTTCATATCTCTGGAAGCACAGCGACAGACATATATGACTCTCTTGGTTTTAGAAACATGGACATTATCAAACACGGACGCCTCAGCTTTTTAATATCACTACTCTGGATACAAGGTGAAGTACTTTAATATCAGCAAGTTTATTTCAGAGAACAAATGTCCACTCATAGTAACTTTTTACTGTTAAACACACAGGTCTAACTGATGGGAGTGGTGTCACCCAGACGGACATACTGTGGAAAAACAAGACCGACAGTGCAACAATGAGCTGCAGCCACACCAAGGCTGGCACCTACTTCCAGATGTACTGGTACAGACAGCTGCCAGGAGAAACCATGAAACTCATCGTGTTCACAACGGCAGGAAACAAAAACCATGATTTTGGAGTTTTCAGCAAAGAGAAATTCTCAGCCACCAAGCCTGACGCTGAGAGTGGGACATTCACAGTGAAGAATCTGGATCCTGAAGATAAAGGCTTATATTTCTGTGCTGTGAGTGAACACAGTGATACAGACACATTCAACAGCTGAACAAAAACCCCAGTGCACTGTTGGCTCTATTAGTGAGTCTTTCTATCTGCTGTACTGTAGAGGGACCTCAAGGACCACAAACACTCAGTTATACTTTTGATCAGAAGCCACACAATGTATAGTATGACACTCCCACCTGAAACTTTATAGATCTCTAACTACACGGACAGTTATAATAGACCTGTTGCAGTCACTGAATTGCAGAACATAAAACCAGGTCTCCTGAGCTTTTTAATACTCCTGCTCTGCATAAAAAGGTAATATTACATCGCTAAATTATAGCCTTTAACCTGTAGGTTACCAAGCTGAAGTTGTAAATGTATTTTAAATGGTCTACGGTAGGCCTACGAGAGTTAAAATTTTTACTTGTGGTAACTGAAAGTGTTGTACACAGAGGTCTAATCTAGGGCTGGATACCAATATTCGTCACAATAAACAAAAGACAGCAGTGTCTTTAATTATCTGTAGGGGGAGCTCTAGACTCTTAGACTGTTAACCCTTGTGTTGTGTTGAAAATCAACACTTTTGTTGAAGCTTTTTATCAATGTTTTTAACTTTTTCTTACATTTTTGTACCTTTTTTTAACACTTGACACTTTTTACAATGTTTGTCACTTTTTTTGACGTTCAACACTACGTAACACTAAATTTTGTGTTATTAACTAACTTATTAACTGGTGGTCAATAAACCATATTTATAGGAATTATACCTAATGTTTGAGTTAGAAAAGCAGAAATTAATAATTAATTAGACTAAAATTAAAAGAATGGATGTTGATGGATAATCACAGACTGGAATATATCAACTTTTACTCAATACTATTTCACAAACACTTTTTTTTTTCTCTCCAAATGTTATAAAATTGAAGAAGACACCCCAAAATAAAGTAGAGATTTGTACTTGCCAAAGAGCATTGTGTGGAATCAATCATGTTATTTTGAGTAGTTATAAAGAACATTGATATCGGGAAACGGGTCAGTATGACCCGAGGACAATATGAGGGTTAAGATTTGTGGTTTGTATTCAGTTTAACTGAAAAGAATGAGATGCCTGCACACCGCTAGTTCTCCCATACGTTTTATTGTGTTTATTTTATTGTGAAACTTTGCAACACAATAAAACGTATGGGAGAATTAGTGGGGATGTGCACACTACTACAGCTGTAATTCATGGCTTTTACACTGGAGCATAGCAACATTAAATATGTTTTTTTAAGCAGTAATAATGTCACAGTAAATGTTAAATTAACATAATTGCACTCCATACTACTGAACAGGTGTCCTGACATTTGTCGAATCTATTTCAGTGCTGCGATGATTTAATTATTATTATTATTATCCTTTGGAATTGCAGTCAAGTTTTATACACTTCTTACTGCATGTTTAATGTTTCTCTTTATTTTCAGTAGACATTTTATTTGCCTTTTCATGGCAATAGGGACTTGCACTTGACAGCAACAGGACCCGAGCACAATTCACTCCACTCTGTTTGACTACCAACAAATCTTAATTGAGACAAATGTAGACAGATTAAGTGTGAATTGTCAAGTATCCCGAGTGTGTGTTGTCTCACAGTTCTGATGACACACCTTCTTACAGAAAGCACCACCATGTGACAGGGTGGATGATGTGAGGCTGAGATCAGCTGCTTAGTTGAATGCCTCACTGTCATCTGTCACATCTGTTCAGCAGATCAAAATGGTCTCAGCCCTCGTTTTCTCTGGGTTTCTGTTCTGTGCTTCAGGCATTATACTTTTGCTAACATCTTTGAATTAGTTTTGATGTTTGGTCTAGTTTATGGTTTTGGTTCCAGATAGCGCTGAAAGTACTGGGAGTACACCAGTCTGCTCAGATGAACTGCAATCAGGACATTCAGAGCAAATACTATCAAATGTACTGGTATCAACAGTTACTAGAGGAAAGGGAGGAAACTGATTGCCAGGCAGCCAGACTTTGAGGAGTTTAGCCCGGACCAATTCTCAGCCACAAAAAAACGAAGCTGAGAGTGGATCTTCCACAGTGAAAAATGTGGTCTAGGGTGACAGTGGAGTGTATTTCTGTGGCATCAACTTGCACACTGTGTTGCCGTAGACAGTTGTCAAGATCTACAAAAAACCAGACACACATGACTCAGTGGGGGTCTGCCTGAAAGGATCAAATTACAATGAGCTGCTTAACATACTGGATTCAAGATCACAGACACTAATAAAAGTGAAGTAATAAAAGTGGAAAAAGGAAACGAGATAAAGCATGAAAAAGACAAAAAAACTAATAACTAATAATATAGAAAGGGAAAGGGCCCCTTGTAAGACAAATTGTAAGTTTGACATGAAACTACAAAAATAAGGAAAGATATAGAGCTCAATTTGGAAGGTTGGAAAAGTTTAAGAACATTTCAAACAATTTGATGAGAAAATACTACTATAAGTACACTCGATTAATCAATTAACCCTTGTGATGATCATGAAAAAACCCGTTTGTCACATTTTTTCAAAATTATTATCGCTTTTTCCAACATTTTTGTCACTTTTTTTATGTTGTGGGTGATTTTTTTTAAAGGTTTTCCAAAGTTTTTTTTGATATTTTTAATGTTGACTTTTTCAGCACTTATTTAGTTTATTTCATTTTTTGTGACAAAACAAATTACCTGAAAAATTGACCCAAGGACAATATGAGGGTTAATCCTTCAGTTGAAAACCCCCATCAAGTGGCCAGGTTAGCCCAGTTGGTAAAGCAGGCACACACATACTGTATAGAGGTGTATGCCTCGACCCAGAAGGTCCAGGGTTTGAGGCCGACCTGTGACAATTTCCTGCATGTCTTCCCCCTCTCTCTCTTCGCCTTTCATGTCTAGCTGTCAATCCCCAATGCAAAAGATGACACCTTGTATGTGCTTATTAAAACACATTCAAGTTACATTTCCCATTTCAGCAGTGGGCCCCAGTGAATGTTTGGCTTTTTTTGGATAAAATTGATCTAATCTACTTATAATAACATATAATACATTGTCATGAGGAAGGTGCCTTAAAATAAAGGAAATGCCTTTCTACAGGGCCTAGAATTTTATGCCACGCCCTTGATTGTAGTCCTACAAATTCACCAATTATAAAGTCAAACCTCCTCCTCCATCTTCTCCTCCGTAACATCCGGGAAGCTCTGCTCAGTTTGCAGTCAACATAATAGTTTTGTTTTTATCTGCGCAAGGATCATGATCAGACTCCTCGTACATTTAGCAGCTCTGCCGTTCTGTTTTTGTTGATTTGGTAATATCACATTTAGTAAAAAAAATGATCTCAATATTTTCATCAAAGTATATTTCCGTCACTTGTTTTAAATGTCTCCTGCAGAACTCCCACAGAACAGTGTTCATCAGACTCCTACTGCCCTGATCAAACATGCTGGAGAAGTCGTCGTGATGAACTGCAGCCATTCAAACACTAATTTTGATATGATCCAGTGGTATAAACAGTCTGCTGGGAAAAATGACATGGTCCTTGTTGGCTACGTACGATTCACTTCTGTAGTTGTTGAAGCTCAATTCAAAGACATTTATAACGTGAGTGGTAACGGAGGAAGCCTGGCATGTCTTCATATCCCGACGTTGAGAGGATCCGAGGACAGCGCAGTGTATTTCTGTGCTGCCAGTAAAGCACAGTGCTGCACTAACCCCGACGTCTTTAACAAAAACCCTCTCTGATGCAGCCGCTTACACAAGCACACACTTCACAACATGAACGACCAAATAAACCACATTGTGAATGATTGATATCAAGACAGCTGGCTTGCTTTGAGACAGCTAGATTCTTGTTTCATCCCTTAGGGTGCAGTGTTTCTCCACACAACTTTAGATGTGTGACAATAGAAACATATAAATGAAAATGAACTTGTACGTCCATATCTGGGCTTTAATAAAGAAAGTTGAATTGATCAATATAAAAAATGCATCTCTTGTTCAAGGCGGACCGACTCAATGTGTAAGGATTTAAAAATATCTACTTAGCCTACTAGTCACTCCACATTTTTACAAAGTTGGTTACTACACTGTGTTTTAATTGTTTTGATATGCTTGATTTGTGTGTTGGTTTTATTGCTGTATCTGTTTTTATGTGCTAAATGTGCTAATTTAACCGTAAAGTGTCTTTGAGTAGCCTACCATGTAAAGCACTATATAATTATTATTATATAATTTATTATTATCTTTGCCTTAAAAGTGAGCAGAGGGAATTAATGTCAAGACTCCAGGATTAATGTTAGCCTGGTTGTTAGCCCGGCTGTTAGCCTGCTCTGGAGCAATGAATAAATCTCTATGGTGACTTGGCTGGGTTTAATTCAACCTATATATATATATATATATATATATATATATATACACTACAGTTCAAAAGTTTGGGGTCACATTGAAATGTCCTTATTTTTGAAGGAAAAGCACTGTACTTTTCAATGAAGATAACTTGTGTCTTAACTTTGTCTTAACTTTGAAGAAATACACTCTATACATTGCTAACGTGGTAAATGACTATTCTAGCTGCAAATATCTGGTTTTTGGTGCAATATGTACATAGGTGTATAGAGGCCCATTTCCAGCAACTATCACTCCAGTGTTCTAATGGTACAATGTGTTTGCTCATTGGCTCAGAAGGCTAATTGATGATTAGAAAACCCTTGTGCAATCATGTTCACACATCTGAAAACAGTTTAGGTCGTTACAGAAGCTACAAAACTGACCTTCCTTTGAGCAGATTGAGTTTCTGGAGCATCACATTTGTGGGGTCAATTAAACGCTCAAAATGGCCAGAAAAAGAGAACTTTCATCTGAAACTTGACAGTCTATTCTTGTCCTTAGAAATGAAGGCTATTCCATGCGAGACATTGCTAAGAAATTGAAGATTTCCTACAACGGTGTGTACTACTCCCTTCAGAGGACAGCACAAACAGGCTCTAACCAGAATAGAAAAAGAAGTGGGAGGCCGCGTTGCACAACTGAGCAAGAAGATAAGTACATTAGAGTCTCTAGTTTGAGAAACAGACGCCTCACAGGTCCCCAACTGGCATCTTCATTAAATAGTACCCGCAAAACACCAGTGTCAACATGTACAGTGAAGAGGCGGCTGCGGGATTCTGGGCTTCAGGGCAGAGTGGCAAAGAAAAAGCCATATCTGAGACTGGCCAATAAAAGAAAAAGATTAAGATGGGCAAAAGAACACAGAAATTGGACAGAGGAAGACTGGAAAAAAGTGTTGTGGACGGATGAATCCAAGTTTGAGGTGTTTGGATCACAAAGAAGAACGTTTGTGAGACGCAGAACAAATGAAAAGATGCTGGAAGAATGCCTGACGCCATCTGTTAAGCATGGTGGAGGTAATATGATGGTCTGGGGTTGCTTTGGTGCTGGTAAGGTGGGAGATTTGTACAGGGTAAAAGGGATTCTGAATAAGGAAGGCTATCACTCCATTTTGCAACGCCATGCCATACCCAGTGGACAGCGCTTGATTGGAGCCAATTTCATCCTACAACAGGACAATGAGCCTAAACACACCTCCAAATTGTGCAAGAACTATTTAGAGCAGAAGCAGGCAGCTGGTATTCTATCGGTAATGGAGTGGCCAGCGCAGTCACCAGATCTGAACCCCATTGAGCTGTTGTGGGAGCAGCTTGACCGTATGGTACGCAAGAAGTGCCCATCCAACCAATCCAACTTGTGGGAGCTGCTTCTGGAAGCGTGGGGTGCAATTTCTCCAGATTACCTCAACAAATTAACAGCTAGAATGCCAAAGGTCTGCAATGCTGTAATTGCTGCAAATGGAGGATTCTTTGACGAAAGCAAAGTTTGATGTAAAAAAAATCTTATTTCAAATACAAATCATTATTTCTAACCTTGTCAATGTCTTGACTCTATTTTCTATTCATTTCACAACGTATGGTGGTGAATAAGTGTGACTTTTCAGGAAAACACAAAATTGTTTGGGTGACCCCAAACTTTTGAACGGTAGTGTGTGTATATATATATATATATATATATATATATATATATATATATATATATATATATATATATATATATGCGATATATAGATCCTTTCATTAGGTTCAGTGTGTATAATTTTTACCCCTGATACTAAGGCTGTGCCATTAATCAGATTTTGATCGCGATTTTGGCTCCTAATGATCACAACAACGAACAATGTAATCGAAACGATGTAAACGATTATTTTGCACATTACGTTTTGCAAGTAAACCTATTTTTCTTATTGTGTTCTGAAGGGGAATTCAAGAAGTTTAAAAGAAAAACGTATTCGCGGAAATTTCACTGTTCAATATGTTTTATATATTATTATATATATATAATATGTTGATTTGTTTAACTGTTTCAAGTTTTTCCAAAAGTCAATGAGCAATTGCATTAATTAAATGTGATCTCAATATTGAATGTTGTCATTTTAATTTTTTCTACAATCCAGTAGCCCTTTGGGTTAATGTTTGGGTTTTTAACTTAGAACAGGAGGATGCACTCAACGCCCACCTTCATTTTCTGATGGGAGGGCCTTTTTAGAAAAGAAAAAAAGGAGGGAATGATTGTCATATCTGCATGTATAGTGGTGAAAATAGTTCCAGAAAAATTTGGTCTGAAAACACAACATGCTGATCATTGTCTACTGCATAACCTTGAATTGGATCCTGGTTTCAGGTGAATTGGAAAAGAAATTTGGACATTTGCTTACAGTTTGCTGTTGCCATTTAGGTTTCATCCAATGAGCTCTGACATCCACATTCAATTACAAACAGATCCAAAGAAAGAATTGGGAAAGAAAGAAGAATTTTCTCCCTGGTTCCTTTCAAAATCAAACTTGTGTCTTGCACTTGCTTTTCCGTAGGTTCCTCTCCAAGTGACCAAGTCTACCAGACTCCAGCCAACATTTACAGCAATCTTGGACAAAAAGCCAGAATACACTGTTTACACAGTGTTCAAGGCTATGATCGAATCCTCTGGTACAAACAGTCAAACAGACAACTACAGTACCTGGGATATGTATATTTTAACGATAAATATCCAGAGACTGGAGTGAATGTGAAGCTGGAAGGGAGTGCAGAAAAAGACCAGACCTGCACATTAACAATAGAAGAACTCAGCCTGAGCAGCAGTGCAGTGTACTACTGTGCTGCTAGTTTACACAGTGCTGGATATCACTGCTCCTCACTACAAAAACCTCCTCACATTGTTTCATGTCTTTATTACAGCTCTCAGCCCCTGCACCTGTACTCTTTCCGTTCATAGGGTGGCAGTATATCCTTAATCAGATCTTTATACTGAGTCAGTCAGTGGCGTGGAGTGGTAGTTGACATGACAATTATAATGTTAAAGGGATACTTCCAATATAACATAACATTGTTACATGAATGTACCTGTGCTTTTTCTAATAGCTATCACAATGAACTCAGTCAAAAAGTATTTAGTAGTGTCTGTCTAAGAAGTCGTCTTCTACCCTGTGTCGACCAAGTTTTTGGCCTGCACATTAACAATAGATGAACTCAGCCTGAGCAGCAGTGCAGTGGCCTACTGTACTGCTAGTTTACACAGTGCTGCATATCACTGCTCCTCAGTACAAAAACCTCCTCACGTCCATGTAACAGCACCAGTACTGTATTCCCTCAATTCATAAAGGTGGCAGTATATATTTAATCAGATGTTTATACTGAGCCAGTGGCATATAGTTGACATAAGGGTTATAATAGGGGAGAAGGAGGAGAATGAACTATGACACCACCCACCTAATGACTTCCTGTTGGTTTGCTGACAGGCGGGTTGGAAATAATCAGTATGACTGCTGATACGCTGACGATAGCTTTCATATCATATCGATAGCTTTCATATCAACAATAAAATTATTACCAAACAGAGTAACCAAACCAAAAAGCCAACATGCTCATCCTATTCCTAATCATTCATTTGAACACTATTCAGGTTTCAGGTACTGTCATCAAAAGACATACGGTTGTAACAACATCTGGTTATAGTTCTGTGTACAGCAGGTTTACTACGCCGTTATATTTTTTAGCTATAACTGAACTCTGTATTTTTATTACATTGTAGAGTTTTTTTTACACTGCTAAATTTACCATTATTACACATTGTGTAATGTTTTTTGGTTTGTGTCTTTTCAACAGGTTCCTCTCTCAGTGATCAAGTCTTCCAGACTCCAGCTGAAATTTACAGCAGACCAGGAGAGCTTGCCAAAATCAGCTGTTTACACACCATTCCAAGCTACAACCGAATCCTCTGGTACAAACAGTCAAAAGGACAACTACAGTTCCTGGGATATGTGAATTATAATAATGGATATCCGGAGACCGGAGTGAATGTGAAGATGGAAGGGAGTGCAGATAAAGACCAGACCTGCACATTAACAATAGAAGAGCTCAGCCTGAGCAGCAGTGCAGTGTACTACTGTGCTGCTAGTTTACACAGTGCTGCATATCACTGCTCCTCAGTACAAAAACCTCCTCACATTGTTTCATGTCTTTATTACAGCTCTCAGCCCCTGCACCTGTACTCCTTCCTTTCATAGGGTGGCAGTGTATCTTTTATCAGATCTTTATACTGAGTCAGTCAGTGGCGTGGAGTGGTATTTGACATGACGATTATAATGTTAAAGGGATAGTTACAATATAACATAACATTGTTACATGAATTTACCTGTGCTTATTCTTATACATTGTGTCATGTTTTTTGGTTTGTGTCTTTTCAACAGGTTCCTCTCCTCCTTCAGCTAGTTTTCCAGACTCCAGCTGACATTTACAGTCGAACATGAGAGCCAGCCAAAATCAGCTGTTTACACACCATTCTAAGCTACAACCGAATCCTTTGGTAAATACAACTGCCGTTCCTGGGATATGTGGACCAATGGAAGGGAGTGCAAACAAAGACCAGACCTGCACATTAACAATTAAAAAACTCATCTGTATGCTGAGCCAGTGGTTAAAGTGTTAAAGGTAGTTACCGTAAGTCATATACACAATGACACCACCCACCTAATGACTTGGGAGGGTTTACTCAAAGAGGAGGCTGGAAATACTCAGCTAGTACGACTGCTTCATTCATTGCAATAACAAATAGGGGATCGTATTTTGATCTAGTTATTCCAAAACCACCTCAGACTCAGAAAAACACACAATGATCATCACGTTCCTTTGTATTAGTTTTACCTCTGTTCTGGTTTCAGGTAACGGACTCACAAGAGATTTTATTTCAAGTTCTCAATTTGTAAAGATATGCTTGGCAGTCTCATACACTGCTGCTGTTTCAGATGCGTTTTGCATTATTTTACATTTAAAATGAGTGTTTTTTTTTTAATTCAGCCGTGTTTATGCTCAGGTTCTATTTTGTCTGACGCATCCTTTTTCCCCAGGTTCATCTCTCAGTGACAAAGTCCACCAGACTCCAGCTGATGTGTTCAACAAACCCGATGAAACATTAGAAATCAGCTGTACACACAGTATTCAGAACTACAACCAAATCCTCTGGTACAAGCAATCAAACAGACAACTGCAGTACCTGGGATATGTGTATTTAAACAATGCATCACCTGAGACCGGAGTGAATGTGAAGATGAAAGGGAGTGCAAACAAAGACCAGACCTGCACATTAACAATAGAAGAACTCAGCCTGAGCAGCAGTGCAGTGTACTACTGTGCTGCTAGTTTACACAGTGCTGCATATTACTGCTCCTCAGTACAAAAACCTCATCACACATTTTGTTTTATCTCTGTATTACAGCCCTTGCACCTGTCATCAAACCGAATATTCAGCCATCAAAGAAAACACAAAGCGGAGCTCCTACTGTGAAAGACTTGCAGCTTGAGGACCGCCCTGTGTACTTTTGTGCCGTCAGTAAACACAGTGAAGCACATTTAATCCATCCATTATTCAACATCTTACACAGTCAAGACATCCAGGCAGACCACCTGCCAATTCTCCCAGGAATTGCAAGCATAGCCTGCAGGGAATGTCCCACTCGGACAGTACGGCTCCCCCGGAGAAGCATGTTTGGGTGAAAAAATCTTGTCAATAGCGCTGAGTGTCCAGTTAATCAATTCCATTTTTAATGTTTCAGGAAAGCAGCAGGCAGGAGACAAGAGAAAGGAGAAAAGTTCCACAAGACAGGGTAGACAGACTGGGAAAGAGCCAAGCTAAGATAAGAGGGGAAAGGAGGAAAACTGCTCTCGCCAGAAGCAGGAAGAAGAAGTGTAGAGTAGGCTTAAGACTTTCCTCTTTGATAAAGCTTATAGTTAGGGCTGGCTCAAGTGAGTCCTGAACCATCCCTTAGTTACGCTGCTATAGGCCTAGACTCCCGGGGGACTTCCCATGATGCACTGAACATGTTACTAACTTGACTTCTTCCCTTTCTTGTGCTCTCTCTCCCCTCTCCTCTCTCCTCCTATCGCTTCCTGCAGGTGTTTCTAGCTCTGGAGCTGTGGAGTCTGGATCTGTGGTTGGAGTCATCTGCTGCCTCCATGTTCCTGCTCGACACCCTCTGCTACAATTCTCCATGTCTGTCTGTCTGTCTCTTTCTTTCACCCCCAACCGGTCGAGGCAGATGACCGCCCACCCTGAGCCATGGTTCTGCTCGAGGTTTCTGCCTCTTAAAAGGAAGTTTTTCCTTGCCTCTGTCGCCTAGTGCTTGCTCTTGGTGGGAGTTGTTGGGTTTCTGTAAATAACATCACAGAGCCGCTCGACCAACTCTTTTATGAAAAGCGCAATGAGATAACTTGTTGTGATTTAGCACTATATAAATAAAATTTAATTGATGTGACAAGAGCAGCTGAACATTAACTGGTTGTTAACACATTTGTTGAGTATATTAGGAAGCAAATGTTTGCTGTTATATATTGTTCCAGCAAGTGGCGCTAGAGTTCCAGAAATACTCTTCAGTTCACACATGAAGTACTAGGAAATGTGATGTAGCTGGTTTAGATCTGATAGGAGGGTGCTGATAAAGAGTTAACAGAGCCACTATTCTGCCACCAGTTCAGTGTTTATTCAGACAGGAGGACAACATGCTGACAACACTGTGTTTTTACTCTTCGTTCATTGGTAATCATTTTTATAATTCTGGAATACCACTTTATTTATATCTTCTGCATTGATAACCGATTCCCCCTTTTCCAGGTGTCTGTCTGGGTCTTGATGTCCGTCAGTCTCCCTCTGACCTCATCACCAAATCTGGAGACGGAGTGGAGATTTTCTGCAGCCATGATAAAACTGACTACAGGGTGATGCTCTGGTACCAGCGCTCACCTGGAGACACAGCTATGAAACTCATTGGATATTTATACTTTAAAGATGTCCCAATGGAAGAGCCATATAAAGAACATTTTAATATCTCTGGAGATTTGGGGGGAAATAAAGCAAAGAACGCCTCTCTTAAAATCAAACTTGTAAAACAAGAGCACAGTGCTGTTTACTACTGTGCAGCTAGAGAAGCACGATGACAAATATCCCGTCTGCACTTTACAAAAACTCTGCTCAATCTTTTCTCATCACTGGTTTATAATACGAAATGGAATAAACTGCTCCCAGGCACCTGCTTTTGTGGTTGAACTTTGGTTTGATGCAATCATAGCATCGTCAGCTACTGATACTGTGCTGTGTTAACCAGCCAAGCAATTAATTACACTTTAACACGTACTGTAATGAAATCTGTCAAAAGTAAAACCCTCTTGTGTGGGAATCAGGGGAAAGGAAGAGCGTATCAGCTTAATGTGCTACATGAAGCCACTCCTCCTTTCTAGGCAAGGCAAGGCAAGGCAGCTTTATTTGTATAGCACATTTCAGCAACAGGGCAATTCAAAGCGCTTTACACAAAATCAGTTAAAAAAACAGTTAAAAGAAAATAAAACCGATAAAACACAGAAGAAACAGTTCAAAATAAAAACAGATAAAACACAAGAATAAAAGTTACAGTGCAGTATAAGAGATTAAAACATCACGTTTGCTTCCTACTTAATGTGACACTGTTTAAGGAGAAAACACAAGCAGAAGACGCGCTGTCATAACTTAATACCAAGTTTGATACATGACTTCAGAATAAACTTCATCTACATGACGATTAGATTTCTCTTTTGTCATCTCCTCACAGGTAACAACAACTGCTTCACTGTGCAGCACGATGTACTGTATTTAATTCCATATCTTAAATAGGAGCTGCACAATATGAGGAAAATATGCGATAACGTTGTTGAACATTGCGATAACGATATTCCGTGAGATAAATTAAACAGGTTTCAGAATGTACGCAGCTCTGCTGCTTTCAGGATTCTGCTGCTTTCAGGATTCTGAATTTAAAAAGGCAAAAGAAAATCATGTCCAACTTTTTTTTTAATTGAACTAATTTCACATTAAATGCACCACTAAAAGAAAAAAAAACATTTTAAAGTGTAGTTTTTTGTTCAACTAACATAAAATCATCTCTAAGTGTCTTTTGTGATGTTGCAAATTGCGCAAGTTGACAAAAAATAAAACTATATTCTTAGCAGCCCTGGCTTAAATCAATTATGTGTCCAACTGTCCATACAGCAGGTATTTCTTTGGGGGTTCAGGTCCATCAGTCTCCCTCCGCTGCAATCAGGAAGGCCGGTGATGATGTGCAGCTCATCTGCACTCACGGAAAACCTGACTACACCGTGATGCTGTGGTACCAGCAGTCGCCTGGAGACAAGGCTCTGAAACTCATCGGACATGTAGAATATAGTAGGATAAGCTATGAAGAATTGTACAGAGAGCATTTCAATATCACTGGAGATCTAAGTGGAAACACAGCAAAGAATGGCTCTCTCTTCATAGTGGACCTAAAAGAGTCAGAGCACAGTGCAATGTACTACTGTGCAGCTCAATATACACGTTGAGGAGGATCTCCTTTCAACTACACAAAAACCCCACACTTTATCAGCTGTGGTTTTTGTCGTCAACAGCCAGCTGCAGTCAAGGTCTCTGTCATGTGATTTCTGCCTCACTTCCTTTCGTCTCCGCTCAGTTTTTACAGATTCAGTGCAGTCATTATAGCCAGAGTAGACGTCTGATGAACTTTCCCATCAGAGAACTAAATCTGCATGGGACAAACAACTAAAATGATCTGTTTTCTACTCTGTTGTCACCTCATAGGTAATGTTATCTCTTCTCCGAATCAACAAGTTTGCAGGTTTTTTTTTTAATGTGGAAGCAAATGAACTAGGGCTGCACAAATGTTTGTTTTTTTATCGTTGTCATGATAACTGGCGCAATAAACACATCATGACAGAGATTTTTTTGTGTTGGTTGAGAAAGAAATTTCACTTAAAACTGCACTTTAAAATGTAACGGCCACTTTTTTTTTTTTTTGACGTGCCTTTTATAGTCAGTGTTCAATTTGTTCGATGAAAGAACATCGGTGAGGATTTCCTCTCATTCGTTTTAAATTCAATTTAAAGCAATTTGTTGAATTGAAGCAGAACTCATAAAACAGAAAGGCAGAACTGAGGACACCTTAATGTCTCAAAAGGCTGTCTGTGCCGCTACGCGCGGGTTGCTTCTCTCTATGTCTCTATCATTTTCTATTATGAAATAACCAGTAAAATAAAGGCTTTTTAAATAATTTTGAAGAAGAGTGCCTTGGGTTTTCCTTTTTCTCTACACTTAATGTACAGATAAAAGGACAGGACTTTTTTTGTCGTTCCAAGACACCTTAATATCTGTTTATTTATTGCAAGTAATATCATTATGGCATATTTCCTCATAACGTGAAATTTTAAATGAAACCTTGGGTTTTTGTCTCTTTTTGTAGGTTTTTCTCTGGGGGTTCAGATCCAGCAGTCTCCCTCCGCGGTGATTAGAAAGGCCGGTGATGATGTGAAGTTGTTCTGCACACACGGACAAAGTGACTACAGAGTGATGCTGTGGTACCAGCAGTCACCTGGAGACACTGCTCTGAAGCTCGTCGGATATGGATATGCACAGTTCACCAACGACAGCGTGGAAAAGCCATTTAGAGAACATTTCAAATTAGCTGGAGATTTGAGTAGCGAGGCCAAAAATTGTTCCCTTTCCATAAACAATCTAAAAGCGCTTGAACACACTGCAACATACTTTTGTGCAGCCAGACAAGCACAGTACATCAAACATCCATCTGCTCTTGACAAAAACCTTGTCACTCAGAATTTAGGTCAAAGATTATCTTCCCAATGGTCACGTGATTACTTGTGGTTTGCCAACTTATCACTCTTTTTCAATCATGTTTTTAAGTTGTCACAATTCACTTCCCTTTCCTGTTTTAGAAAGCTTGTCATTTATTCGTCATACTCAACAGCATTGACACCCACGAACAGAGCCTGATTTACAATTATCAAGCAATTTTTTGGATTAAACATACAACAAGTATTTATTCCTCATAACTAAAGCGTTATTGTGCTCTCTGGCTTTTTTCCCTTTCTTTTATTGTGTTATATATCTTTTTTGTGCACGTTACAAAGTGAAAAAGCCCAAAAGGAACACTGTTCACAAACTGCTCCAAACAGGTCAATTGTAGTCCAGCTTTTACTTCAGAGACGAACGTGCATCACGCCTTCATGCTCTGCTTCTGACTGGCTAGTAGTCCATACCTAGGTACTGTCAGGGCATGCCCTCATACTCTGCTTCTGAATGGCTAGTAGTCCATACCTAGGTACTGTCAGGGCATGCCCTCATACTCTGCTTCTGAATGGCTAGTAGTCCTTACCCAGGTACTGTCAGGGCACGCCCTCATACTCTGCTTCTGACTGGCTATTAGTCCATACCTTCGTACGGTCAGAGCACGCCCTCATACTCTGCTTCTGACTGGCTAGTAGTCCATACCTAGGTACTGTCAGGGCACGCCCTCATACTCTGCTTCTGACTGGCTAGTAGTCCATACCTAGGTACTGTCAGGGCACGCCCTCATACTCTGCTTCTGACTGGCTAGTAGTCCTAACTTAGCTACTGAGCATGTGCGACTCCAAACAAAGAAGGGAGATGCCTCACTCTGTAGCCAAACAGAGAGCTCAACACATAGTGCAGTAGTGCAGTGCAGTACAACAAAAATGGTGTTTTCTGAAAATTAAACCATGTAAAGCTAATCTGGTACAACCTCTAAATACAATTAAGTATTATATGAGCACTTTAAATATTCCCAATCCGAGCTAGTGTTTACCGTGTCATGCCAGACCATGAAAAATTTGCTACTTGGCTGAAGGAAACCATGCCACACCATCGCCTCAGTGAAAGTAATACAACTTTAGAGGCCATCTATTTTAGACTACTTTTTGTGGTAATTATCTTGAATTTCACATAGTCTGTGCAGCATTTTTCTCACCACTCGGTGCCCGCTCCCAACATTCATTTACTAATTTTAAACTAAAGTAGGTCATGAGTGCACAAGGTAAACTTTCACTCATCATCAAAGTTTCAGCCATCAGCGTTTTCTTTCCTTTCCTTTCAGGAAAAGGCAGGCATGCTGAATGAACGTTTTTTCACTCTCAAATTATTCTTCCTGTCCCGCCTTTTGCTGCACAAAGCCGAGAGACTCTAGCTGGTTCGTCACATTCAACAAGATGCCATCTCATTTCATCCTTTCCATCATCACTGTCTTCTGGATTAAAGGTATTACACATTCAAGAAGCCATATTTTCTCATTTAGAATATAACCCACAACAATCTTTATAGGTGGAGGAACATTTCCATCCACTGATAATTGATTCCGTATTTCTTACTGTAATTTACACACTATAAGGGCTTTATCCACTGAACTAAAACCTATAATTGTCTTGATCTCTTTACAGGGGTTTACCTCAGCAAAGAGAAACAAGTGTCTCAGACGCCGACTGAACTGTTTTGGGAACCCAACGTTAAAGTCAACCTGAGCCTCACACATCAAATCCCGAGCTATGACACCATCCTCTGGTATCAGCGCTCAGCAGGAGACACTGCCCTGAAGCTGATTGCCTACATGAATTATAAAACTCCTAAGGTCGAGCCACCGTTTGACAGCCGGTTTAGAGTGAGTGGAGACGGAGAGAAAACAGCGTATCTTCACATCCTGAACTTAAAACACCCTGAAGACAGTGGAGAATATTTTGGAGCAGCAAGCATACACAGTAACAAAGACAGTGATGCTCTCGTACAAAAACCTCCATAATGATCCAGCAGACAAGAGCACACCAACAGGAAACCACTGAAACCATGTGACACAGTATCAAAACGCTGGGGAAAAAAAGATTCATTATAACTAAATGGATTCATTAGAAGTGAAGTGAAGGCAAAATGTAGGTAGTAAAAGACATTACAAATTGTGATAATACAAACATTTTCAAAAATGCAATATTAATGCTACGCTCTCTCTACTGTGCATTTAGTGAAAAAGATACATGGAGTCACTGGTGATGTCCATGCCCAAAAAGAGTGTTTTTCTGCTTGGGGTGGACATGAGTTTTATTTATTTTATTTAATTTTTTTATATCTTCAGAAAATCTGCTTAAAACTTGGCAGTCTGCAGATTCCATGATGCCCTGGTGATGTTGGAGTTTACTGCATTGCAACGTGACCTTTGATTATGGGAACAATTTCAGAACAATTTCTGTTTCAAGACAAATTCTACCATTTATTTATTTTTTGGCGAGTGACAGCGTTTGACCACACCTAAGGCATTTATTCATCTTCTGAGATGTTAAAGATCCCACAAGGAATAACTGATGAACCTCATGTCAGAAATAATAGGTAGGGGGAAAAATATAGTTGTCTTTTACAATAACAATACTTATAAATTACTTGTGTTTGACCTATGCACCCATTTAAATAATGACCTCTCACAATACCTGGGCATACAAAGTCTGCTGAAATTCTAATATTTATCATTAAGAATGCTGAAGCCTGAAAACCATTCAACCAATAGGTGGAGGCACAGCACTTTATATGCAACATTTATCAGGAGGATGTGTACACACACACACACACACACACACACACACACACACACACACACACACACACACACTGAGCCTTAGATTGCTCACATCAGTGCCTGATAATGTCTTTGTCTGTGCAAACCTTTGCTTTTCTCTTCATCGGTTTTTATTGTAAGATCTCACCTGACGTCATTCTGAATTACATAAAAAAAGTGGTCACTATTTATATTTTTATTTATTAAACATGCTAAACAATCATGCTAAAAATAAATATGTTCTCTTTATGTTGTGCATTAACAATCATCTAAATCTGCTTCCTCCACAGGTCAGGGGAGCGCTGTCACATTTCAACAATCTGTTCCCCAGATAGTGAATGAGGGGACCGAGGTCCAGATAAACTGCAGCCATGATGATGCTGCCCAGATAATGATGCTCTGGTATCAGCAAAGAGAGGACAGTCTGTCTATGACCCTCATTGGCTATGGATATGAAAGCAGCCAAAACTATGAGGGTCAGTTTGAAGAACAATTCAAGCTGACAAGAGACGGCTCAGTGAGAGGCGCTCTGATTATAAGCAAAGTAACCCTGTCACACTCGGCTGTGTATTTCTGCGCCGCCAGTACACAGTGATGTGGTTTAATGCCACTCCCTCACTAAAAACCCTCCTGGTCTCACATGAGGCGGTGTGTCTCTTTAGACAGACTCTCACTGAAGAAAGTTTCTCCTGCAGCAGAACAAACCTGGAGGATGTCTCCAACTGTGATCGGATTTCTTCTCATCTTGGTTTCATGTAATGAAAAATCTTTCTTCCCCCCACAGACCGAGCTAAGAGTGTGACGTTTCAGCCGTCTCGTCCAAGAATAGTCAACGAAACGTCCAGGTGGATTTTAAATGCAATCACAATGATAGCACTCTTAATATAATGCTTTGGTACCAGCAAACAGAGGGCGGACTGATTAATTTAATTGGATACAGCTACATTGACAGTGCCCAACTATGAGCAGCAGTTTAAAGATCGGTTTAAGATTACACAAAAGAACACCCAAACAGGCGCTCTGATCATTGACAGTGTCAATCTATCAGACTCGGCTGTGTATTTCTGCACTGCCAGTACATAGTGATGTGGTTTAATGACACCCAATCACTAAAAGCCTGTTCTCATTTTTCTCTGTTGTTTTCATGTTCAAAGATCCTGAGAGGAAGGGTAATTAACTGTTCTTACATTAACAACACTGACTAATTTTCAAAGGATTGAAAATAATGTGGCTTTTTAAATAAATGTAAAGCACACAATGAAACGAGGTGGAATGGCTGCAACAAATAGGCAAATTTGCATCCTTATAATATACTTAATTCAAATATATATATTTTATACATATAGCAGCCAACACCAAGATATCACACACAAGATAGGGATTGTAACATTATGTTCCCAAGGTCTCTCTCTCTCTCTCTCTCTCTCTCTCTTATATATATAAAGGCATATTAATGAGACCTTTGAAAGGGTTTCGTGTTCTTAGCAATGTTTTTCTCCCCCTTGGTCAAATGTTCAGCGTAGGCTACGTTTCCCTGGGTCAATATGGTGAAATCACCCACTTGCGCTGTGGAGAAAGGTCTAGCAATGGAGAACATTACTGGTGTAATGGCGTTACTTCTTGAAACCTCAATTTTTTTTTTACTTAAGACATTGACACACTGGCCTAGTAACATATTCTTATTATTCAAACTGCATTTAAAAAAAAGGCCACCTCCTTTGTTTTTTTGCAAATTGAACTGCAAAAATAGCCCTTAGCAATCCCTTAGGTTACCGTGTTAGTTTATAGCCTATGAGGAACATAGGGGTAACCCCTGTCACTCCGTGATGTAAGTTTTTTTTTCTTTTTTTTCTCTCCCATCTACACCACACACTTTCTGTTTATCTTTAATATCGGTAGTTATATTATTTTATTACAAGTACTTACTTTTCAATATTTATGGTCACAGGTTAATACAATTTATATTGTGCTACCGACTCTTGCTTTATGACTCTAATTACACATTCAATTTAATTTTAACGTCACTTACACCGCAATATTGTTTCTTTCTTGTATCATGGCCGCACTTTAAAATACCTTTATTTGACGCCATTTTGCTTACTTTCAGTCTACCATATAATTATTGTCTATTGTTAGTCTGTATTTCTTGTGTGTTTACTTGTTTGTGTGTTGTTTGCTGCTGCTGTAATAGGAAAATGTCCCCGTTGTGGGATAAATAAAGTATTATCTAATCGAAGTCGAGTGCCGATTTGAGTGCTGCATGCTCAGATTTAAACGGTTTACGGCATAACGTGTCATACTGAAATCTGTGAAATCCATGAAATAAACTTTTCTCATTACAAACAATAACAGAATATGGAAATCATTTTATTTTTCACGTTTGTTTGATTGCTAATGTTAGCTCAAAATGCCATTCAACCAACAACCGTGTAGCCAGCAGTGAACAAACTTCGTTAAGGTCCATTTTTACTGCGTTGACATTACAGAAGTGCGCGACTCAAATCTGCACTCGACTTATAATGGGGAGCAAAAACCCCATTTAAACGTTTGACACCTATACGAACATCATAGAGTTAGTTAGCTTAGCCCAACATAGCTAGCTAGCTTAACAAAAGGCACTCAACAAAGCCAAACAAGAACCCAAATATGATAAACATGTTAGCGCAAAGCTAATAAACAACTTGGTGAGGTGGCGCTTTGATTCCTGGCGATTTTGAGAAGAGTAAATGCTTCCGAGGCAGCCGACAGCAGGAGAGGAATACTCCGGTTCAAACTTGAAGTAACGTAACACACTTTGCGGCCAACCGTTAGCCTGGAATTCCAAACCCAAATCTGAAAGATTAAAGGTCTGGCACTGAGTAATGACAGGTAGATTAAACTCTTGCTGTATCCAGTTGGCAAAACAAGAAAAACGATTCGAGCGTTCTTGCAATGTTTACCAATGACTGACATTGCAGTGGCTGTCATCATCTGTTTACCTTGCCTCTGGCCGCCTATATCAGATACATCGATGTGATTGGTGCAGCTCGGCTACAAAGGCATAGTTAATGAGCAGCATCACTCAATGCCAGAGTGACTCGCTGAGCAAACTCAAATTGTGCTCTCGAGGACTCTGGATTTCTGGGGTAGCCAACCATTGGTGTGAAGAACAACCTACACAGCAAAAACTTTATAATTCCTCCACATGGCCATTCTGAAGAAACATTATTGTTGTTAGCAGTAAGCTTGCTTTAGAACTACGTTTTGAGGAGTCATTCTCACGTAAATTAGTTTTTATTTATTCGTCCCAATAGGAGTCCGTACCTAGGGTTAAGGTCACAGTTATTTATTTACATGAGCACAATATTCCCGCATAAAAGTAATTAAATTCAGCATCAAGGATAAATTCATGTTAAGACTTCTAAATCCATGGATGTTATGCAAAATTTGTCAATATGCAATGATAGCCAGCTATTTTTTTAAATGCATTTGATAGCATTGCTTTTATAATAGATGAGTTCTGCTAGTCTTTGGTGGGAATGAAAACCTGCAGATTCTGCTTACTCTTATATCTTAAACGTAAAAAGAAAGAAAATAAAATATACAATAAGGTTGCATGCTCAAGGTAATACGCTATTCACAAAAATGTAGACCTATTTGAAAATACAATTATAAATTCTAGTGAAATGCATCAAGCTTTAGTGTTCAGTTTCAGTTCGCATTTTTTTGTATATACAAATTGCTTTACAGTCAGACATTTCAGATTCAATGAAGGCCTAAAACCACTACACCAAGATAATCCATCAATTCATTAAATATGTCTTCTTCATTTCTGATCAGAAAATGTACCAAAGAAGCAGTACCAGGCAGAAGAACAGCTGCAAGCAGAGGAAGAAGGTGGAGATAGAGGAGGTGTGATATGGTGAATGGAAGATAGTCTTCTTTCATTTGTAATAAGCTTGTATAGCAGAGCAACGTGTGAATGCTCCAGCTCTGATACCAGGGTTTAGTATATGCTAATTGTTAATTTGATATGAGATTGCACACTTAGTTTTCTGAATTATCACTGTTGCCCAAATCTTGGTTTAAGTTTCCAGGATGCCTCCAGCTTTATACACATGTGGAGTTTTACTGCTCATGCTTACAAGTAAGTCTAATTCAATGTATGACTTTTTTATGTAACACCAATGTCTGTGTGTTAACGGTATAAAAAGATTGGTATTTTAAGACATGAATTGTCTTTCGTCACAGGAAAAGTGGAGAGTGTAACCTTTGAACAGTCCTCTCCTCAACTTGTGCAGGAAGGGACTGAGGAGCTCAAGATTTACTGCAGTCATGATGACAGCAGCCTCCAAGTTATGCTGTGGTACAAACACCAAACTACACAGAGCAGGCACTCTATGAGCCTCATCGGGTACACAGTCCTCCAGGGTGAACCAAGCTATGAGGACCAGTTCAAAGACTCCAGATTCCAGATTAAGGGAGAAAGCACATTGAAAGGATCTCTGCTCATTCGCACAGTGAATTTGTCTGACTCAGCTGTGTATTTCTGCGCTGCCAGCACACAGTGATGTGGTTTGATGCCACTGCTTCACTAAAAACCTCCAATGACTTATAACAGCTGCTGCTCATACTGATGCCTGGGCTTTGTCTGTCAATACCTGATACCGTTGTTGAACTAATAAATTGTATACTTTCCACCCTATACCTTCCTTCCATCATTTGGCACCAGACATTCCTACAAAACTTTCATAACTAAGACAACATAACATACAGTAGATGGAATTTGCATGTTGCTTAACGGTTAACTCAACTCTTCCAGCATGCGACACACGTGCTGCTGACGAATGAAGTAGGATGTACTGCGATGGACTGTATATCTGTTCATTTTTCCTATCCCAGAGTCAGCCATTTTGTCAATATCGGGGCCAATATCCCGGATCTGTGCACCCCTAATCATAACCACAATCATGTGTAGTGTAACCATGTATATATTGAAATTGTCATTTAAATATTTAAATCAAAGTCAATATAGACTTTTATACATATTACATTAACTGAGAGTTTTAACATTTTTATGTTACAGGTAATCAGGTAACTTTGTCAGACGTTCCTCCATAGCACTGCAGAGTTTTTTTTCATACCTCACCAACAATCCAAGAAAATAGAACATCCAAGCAATTTTATACTAAAAGAGCTGTTTGCCTTACAATCTTGTAGTTTCTGGCCAAGTTTCAATAGAAAAAGCTAAACCGTTTTTCATTTCTGGGCTTTCATCACTTCTACCCATAGACAGTTAAAGAAATGGACCAATAGATCCCATTGCTCTGGACATAGTGAAGGATATTAGAAGCTCTTTTCTGGTGATGGCTGAGCATTACTGCGCAGCCTCCAACTGAGCTTGACGACATAAATAGGCTCATTTGAGATGAACTGCGCCTTGCCTGTAAAGTGGACGAGAGCAGGCGGCAGCAGCAGGGGGCGGAAACCAAAAGCTGCGGTAAAGTCGAACAGTTTCCAGCCGATTTCAGCTGCCTTCAGGCTGAACAAGAAGTGACAAAAACACTGCGGTGCTATTCCCATTTAATAAAATGTTATCAGACCCCAACAAAGCTGGTACACAGTCTCTAGTTGTTTTAATAATGTAACTCTCAAAATGCTCTACATGCGATCTGTTGCTGATGTTAATTAACAACAGACTGTAGATGGTCAGTGATCTGAACGGTTTTAGTCTCTCTGACTTCTAAACGTCACTATCAGCCACACAACATGTGTTCTGTCCAGAATAAGTCTTTAAATTAGACAAATAGCAATTAAAATCCCTTAGATTCAACATCAATAAAAAGTTTATACAAGACGTCATCATGTTGAATTGATTGTGAACTAATCAGCTGTTAAATCAGCTGAGAGGCCGACATTTCCCAGCATGCACTGGGTCCGCCTGGGACTTGCAGTCGGTGAAAAGCAACTACGCCGCATGACGTAAGAGCAAGTCGGAATCAAGTCGGACACAAATCTAACCAGCTTGCAACGGTGATCAATTCTGCGCAGACCTGGCTCATCTCGAACAAGCCTGATGTGACACAGCAATCAGTCTGAAAGTTGTACGTCTTCTGATAGCTGTGCCAAGAGAAATCTCAATCATTAGGTAGGTATATGTAAGGAGATAACATAGACACAGGCTAATTACTGCTAACTAACATGCTAGTTAACATTAACATAGGCACAGGCTAATTACTGCTCACTAACATGCTAGTTAACGTTAGTAATTAAACCTAAACAGCTGATGTAAGTCGCAACTGTCTGCAAACTTCTCTTGACAATACAGTGATTTGATGACTATGCAACAGCAAGTTGCGTGGTTATGACACAATCTTTAGCCTATTTTTACAAAAACGTCTGCTATGGAGCCATAACGTGAGGTACAAGGTAATGGAACCTTTTATACATTGTCGTGTTTTAGAAATTAACAACGAACAAATAGAGTCTTTAAACGCTTCAGATGTAACGTTATTCGCTGCCAAAGTGACGTCAAAATGAATTGGAGTCAATGGAATGCTAACGGCGGGTGATGGCTTTGTAGCATTAAAATGGCGCCATAGGAGCTACATTTAGAGAGGAGAGGCTTACCCCCTTGCTTCTACTTTCTCCGCCACAGCTGCTACATGCTCGATGTGTGTATCATTGCTTTCTCCGAAGTCTACGGATTTCAACGAGCCCTCATGTGAATCTATCCATCTATGGAAGCCTGTGAGAGGCCTGGGGAAAGCCAATCAAATCGCTGACCCACGTGAGGGAGATCGACATTTGCGAGGACCAATTAAAACTAGAGACCCTCCTACCTGTTTAGCCAATAAGAAGACAAATCCATAGACACCATACTTTTTTGACCCTGTGGGATCTTATTTATTGCATTTCATGTCCTGAACAGTTTATAATTACTTATTTATATATAATTACTTCAAGCATGTGTGTGATTGAGTGTCCTTTTTGAGTCTTTTTGGCTTCTGGATATTTTCTGTAGTAAGACGAGACACGTGGCTATGGTATTGTGTTGTCCTTATCTCACAAGATGTGTTTACAGCAGTGTATTCAAATAATTTCACAGATGCATGACTTGGACGGAAATAAATAAAAAAACTCCATTCTAGCCACTTGCAACAGAAACTTGAGAGTGTTAGCTTTCCAATAATATCAGGCACATCCCAGAAGGCCAAAGTATATGGGAACTGTAGCACTTTTAATTTGGGTATGACGTTTAGACCAAAAAGCATGGAATTTCAAGCGTTTTAGAGGATTTATCTGCAGAGGTTAAGAGGATCTCTGCAGGGTAAATCCAGACAGCTAGCTAGAATATCTTTCCAATTTGAGTTTTCTGTTGTTCTGTCTGTCTACTAAAACAACTTTTAAACATACACCAAATGTTCCACCAAAACAAATTCATTCCGAGGCTATTTTGCTGCGGCACTGTGGATTTTCTGCAGTGCGTAGCACCGCCCAAGACGATTGTGATTGGTTTAAAAACAAGAGCACGTTTTCCTCCCATCCTCGAATGCTATGTGGACTAGCCAGACCCTCCTTCGTCTATTGTACAGGTTAAAGGGATAATTGGGATTTTTTCAAGTGGGGTTGTATGAGCTATTCAACATTCAGTGTATTAGCTACAGTAGATGGGGGGTCGGCACACCTTCAGTTTGGAGAAACAGACTGGAGTACAGATACAAAATTAGTGCTGTGGACGGGGCCAGCAGAAAAACGTATTTTAGCCACCTAAAACAATCAATATTTCACTTTAAGTGTATATGCTATGTTTGTGCCTTTAATTTAACTCAATTTTATTTATAGTATCAATTCATAAATTATCTCAAGACACTACAGATAGAGTAGGTCTAGACCACATTCTATAATTTACAAAGATTATAGATTACAACAATTATAGTAATTCCCCCAAGAACAAGCATTTAGTGTGACTGTGGCGAGGAAAAACTTGGACAATGGTCTATGAAACTATGGTAGTTCATAGCGTAGCAGGGCGTTACAGGGTGTAGCAGGGTGTCTCAGGGCACTGCTGGACATAGCAGGACGTCGTGGGGCTTCACCTTGCTGTCAAACAGCCCATTAGGACAGTGAACTGAAGCGGTTATATCCTTAAATAGTATGTATGCTCTTTTCCAAGCCACCAGATGACTTACCTTGCAGAAACAGGAGTTGCTGGTCTACCGTTGCCAAGATTGGTTATTGTGTGACTTTGGTGAATGACAACTAACCCTTTAAAAAACATCAAAGTTATAAAATAACACTAACTAACAAACTGGCCAGCAACTCCCCTGTTCCGCGGGGTAAAAATAGTTTTTATCAAAGGAGTATGGTGGCTTTGAAGAGAGAATAGATGGATATAATGTCTTTAGTTCCCCATCAGAAAGGCAGTCTGATGGCACGGTAAAGCAGTGACAGTCATTTTTTTAGGTTTTTAAAATGCTGCCCCCATCCACAGCAGTACATTGCTTAGCTTCCGTGTCGGTACTCATGTCTGCTTCTTCAAATAGGAGGCATGCCATCTACTCTAAGTAGGCTAATACCCCCGTTCAAAATATCAGAACTAACCCTTTAAACTAGTATAATGTAAAATTATTCAATTATTTGTTTATTACTTTATTTGCATGTAATTTAAATTTGACTTTTCCCACTGTGTATATACTTTTGGTAGTCTATTGCTTATTGCAAATTAAATATTTGCTGAAAGTCACCCTACCAGAAATACTTATATAGCCTCACTTACAATATAGATGTTTTATAGAGAGCCAGAATGGTGCCAGTAGGGGTTGCCACTAACAACTGAACACCTGACTAAAACCAATTGCTGGTTGAATACGTAATGAGCTTTACACACCAATAGCATCAACAGCTCCTGACCCAGCCCAAGCTCTCAAAGGAAAAAAACTGCCCCATTGTCAACCAGGGGACTGGATGAAGTAAGAAACCCCTCCACACTTATTTCAGAAGTTGTGACTGTGGCAGTTCGTTCTGCCAGCAACTGTTCAGCCTGAAGACAGAGCTGTGAATGGGAATTTATATAGGTCTTTTTTGAAATGCTTCATTCCTCTATGCAGATACACCCTGTTGAGACTGGAGATTCAGCTGTGTATTACTGTGCCTCCAGTAGAGCACGATGGTTCAGAAAGCCTCAGCAGCTTAACAAGAACCTCAAGAAGAAACCAGGAAGAGGCGACATGGAGGAGGGGTGAATGAGGACGGTTCTCATTCATAGCATTCGTTTCGATGTCTCACTATGGGATACGCCTCCCTGCGTATTCCTCAGAAGCATTTATCTCATTACGCCAATCCTGATTGGCTGGTGATCGAGTGTCCGCGTCACGTGGGTCCATCCCCCTTTAAATAGCTTACGCTACAACGCGGACACCATTCTAAAACCTCTTCTCGCTTCGGAGCATATCTCAGTTGTGCAGGCTAGCTAGCTTAACTGTCCACAGACCGGAGCTATCCTAGCTAACTTCTCCGTCGCCGGGCGCTAGCTGCCTTCAACACGACTCTTCGGTCTCACCACAGACTGGAGCGTTATCCGTTATTTCTGCGCGTTAGCACACCAGCTACTGCTCAGTATCTTCGCGTTTAGCACTCCTGCTAACGAAGATGTCTTCTAACGTCCCTCACACCAGAGGACACGAAGACCCAGGGGCTCGACTTTGCCATTGTGGTAACAAAATTTCGAGCAAGGACACACACCAGGTCTGCTCGTGTTGCCTCGGGCTGGAACACGCCCGCCTGGCCGTTGAAGCCCCTGGTTCATGCAGGCACTGTGCCTGTTTTACCATGAAGAGCCTTCGCCGACGGCTAGCGCGCCAAGCTAGCCTGTCGGGGAAGGACCCATACCTGCCCAACACCGATTTGCCGGCCGGCAATGAGGTGTCTGGCGTGGGCGCCGTACCGTGCGCCGGTCCCAGCTGGGGCTCACAGCTGGAGCTGGGCGCGGCCCGGCCGCGGAGGACGTACTCGAGCTAGACTACGAGGACGAGGACTGCTCGGAGCTCCTCATATCAGAGGATGACGAAGACGAGTTTGAAATGTTCATCCCCTCCGCCCAGGCTGTCAAGCCTGATGCTATGTCTGTCTTCGGAGACGAGGACGGGAGTGTACCAGCTTCCCCCGCTCCTAGCATGGACATGCAGGACGTGTGCAAACGCGCTGCGTCCAGGCTAAACATCCCTTGGCCTGCGGTCGTGGTGGAGCCCACCAGATCACGCTATGAAGGGAAGAGATTGCCCCTGACCAAGAGATCGGCAAAACAGCTACTTCCAGTTTTCCCTGAACTGCTGGAAGAGGTATCCTCTTCATGGAAACACCTCCCTTTCAGTGGTAAGGCCCCGATTCAGGGAGCTTCCTCCCTGGAGTTTGAGGGCATGGAAAAACTGGGAATGTTCCGCATGCCCCCGATGGAGCCGTTGGTTGCAGCCCACCTCCATCCGCGGGTGACTGCGACAACCTCACGGAACCCCACACTGCCGTCGAAGGCGGACCGTTTCCAGTCTGCCCTGACCGAGAGGGCGTATAAAGCGGCAGCTTTAGCGGTAAGAGCTCTGAATGTCTCCTCCATGCTCACAGCGTATCAAGCGGAGCTGTGTGAGGACATGGTCACCAAACCAGAGCCTGTTGTGTGGGAAGAGATTACTGTGATCACGGACATCTGCCTCCGCGTGCAGCGCTGTGCGGTCCAGGCCACAGGTAAATCTATGGGGCTAATGGTTCTACAGGAAAGGGCTAGATGGCTCAACCTGACGAACCTGTCCGACAGGGAAAAGGAGGACATTTTAGACATGCCTGTCGTCCCTGACGGAGTCTTCGGCACCGCTCTGGCCTCAATGCAGCAGAGGTGTGAGGCAAAGAAGAAGGAAGACGAAGCTCTTCAGCTCTGCCTCCCTCGGAAAGCTGAGCCTCCCCCGCCTCCAGCCACGCGCCAGTCTTTCGCTCAAGCTGTCTCGCGGTCTGCTCAGTTCAAAATCCCCAAGCGGCCAGATCCCCAGCCCGCCCTAGCTGCCCCACCTCAGCAGAAGGCGAGAGGGAGCTGGCCAAGGAAAGCCCCTGCGCAGACTGCTGCCCCACCGGGACAGCCAGCCCAGGCCGCTTTTCAGCAGGTGAAAAAGAAGAAGAGGGCGGTTTGACAACCGACCTCTCCCAACCTGCGTCGGAGCTGGAAGTTCCCGTTTACCAGCCCCACGTTTTCTGTTCGTAAGTGTGATGCAGGAGGTTTCACAGCCCCCATGTTCCCCATTGTGGCGTGCGCTGCCAGACAGGCGCGTCCCTCCAAGGGGAGCGGAGACTTTGTTGCGGCGACGGCTGGCCCTGTCCCCCTTCCAAGTTACCCAAGCACACACTCACTCTTTTCAACAGAATTAAAGCATGTTCCACTGTCGCATCCAGACATAATGTCGAGGCGCAGTTCAAAACAATGAACAAAAAAGCAATAAGCGGCTCGGTGGCTTCACCGCTCCGGAGAGAAGCCATGGCTCCTCTCGGGACGCGGGATGCCACCGAACCCGTCAGTGCGCTAACACCTCGCGCATGCGCATTGTCGGCCACGGGTCACTCCCGAGTACCGCCACAAGATGGCCTCATTGCTCAGTTAATGAGGGCACAGAGCGTAGGGGACATGTTGGGGGCTGCCACTCCTCTCTCACCGGAGAGAAAGATGGGCAGCTATCACAAATTCAGCCTGGGTACTGAGAACGATATCTCGGGGCTACAGACTTCAATTTGCTGTTACCCCCCCTCGCTTCTCGGGCATACTCTGTTCACAGGCCCGGGGAGAGTCAGCTCGCGTTCTACAGGAGGAAATTATCTCGCTGTTAGAAAGAAGAGCGATATGTGTGGTGCCTCCCGAGCTGAGTCGGAGCGGCTTTTACTCCAGGTATTTTCTGGTCCCAAAACGGGGAGGGAACGGAATTCGCCCTATCCTGGACCTGCGGGCTCTGAACAAATACCTCCGAAAATACAAATTCAGGATGCTCACTCATGCGTCTCTGCTTCGTCTGGTGCGCCGGGGCGACTGGTTCACATCTGTCGATCTGAGAGACGCGTATTTCCATATTGCGATCTATCCTCCGCACAGGAAATATCTAAGGTTCGCTTTTCGGGGTGTCTGTTACGAGTACAGAGTGCTTCCTTCGGCCTGTCACTGAGCCCAAGAGTGTTCGTGAGGTGTACCGAAGCAGCTGTAGCCCGTTGAGGCGGCAGGGTCTCCGTCTAGCTACATATCTAGACGATTGGCTCCTTTTGGCACAGTCAGAGCAGGAGTCTGTGACGCAAACGCACGTCCTCATACACCATCTGACCAATCTGGGTTTTATAATAAACACAGAGAAGAGTGTGCTTTCCCCAGTGCAAAATATAATATTTCTGGGGCTATCTCTGGACTCTGTGTCCTTCACAGCCCGCCTGTCGGCGGAGAGGGTGAAGGTTATCAGGGCTTGTCTCGCGCATTTTCGACTACGCGGGTCCGTTGCTTTCAGGGTGTGTCTGAGGTTACTGGGTCTGATGGCAGCGGCTATTCTGGTGATCCCGTTAGGCCGCCTGTTTATGAGGGATTTCCAGCGTTGGGTGGCCTCCCTCAGACTGGATCCTGTGCGTCACGGCGCACGGAGGGTGGTTACCGTGGAGTGCGGAATGGCGCTGCGCCGCTGGAAGCATCCGGCTTTCTTGGCGCGGGGAGTAGCCTTGGGAACCGTCCTGGCTCGGAAGGTGGTCACCACGGACGCGAGCCTTTCGGGCTGGGGGGGAACACAGGAGGGCCGCTTTGTGAGAGGCGTTTGGAGCGAGAGTCTCCGGCGCTGTCACATAAATTACCTCGAGCTCTTGGCAGTGTTTCTCGCCCTGAGGCATTTCCTGTCGCTTCTCAGCGGACACCATGTTCTGGTGAGAACGGACAACACGACAACGGTAGCTTATATAAACCGTCAGGGGGGCTTGCGTTCCCGTCAGTTACACACGCTGGCACGCAGACTGATACTGTGGAGCAGCAGGCACCTCCTGTCTCTGAGAGCGACACATGTCCCCGGGGCTCTGAACCACGGTGCAGATTTGCTGTCCAGGGGCGCGCCGCTGTACGGCAACTGGACTCTGCACCCAGCCATTGTGAGGCAGGTGTGGTCACGCTATGGCCGGGCCGAAGTGGACCTGTTCGCATCGAAAGACAATGCGCAATGTCCGCTGTTTTTCTCAATACGCGATCCAGGCGCGCCTCTCGGCGTGGACGCGCTCGCGCACGCGTGGCCGTCGGTTCTCCTGTACGCGTTCCCTCCTTTGGCTCTGATACCCCCAACTCTATCCAGGGTGAGGGAGCACCGGAGCAGGATGATTTTAATAGCTCCACACTGGCCAGCGATGCACTGGCTGGCGGAGATTTATCTACTCCTTTGCGGACAGCCGTGGCAACTCCCACTACGCAGGGACATGCTGTCCCAGGCGGGGGGGACAATCTTTCACCCGCACCCAGAGCGGCTGGCACTATGGGCTTGGCCCGTGAGTGGTGCAATTTAAACACAGTCGGGCTCCCACAGGGTGTGATTAACACTATTCAGAGTGCCAGGGCTTCTTCCACCAGATCCCTGTATGACTGTAAGTGGAGGGTGTTTGAGAAGTGGTGTCTCAGGGAGGGACATGTCTCTTTTCAGTGCCCTGTTGGCGCAATTTTGTCATTCTTGCAGGACTTGATTGACAAACATAAAGCCTTCTCCACCATAAAGTGTACCTGGCTGCCATTGCAGCCTGTCATGTGGGGTTTGAGGGTAAAACAGCTAGCCAACATCCTTTGGTTTGCCGTTTTATGAAAGGAGCACGACGGCTGCTCCCTGTTTCCAAGCCGTTGGCTCCCCCATGGGACCTGGCAGTGGTGTTGGATGGTCTTGCTGGCCCCCCTTTTGAACCATTGGGGGAGGTTGACCTGAAACATCTGTCTTTGAAGACAGTGCTGCTGCTGGCCTTGGCGTCTGCAAAACGGGTTGGCGACATTCATGCGCTCTCTGTGCATCCATCATGCACTCAGTTTGCCCCAGGGCGTGTCAGGGTGTTATTGAAACCTAATCCTGCCTTTGTGCCCAAGGTGGTTGGCTCATGCTCTCCCATTGACCTTTCAGCGCTCTGTTCCCCGCCTTTTTCTTCCTCAGAGGAACGGCGGTTGCACGCGCTGTGTCCTGTTCGTGCTCTGCACATTTACATGGACAGGACTACGGGTTTTCGACGGAGTGACCAGCTGTTTGTGTCCTGGGCTGGCCCCCACAGGGGCAAGCCTGTGACAAAGCAACGGCTGTCTCATTGGGTTGTGGAATCCATTGCTCTGGCTTACACGTGTCAGGGTTTGCTGGCCCCGCAGAGCCTGCGTGCTCACTCAACTCGCGGCCTTGCTGCATCCTGGGCCTTATTTAGAGGCGTTTCAATCCAGGACATTTGTGCAGCGGCATGCTGGTCTTCACCTCTCACTTTTGTTCGGTTTTATAGACTGGACGTCTCTGCGCCGAGCGTGGCACGTGCAGTCCTGAGCACGGGGCCATCGCTGGAGCAGAGCATTGCTACCTGAGTGTTGGTGGTTTCTGAGATAAGCTTGTCTGGCAATACGGGAGTCTCCATATCCCATAGTGAGACATCGAAACGAATGCTATGAATGAGAACTTTAGGTTACTTGCGTAACCCCGGTTCTCAGAGTAGCATGAGTGAGATGTCTCACCAGACAACCCTTCTTGCTGGGGCGAAGCGAGAAGAGGTGCTTATTTTGAATGGTGTCCGCGTTGTAGCGTAAGCTATTTAAAGGGGGATGGACCCACGTGACGCGGACACTCGATCACCAGCCAATCAGGATTGGCGTAATGAGATAAATGCTTCTGAGGAATACGCAGGGAGGCGTATCCCATAGTGAGACATCTCACTCATGCTACTCTGAGAACCGGGGTTACGCAAGTAACCTAAAGTTCATGTGTTGATAGTCTCACATTGGCAGACCTATCGCTACAGTGCTGTGGACTAAGGTCTAGCTACAACACACATACATCCTAGGGTAGGAGAAAAACCTCTCTGGGTTGTTTGCATTTCTTTACACCAGGGCTTCTCAAAGTGCGGACTAAGATCCGCAACAGGACCAAACGGCAAATCAATCCAGACCCCAAAACAGTGAGAAAGGGGCTAAAAACGTCAAAGGCAACAAAAAACAAATCTTTGAAAAACAAAAAATCTAAAATGCTGAAAGAGCAGAAAAACATTTCAACAACATCCAAGCAACAACATTGTCCTTTTACTACATTAAGCTACTGCTGTACTTTTACTGCATGAAGCTCAATAAACGGACCAAATATTTTTTTTGTTAATGCCATATGTTCCGGGCAAAAATCAGATGCGGACCATTGAGTGATGTGTTTATGAACCCCTGCTTTAAACCAATCACAATGGTCTTGGACGGCGCTAAGCTACAGACGCAGCGACGGCGGCTCTGCTAAATAGTCTCGGGAAGGAACTTGTTCTGGTGGAACATTTGCACTCAATATTAAATGAAGTTACCTGTTCACACACTACAGTAACGTGAGCTATATAAATTAGCTGGATACATGGTTAAAACATAATTTGCTCTTACCAGTATATCATCGTGTATAAACATATTCTTTGTAAATCTTTACAATCACAAAAGAAGCAGGCCTGCCTTGTTGCACAAACCACATTTTTTCGAAACCTTTTTCATCGTGTAGCATGTTGCTAGCTCAAAGTTGTTATTTCCCGAAGCGAACGGAGTTTGAGAACGGCGACCCGCAGAGAGCAGAAGGCGAGGGACATCATGTCAGGCAAAGATCATGGAAATGTACTTCCATTGATTCAGTTCAATTTCATTTATAGTATCAAATCATAACAGTTATCTCAAGACACTTTACGGATTAGGGCTGCACAATTATGGCCAAAATGATATTCACGATTATTTTGATCAATATTGAGATTACGATTAATTATCACAACCATTTGTTGATTTTAATTAAATTCAATTCAATTCAATTTTATTTATAGTATCAATTCATAACAAGAGTTATCTCAAGACACTTTACAGATAGAGTAGGTCTAGACCAGATAGAGTAGGTCTAGACTACACTCCAGAATTTACAAGGACCCAACAGTTCTAGTAGTTCCCTCCAGAGCAAGCAACAGTGCGACAGTGGCGAGGAAAAACTCCCTTTTAGGAAGAAACCTCGGACAGACCCAGGCTCTTGGTGGGCGGTGTCTGACGACCGGTTGGGGTTAGAATGAAGAGTGGCAATAACAGCCACAGAAAAGATAACAGTTTGTAGTAATTTTAACAACATTTTAGTGTCACATAGGCTATTTATAACTGCTTTTACATCCATATTATGCTACATTCTTCTTATGTTGAAGTTGTATGTTGTACATACATACAGCTATAACACATGTAAATGAAAATTAGCTATCTGAAATAAATAGCGCATAATATATAGATATACACTACCGTTCAAAAGTTTGGGGTCACCCAAACAATTTTGTGTTTTCCTGAAAAGTCACACTTATTCACCACCATACGTTGTGGAATGAATAGAAAATAGAGTCAAGACATTGACAAGGTTAGAAATAATGATTTGTATGTGAAATAAGATTTTTTTTACATCAAACTTAACTTTCGTCAAAGAATCCTCCATTTGCAGCAATTACAGCATTGCATTCTAGCTGTTTATTTGTTGAGGTAATCTGGAGAAATTGCACCCCACGCTTCCAGAAGCAGCTCCCACAAGTTGGATTGGTTGGATGGGCACTTCTTACGTACCATACGGTCAAGCTGCTCCCACAACAGCTCAATGGGGTTCAGATCTGGTGACTGCGCTGGCCACTCCATTACCGATAGAATACCAGCTGCCTGCTTCTGCTCTAAATAGTTCTTGCACAATTTGGAGGTGTGTTTAGGGTCATTGTCCTGTTGTAGGATGAAATTGGCTCCAATCAAGCGCTGTCCACTGGGTATGGCATCGCGTTGCAAAATGGAGTGATAGCCTTCCTTATTCAGAATCCCTTTTACCCAGTACAAATCTCCCACCTTACCAGCACCAAAGCAACCCCAGACCATCATATTACCTCCACCATGCTTAACAGATGGCGTCAGGCATTCTTCCAGCATCTTTTCATTTGTTCTGCGTCTCACAAACGTTCTTCTTTGTGATCCAAACACCTCAAACTTGGATTCATACGTCCACAACACTTTTTTCCAGTCTTCCTCTGTCCAATGTCTGTGTTCTTTTGCCCATCTTAATCTTTTTCTTTTATTAGCCAGTCTCAGAGATGGCTTTTTCTTTGCCACTCTGCCCTGAAGCCCAGAATCCCGCAGCCGCCTCTTCACTGTACATGTTGACACTGGTGTTTTGCGGGTACTATTTAATGAAGATGCCAGTTGGGGACCTGTGAGGCGTCTGTTTCTCAAACTAGAGACTCTAATGTACTTATCTTCTTGCTCAGTTGTGCAACGCGGCCTCCCACTTCTTTTTCTATTCTGGTTAGAGCCTGTTTGTGCTGTCCTCTGAAGGGAGTAGTACACACCGTTGTAGGAAATCTTCAATTTCTTAGCAATGTCTCGCATGGAATAGCCTTCATTTCTAAGGACAAGAATAGACTGTCGAGTTTCAGATGAAAGTTCTCTTTTTCTGGCCATTTTGAGCGTTTAATTGACCCCACAAATGTGATGCTCCAGAAACTCAATCTGCTCAAAGGAAGGTCAGTTTTGTAGCTTCTGTAACGACCTAAACTGTTTTCAGATGTGTGAACATGATTGCACAAGGGTTTTCTAATCATCAATTAGCCTTCTGAGCCAATGAGCAAACACATTGTACCATTAGAACACTGGAGTGATAGTTGCTGGAAATGGGCCTCTATACACCTATGTACATATTGCACCAAAAACCAGACATTTGCAGCTAGAATAGTCATTTACCACATTAGCAATGTATAGAGTGTATTTCTTCAAAGTTAAGACTAGTTTAAAGTTATCTTCATTGAAAAGTACAGTGCTTTTCCTTCAAAAATAAGGACATTTCAATGTGACCCCAAACTTTTGAACGATAGTGTATATATCACAATAAAGAAAATGGAACAGTGACTAAAAAAAATGGTGGTAGTAGTAGTATGTCATAGCAGGGCGCTGCAGGGCGATACAGTCCTACGATCCAGACTAATGTGTTGAAGACTGACACACAGACCAACATAAATGTGATATGACAATTTGAAAGAATAAACTGGTTAAAAAAAACAAAAAACAATGCAAGTCATTGTGTTCCTGCAACACCACCACAAAGCTGATCCGTTCAGATAAGAGAGCAGGTGCTAACGTGCTGAAGATTACTTGTCACATTCAATATTATTGATGTCCTACAGAGTTTGTCTCGTCTGTGCCACTGTGTACTTTGGTCACTTATTTCACTGTAATTCTTTATGCAGTCTGACAAGATCCAAGTATGTTAAATTGAAGAGGTTATCATACACTGACCTCTACAGGGTTCATGTGGGATTACACAGTTTTTTTTTTAAATTTAGGATAATGTCAAAGGAAGTGTCAAATAATTAAAGTGGTATTAAAATGAAGAATTGGGTGGCCGGGTAGGTCATCCTCGACACAGAAGTCCAGGGTTTGAGTCCGACCTGTGACGATTTCCTGCATGTCTTACCCCTCTTTCTCCCCTCCTTTCTCGCCTAGCTGTCCTGTACATTAAGGGTGGGACACCCCCCCCAAAAAAAATTATGAATTAGCTACTAAACAGAACAACTCTGATGTAAGATGAATTGTTATATTTCATTTTAGGCATGAGCTCACAGTAGCCTCCTATCAATCATCTCAACAAGAAGGACAGTAATGTGTTAGGACTTTAAAAATATATTTAATGTTTATTTTATAGGAACAGTTACATATTCAACCCATGATTTAAGTACAATTTTAAGGTACTTGTTTTTTGCTTGGTTAGTGCTTTATACTTCACTACATTTCAGAAGGGAATATTGCACTTTAACTCCACTACATTTATTTTGTTGTGGAGTTGTTTATTTATTATAGATAAGAGTTTATATGGATAAGCTCCAGTTACCAGCTGCAGAGCCATCAGTGAATTACAATTCTATAATATATGTATAAGATAATGAAATGGTCACTCTGCAGTTTTTTTTTTTGCAGGACTCTTACTTGTGTACTTTGTACTATAAATGTGATGTGGTCATTTATTGTTAAGGAATAAACTGCTTTAATGCCACTTTTGAGTCATATGTTATGTTGAAAACAAAAGAAACAGTTCAAGGACCACCTAGAGTATCAGTCACATCTGTCAGTGAATGGTTCTCAGTTCACTGATAACTGGATTGATAAAGAGGTGTGACCAGCTGAGATGTCGCTCCCTCTGAACAGCTACAAACAAAGAGCAGTTTCCCCTTTTCCTTCCCTCTGTTCTGTTTCTTTTCTTAGCTGTCACAGAAATAGCAGCAGTCAGGTTGGAGTCAGCCAGCCTGAGCTGTACAGCTGCTCCCACACAGAGAGAGATGGAGGCTGAGATATGGAGACGCTGGCTGGGGGAAGGAGAGGGGAGACAACCAAAGAGACTTCAGGTTTTTGTATGATGCTTTTTTGTCGTGGGGACAGGGGGCCACGGTGATACAATCCCATAGAGCCGCTGTACAAAAACCCCCTGCCATTAACAGCCATTGTGTAGACTGCTACATACTACCTGGGAGAGCTGGGAGAGCAGAAAAATCAATAGTCTGAAGGCAGCACACTTTGGAATTGAAAAGTCCATGTTTATGCAGAAGATCTGCTTGGAAAAAAGTTTTTTTAATTACTTTTAATTCATATGTGCAGCATTGGCATGCTTCTTTTACTCGCCTCGACAAAAAGAACATATTTGCACATTATGAGGCATATGCTGCATGTTTTAACCGTCTTCATCCCCTGGATTATTACACTGTGTCCCAACAGGCTGATTATGGGACGTTTTGAGACTTTTTGGTAGAGGAGATACTCAGTGTGACACTGGATCTGAAGCTTACTTTGGAAAGGGAACAAAACTCACTGTTTTGGGTAAGTAGCATCTCTCACTGCTTCACTTGACTGCAACAAACTTACAATAGTAGACATGTTGGTATAAAAGTGAAGGTAAAATATGAAAAAGTTGAAATATTGAGCTGAAGACAGAACACTGTGACCTACACTGACCCTGCTTACTTTGGAAAAGGAACCAGACTGACAGTTTTAGGTAAATATTTCAGTTTATTACTTTGTTTTTATAATTGTCATATTGCTTTAGAGTCTTGGCATAATCAGTAAAAACTTTCCAAAGATAATTCTGGTAGAGAAAGACTTGAGAGTTTCATGCTCAGTTCTCTGCACTGTGACAATGCAAACGAAGCTTACTTTGGAAAAGGAACCAAACTGACTGTTTTGGGTAAGTCAAGGACGGTCAAAGCTGAACACATGTAATAAGCTGTACAATGTGTGTGCTTCAATAAGAATTATAATTTACTTGGGTCTTTGTAGTTTAAGTTGAGCACTCAGTGCTTTTTGATATTAAGCCTGAGCGCTGTGCCAATTACGAAGCCTACTTCGGCCAGGGAACAAAACTGACTGTTCTCGGTAAGTAAGACATCAGAAAATCTTCTTTTTCATTTTCCTGTAGGATAAGTTCAAACATTTCACATGCAGGTTGGTTGTTGAGGGAGAATGTTTGTGTTACACAAAAACCAGACGGCAGTGCAGCAAATGTTGGTATTGGATTTAAAGAAAAGTCATATTTGATACAACAAACATTTAAATGCACCTGAAAGCAAAGAAGCTAAAAATAAAGGCAGCATGTTGGGCTGGTTTGAGCACTGATGGAGTACAATGTGACTCTGGTGCTAATGAAGCTTACTTTGGTGGAGGAACAAAGTTGACTGTTTTAGGTAAGAAATCAAATGAAATTAAAAAATAAGACTGTAATTAGAGTGTTTCATACTTCTACTTACTGCACTCAAGCTCTTTAAAGATTCAGTTCTGCTCAAAGTTTTTGTTCTCAAGCTAAAACACTAATAGTTGGAAGCAGTACTACTGCATTCCAGCCACGACTAAAGAGACTGTTCTTGGCAAGTTGAAATAAAGTTTATCAGGTTGAGAAGTTTGTGTTGCATAGAACTTGGGAAAAACAGGAAAGTTGCAAAACTAAAATGCAAAGATTCAAAGTAAAAGCAGCATGTTGGGCTGGTTTGAGCACTGATGGAGTACACTGTGACTCTGGTTATGAAGCGTACTTCGGTGGAGGAACAAAGTTAACTGTTTTAGGTAAGAAATCAAATCAAATGAAAAAATAGCACTCTAATTAGAGTGTTTCTTACTTTGCTTAAGTCTAGTTTACCAAAGAAGCTAAGTGAAAGGAGCATATTGGGCTGGTTTGAGCACTGATGGAGTACACTGTGACTCTGGTGGTTATGAAGCTTACTTCGGTGAAGGAACAAAGTTAACCGTTTTGGGTAAGAAATCAAATCAAACTAAGTAAAAAGCTTTGTAACAGTTTCTTTAAGAAACCTTCTGTACGCAATCCTAATTTAAATTAAGCTTAAATGCTGTGTCAGTACCAAGCCTATTTCAGCCGGGGCTAAACTGATTGTTGTTGGTAAGTTAACATAAATCTAACAGGGTGATAAGTAAGCTTATATTGCATAGAATGTGTGAAAACTGGCATTTATGACCAATCTACAAGCAAAGAAGCAAAGTAAAAGCAGCATGTTGGGCTGGTATGAGCACTGATGGAGTACACTGTGACCCAGACTACAGAGGCATACTTTGGTGGCGGAACAAAGTTAACTGTTTTAGGTAAGAAATCAAATGAAAATATAAAATTAATTAATTTTTTAAGAAATGCACAGCACTCTTCTCTAGTGAGTTCCTTTGATTGAAGTGCTGCTCAGTGCTCAGAGCTTTTGTTCTTAAGTTTAAACACTGTGTCAGCGAAGCCTATTTCAGCCAGGGAACTAGACTCACTGTTCTGGGTAAGTTACCTTGGTAAAAGAGATTACTATTGCATGCAACTGGTTTAAACAGCCTTTAGGTATTGCTTTGAAAAAAGGAAAGTTACATTTAGTACAAAACTAAAAAGCAAACAATAGAAGGTTAAAAGCAGCATGTTTTGAGCACTGATCAGGTGCACTGTGACTCTGGTGGTGCTGCAGAGGCTTACTTTGGTGGAGGAACAAAGTTAACTGTTTTAGGTAAGAAAACATGAAATGTTGGATTTTGTGAAGAAGTTTTGGACACTGTAAAGATACTCCAAGGCTCTACAGACTCCCTGCATCACGCTGATTATTGCTTGTTGAAATAATCATGCAATAGTCCCAAAAGCATGTGGATGTTTAAGAGGTGAAAGTTACTAAAGGGAGATCAAACTCTTTAGTAAACTAAAGTAGATTAAAGTCTGGAAATGTCAGAGAAAGAGAGAGAAAGTTGGAATCATTTGAAAGGGGCACAGATGAAGAGAGGCAGTAGAGACTTTTGTTACAGCCGAAGGTCTCTGTGCTCCTACGCCGAGGCTTTCTTTGGAGCTGGAACTAAACTCACCGTTTTAGGTAAGAAAACCTGCAACTAAACAGCTCAGGGCAGGACTCTCAGCTTGTTTGTGTGCTAAGATTATGGGCAATATTAAGAACATGTCTAATAGACATTTGATTTGATGGTAGTGAGCAGAGTGTGCTCATTTTAAATGTGTGAAAGAAGTTAATGCAGAAGACAGTTCATACCAGTAAAAACAATCCTATAGTCTGTGTTCTCCAGTCAAAGTGCAGCAGCTATAAAACATTTGGCTCTACGCCCAGATTATTACTCTCAGAGCCAGTTCTTATCAGCGCTGTCAAACACTGTGAATTTCCAGTCAGAGGCTTACTTTGGAGCTGGAACTAAACTCACCGTTTTAGGTAAGGCAATTGCTAAACTTAAGAAATGCAACAAGGCTGTGTAATAAAATAATATTCCATAGGATATATTGGCAATGTTGTTTTAAACTTAAATATACCCCAAATTGGAAGTTTATTGGTATTGGCAACTAAAGCAATTTGGTATGACTATGTATTGTTTCTACAAAAGTTTTCTTAAAAAAAGAAAAAAAAAGACACCAAAGTCAGTGTACAGCTGTCAGTGGTGAGAGGCTAAGCAGTTTTTCTGTAGCCTCGTATCGGTGTGAACAACTACGAGCCTGCTTACTTTGGCAGTGGCACCAGACTGACAGTGTTGGGTAAGAAAATGACAAAAACCATGAGCAGAAATGTTTGTCTCGTGCCCTTCTCTTAACTTAAATCTGAGAAGTAGCTGAAAGTTAGCTTTTAGTTAAAAAGAAAGAAAGAAAGAAAGAAAGAAAGAAAGAAAGAAAGAAAGAAAGAAAGAAAGAAAGAAAGAAAGAAAGAAGTCTTACAGTGTCTTTGCTGGAGCAGCATTGTGTTGCTTTGTGCCTAAACCGCGAAATAAATAATTAAGGAATCTTTTCTAGAGCAAATAAAGGCTATTTGGTGTAGAAACCTGACTTATTGCATTCTTTTCAAGCTCTAAAAATTGGCAATGAGTGGATGGCAAATATTTGCTTAGTTGCTGGAATGTAGAATTCCTGTCTTGCATAAAACAGTATTTTCAACAAGTCTATTAAATGATATGAATGAGATTATGAGAGGGATCCATGCCATAAAGTAATTGGATTTTATATCTAGAGTCACACATGGCGTAAAAGAAGTTAGACATCATTCAGCCGTTGTAGATCTTTGTCAGTTTTTTATATGCGAGTCAGCGGTGTGCTCCAACACTTACCCTGCTGAATTTGGAGAGGGAACCAAACTAACAGTTCTTGGTAAGATCACAGCAGCATAAAGCCTTTCTTTCTCTTAAGGAATTAGATTTTGATGTCTCTCAGTGTGAGCTCTGTAACCTGTAATAATTCTTTTATTTGGTGTTAATGGTTCTTCTGATTTGTTCTGGGTCCTGGTGTGCATGTCTAAATTCTGGTATTCAGATGTCACATGAAGATGAGTTAATATTGCACATTGGTTTGCTGTAGATCTATAGCCAGCTTACATTTTGTTGGTGTCATCTGGTCTTGCAGAACCAAACCATAAAATCACCGAACCAACAGTTAAGGTGCTTCAACCTTCAACAAAGGAGTGTCGAAAGCAGACAGATGGAGTGAGGAAGAAGACCATTGTCTGTGTGGCCAGTGGATTCTACCCGGACCATGTCACTGTTTACTGGCAGATCGACAGGAGAATCAGACTGCTGGTGTGGCCACTGATCACTCTGCCCTGCGGGAAGACAAGACGTACAGAATCACCAGCAGGCTGAGGGTCCCTAGAGAAGACTGGTTCACACTTAATAAAAACTTCACCTGCATCGTCAACTTCTACAATGGAACGGCAATAAGCAGTCATCCTGGGACAGTTCTGGGTGTTAAAGGTCTGTTGTTTTTGGTTCTTTTGGAACTCAGAAATGATCTAATCTGAATCTTTTTCTTTTGGGGGACATGATTATCTGTCCCCATCTAATCCATGTCTTATTCTTCTATCATCAGGTGAAGATGAGGGCATGACAAGAGGTAAACATTACTCAGGGATTACTGTTTGCTTTCCTTGTTTGATCTCCACAAAGTGCACCGGCTGTTTTCTCTTCATGTCACTGACTGTATGTACATGTTTGAATTTTCTGCAGAGTATTATTTGAAGATCACACAGACGGCCAAACTCTCCTACGGTCTTCTAATCATCAAGAGCAGCCTCTATGGAGCCTTTGTGGCCTTTTTGGTGTGGAAGCTTCAGGTTTGTCCCACACGGACTTTTCTTTTACGTCACTTGACATTAATATGGAAATGAAGTAATAGTAATAATCAAAGAGCTCATGATGCTGTGTCCTGTCTGTTGCAGAAAAAAGGAAAACAGAACAACTGAGAGCTGAGGCCTGGACAAAGGAAATCTATGGGGAACAGTGAAGAATTCTGTAAATAAAAAAAAAAAACTTTACGTGAATGTGCATTTGCATTGTGCTAAACTAGAGGGAGAGCTCTATGCATATTCTTGTTATAATCTCAAAGCGGGCATGCAAACACTTTGACATCACATTTTTAGAAATACCTAATTCTGTGTGTTTGTGAATAATTTGATTCCCTTTTTTTAATTCTTAATAAAAGTATTTCAGAAAATCTCATCAGTGTTGTGCTTTCATTTCTCTATAGAGAGGTTTTTTTCTGATGACATCTCAGACAGTTAAACTACATTCATTTTATATCAAAATCTATATCTGGGTCAATCTTCATATCAGACATCGTTATCATAATGGTTGATTTAAATAGGTTAGACATTGCTCTCGCGTCTCATCTGACACCTAACATCACTTTTTCCAAGGACTCTCAGGTATTTTTAGCTGCTTTATCTTTTCTGAGAAATCAGTCATTTCTCAGCTATATAATGTTGAAACATCTCAGCTCAGGGAAATTTCATCAGCAGGTTCATTTGGGTCTTAATATTTTCCATTAAGCAAACTGAAAGGTGACTAAAGTCTCTCCAGGAACATTTGATATGATTACATTCCATCAACCAAGCTGTTTTATTCTTTGTAAGAAATCATTTGAACTTGTTAAACTGGGTTTATTTACAGTATCAGTCACGCTTTGTGTCCAAACTTTTGACTGATACGGGAAGTCATATCTATCTTTTTTCACTTCACACAAGTGAGAGAAGCCTACAACGGCTTACACTCTCTACATGAATAAAGCAGTTCTTCTTTTAGTTAAAATGCCATCAGTAGGAGAGTAAATGGGAGAGTGTGAGTCGGCAACATAACAACAGGAAACCAACGTTCTGGTCTGTGTACAGAAGAAGGTCAGAGCTGTTAGGGTTGGGGGGGAAGTTGAAAGTGAGCAGAGAGCGAGAGCAGAGGAGAGGATGTGGTCACAGAGCAGCCTGCAGAGTCTTTTCGCTGCTGGGAAACGATGAAGGTGCAACCTTCCTCTTCACCGCAGCCTCCGGCTGCAGAGTGCAGCTGCACCTCTGCACCAACGCCCCGCACTGCAAGGCTTCTAGCAAACAGCTGGCTAAACGTACATTTCTGGGTCAACAGAAGCTACGCATACACACACAACTGTTTATTGCATCCAATGCTCAGATCCTTAAGAAAAGTACCAATACACATGCATGCACACACATTCAAAAAAACTGTTACAAATAGGCTCCTGCATTGAAAATGTTAGTGTCATATGGTAAATATACTTAAAGTAAAAGTACAACTAACTAAACCCCCAATGCAGAAAAATCCTCACAGTAAAAGTCCTGCATTCGTTAGCATTTCAGCTGGACCTGTTGGTCTGTATATTGTTGGGTTCATTTTAGTTTATATTAAAACATTGTATTTTTTAAACTACATGTGTTTTGGGTGCAACAATCCTGTTAAATCTTTGTAAAGCAGCTAAAACCGTCAGATTAATGTAGTGGAGGAAAAAGTAGAATATTTCTCTCTGAAATGTTGCGGACTAGAAGGTGGCATGAGAAGAAAAGACTCAAGTAAAAATTTGTTAGTATAGTATAGTACTTGAGTAAATGTACTTGGTAACATTCCACCACTGCTGTAGTCTCATCCTTTTCACGTGACCCACTATGTCCCGGGTTAGCCGTGGCCTGTAAGACCCTGGCTGGTAAAGAAGGAGGCTGGATTGATGGGGGATTGATGAACAAGCATGGAACCTGAATAAAGCAAGTATAGAGAGCTAACAGGGGCCATAGTTAAAGGGGCATAGCCTGTGTATGGTTTTTATTTTTTTGTTTCTTTTTGGCTTGCAACCCACTAGAAGGTTGGCTGAGGCAGAGAGACAAAAACTGAGAGAAAGGCCCAGTTTGCAGTCCAAATGTATTTATTCCCAGGATGGTAACATCAATCTACAGCCATATTTTACGATGCAAAGCCCGGCCCAAAAAAATAAATTAACTGAAGAGAGAAAAAATCCCAATCAAAAAACAAAACATGGAATAACTAAATGCAAAACTGTGAAAAGAAAATACAAAAATAAACCCCCTACACAGGCTGCGCCCTGTTAACTATGGCCAGCATGAAATCCAGCCTATAAGGGCTTCTACAGGGCATGGCTAACCCTTCACACACCATTTCAGATATTGAATTGTCAGTAATTGGTCTATCACTAAATGTTTTTGTTCAAACAGTCCCTCATCAACAGAAGTGGAAGAGCGACTCAGATCTTTTACTGAAGAAAAAAGTAGCAATAGCACAATGCCAAGTTTAGAAAGTTAGTAAAAGTCATGCATAAAAATTATACATTAGTACAAAAAAAAGCACAAAAGTATCAGCATAAAACATACCAAAAGTAAAAATCCCACACTCTGCAGCATGGCCCGTTTCAGAATAATGTATGCTTTTTATTCATAAATTTAATTCATTCATTACTTTATCATATACTTTTTTAGCTGCTAAATGCATGCAACTTTAATGCAAGCACTTGATATACTGCTAGCGTGTGAATACCAACAATAATACATCATCATTTTCTGGTAATATGTCGCAATCTACAAAGCAACTTAACCCTTGTGTTGTCTTCCCGTCAAAATTGAAAATCAACACTTTTGGTGACACTTTTTAATTGATGTTCAACTTTTTATTAGGTTTTTGTCCCTTTTTTCATCACTTTTGATGCTTTTTTTTCTCCAACGTTTATCACTTTTGACGTTTTCAACACTAACTTATTAACTTTAGTTCAACAGCTATTTTTTGGATTTATAGGAAATTATACCTAATGTTTGAGTTAGAAAAGCAGAAATTAGGAATTATTTAGACTAAAATGAAAGGAATGTATTTGATGGATAATCACAGCCTGGAATATGTCAACTTTTACTCAATACTATTTCAAAACCACTTCAATTTGTTTTTCAAATGCTATAAAATTGAATAAGAAGCCCCATAATTAATGAAAGTAGTGATTTGTACTTGCCAAAAAGCGTTGTGTGGAATCAATCATGTTATTTTGGGTAGTTAAAAGAACATTGATATAGGAAAATGGGTCAATTTGACCCGAGGACAACATGAGGGTTAAGTACAAAGTAAAATATTTGCCTCTGAATTGTAGTGACGTACGCAAGCATCAGAAAATGATATTCAAGTAGAGTATTTGAACAAATGTGCTTACATTCCACCACTCAAACTATGAATACGGTTTACTTTATCAGTAAAGACCCCAGCGGATTCAAACAACATCAACTACACAAACAGAACTACAAACACTTTCTATTTTCTCCATGCGTTTCCTTAACAACACGTTTGCGTTCGCTGGAGCCACATAAACAGGAAACAGTGTGTGTGAGACCGCAACAGAAACTCTGTGTGTGTGTGTGTGTGTGTGTGTGTGTGTGTGTGTGTGTCTTGCATCCCCAGACAGACTGTAGAGGGTCTACTAATTAGGCTACTTAAAAGAAGAGACTAGTTTCTTGAAACATGTTTTTGTAACAAAATATAAAAGTTTAGCGGATGTTTAGTGGAAGTTTAAAGCTTATTGTGATAAAATGAAAAAGCTACAGAGACGGCCAGGGAGTAGTATTTCAGAATCTAAAACAGTTTTTTTGTTGAAATAGTCAACCCAAGCTGATTTGAGATCAGAAAGGACTAGACGTTTTCAATGTAATTGTTTACACAATCTACAATACTGTGTGGAACAGGAGTAACACTTACAAAAATGAAATAAGCACAATTCATGATACTGATAAAAACAGATAATCTCAACTATATAATAATCGTGTATCATGATTTGACAATAAAAATCATATAATTTAGAAATATGGAATCCATCATTCAAAAAGTATGACAATACAATCATTAAACTCATAGATTCTTAAAGAAAAAATAAAGCGTGTATAACATGATAATGTGTATTAATATAGCAACAATACTTCCCAATACCGTACTTTAACTGTAATATGCAATTACTTTCCACTGCACTTTAATTATAGTTTCTGTCCAAACTTAACTATTTGTACTATATACACATTACAATACTATATATATATATATATATATATATATATATATATATATATATATATATATATATATATATATATATATATATATATATATATATATATATATATATATATATATATATATATCTGTAAAAATTCTGTTTATAATAGCCATCTGAATATTATGCTCACATTCTGTCTATAGTAATAGCCATCTGTATATTCATAGTACATATTCACCTGTAAACTCTGTTATAGTAACAACCATCAGTATATTATGTTCATTGTACAAATCTGTAAAAATTCTATTTATAGTAATATCCACCTGTATATTATATTCAGTACATATCCAGCTGTAAATTTTGTTCAAAATACTAGTTAGTTATATATTATATTCATAGGACAAATCTATCTGTAAAATTCTGTTTATAATAGTATTCATCTCTATATTTATTCAGTACATTTCCATGTCCTGCACTTATGAAACCATTGTATATCCTGCATTTGCTACTATTGCACTTCTGGTTAGACCAAAACTGCATTTCGTTACCTTGTACCTGTACCTGTGTAATGACAATAAAGTTGAATCTAATCTAATCTAAAAATGATATATTAAGTATTTACTGTTACTAAGTCTTCATAGTGCGAATTCAAGATTGTCTGAAGACTCTCTTGTAACATATTGATCTTCCTCTGCAGAGACAGAGCAGGAAACATTTACAACTAGACAATCATAAAACTTTAACTAAATCTTATCTATCAAACTTGTCATATTACTCCTGACACAAATAATGTCTTTTACTGACCTAAGGACAGGAGTGTGAATCTCACTGCATACCAGTTAACAGGGGACTCCAGTCATTCTGTATAATCCAAGTGTGGACAATATGTTCTGTCTTAAAGCACAAAGTGAAAACAATTGCCAGATAAAGCTCTTTTTTCCAACTGTCCCACATACTTACACATTAGTATGTAATTCCTAATCAGTTATACATGTTTCATTTGTTCTTTAATAAGCTTATCTACAATGTGTTTAATGACTGTATGCTCATATGGTCATGAATGATGGATTCCCTATTTTTAAATGATTATATAAATTACAAACCAGGTATTTAGCTGTCAATGGTTCATAAGATCATTTAGAAAGGGCTACTCTGAAGACCTGACTTAGTTTAGACAATAACTGAGACTTTTGTGTGTTGAGGATCAGAATCAGAAAGGATTTTTATTGCTGTAGGGACCCTTTGCTCGTCAAAAAAGTCCACTATGGTTTCTGGATAGATAATTAAACGATTTAAGATGCGTCCACTATGTGATCCAATGTCAAACATCGCCGTTAGCCCTTGTGTTGTCTTCCCGTCAAAATTGAAAATCAATACTTTTGACGCTTCTTATCTTCTTTTCTTACGTTTTTATCCCTTTTTCAATGTTTGTCACTTTTGATGTTTAACGCTACGTAACACTATCTTATTAACTTTAGTTTTACAGTTATCTTTGGAATTTATGGTCAATAAACCTAATTTATAGGAAATTATACATAATGTTTGATTTAGAAAAGCAGAAATTATGAATTTAGACTAATGTGTGTAATACTAATATGTGTAAATATGTGTATGTGTAAATACCGAACAATATATGTTGATTCCACTTTCCATTCACATAACATATAGCACAAAAAACTGTTTGCAACCACTTGTGCCCTGTTGGACATTGACTAAATCACCTCCGTTGCAGCCAAATTGACAGCGCCATGGCCCCCCCTTGTGGTGGGAGGTTGAACTGCAACAAATAAACAAACCCAAATGGCTAGGGATGGTTTCAGCACTGTCCTTTTGTCTTTCAAAGCGACAGTAGAACTCGTTCAGGTCGTTGGCTAGGCGTCAATTGTTGAAGGACTGTGTGTGTGTGTGTGTGTGTGTGTGTGTGTGTGTGTGTGTGTGTGTGTGTGTGTGTGTGTGTGTGGGGGCTTGAAGTTGGTGATCTGCTTGAGCCCTTTCCAGACAGACACCGAATCGTTGCTGGAGTTTCTCTGAGTACAGTCGTTTAGCCTCTCTCATTGCCTTCCTAAACTTTTACTTTGCCGCTTTAAGTATGTCTTTGTCCCCACTCCTGAAGGCCTCTTCTTTATCAAACCTTAACCTTCTGAGCTTGGTTGTGAACCAGGGTTTGTCATTGTTGTACTCACTCTGGTGCATGATGGAACACAGCAGTCCTCACGGAAGCTGAAGTCACTGAAGTCCTGAACACATCCCAGTCAGTATAATCCAAACACATCTGGAGGTCCTCCACAGCCTTACTACTCCACTTCTTTGATGTCCTCACTACAGGTTTGCAGAGACATGGTCAGAGTCCCAGTGCAGCACGGGAGATTGCATGATAAGCATCCCTGATTTCAGAAAGTAACTATTGCGTTACTTTCAAGCTAATTTTTAAATGCACAAATGTGACCCCACCTCCACCCCTTTTTAACGGAAACAAATACATATGCATGTTCAATAATGTATGATAAAACGGAAATATTATAATGAAATGGACACAGTCCATTCAGTAACTAAAAACAATTTGTACTCAGAATTATTATTTCAAACAACTAAGTAATGTCATGTGAACTTTACTTTGTGTGTACTCTAAACACAATTATTTAAGTTGGAATAACTAATGTGACAATTCCTGCAACTTAGAATTTCTCGTTTTTAGTTACTTGAGAGCGATTCTGATTTACTTGTTTAAACCATGCAAACTGATTGCCTTGAAAAGACCAAGTAACTTTTACTTGTGTAAATTAAGTACTTCAAACATTCATTTTACCTTATTCCATTTACAGTAATCAATTAGACAGTGTACCAAACGCTCACCTATGTTAACTCTGTTCTGCCAACTCACTTGTCACATAAATGTACCAGAGAAGTATTATAAAATACAAATATTTAACACACAACCACATTATAGTTGAAACAGGTTTATTCCTTGAACCTCAACTGTTGTTATTTAGTTTACAATGTTAAAATCAAAGTCTTAAAACCCTTTGAATCTGGTATAAAGTATGCATTACCTTAATATTTATAATTTTATTGTGATTGTATTTTATCATCTTAAAAATTATTATGGTGTGCTTGGCCCAGATAAACCTTGTTATTTCAAAACAATCAAATTTTGGCACAGGATTGCACAATTTTGAATTCTTGACTTGGCTAATAGGTAATTTTTCTTTTTTTTCTTTTTTTTAACCGGATTATTTATATGAGTATGAAGTTTTGGGAAATACACTTGCATTTGTAGTGTAGAGTGTATCCGGTACAGAGATGTTTAGATACAGTCGAATCTGCACCTTAAACAGCTGACAGAGATACTAACTGGTTTTGAGGAGATTAAAATATTAGTCATTATTATAAATGATCAGTACCACTTGAAGACAACATTCAGACTAAAATGATCAATATAAAAATATTAGCGCCAACCACAGATTCTCTCTTCTCACAGAACCAGAACACGCACACATGGTTATTACACTGCCATAAAATATTAAAAAAAAAAAACAATGGACTCAGTTGGACTGAATGTCTGCTGTACATCGGTACCAAAATTGTTCTTCAATAATCTTCCAGTGATAAATTGCAAAAAATTGGCTTTTTCCCGCTGGATGGATGGATGGATTTGGCTTAAAAAAAAGACAGAAATTTATAATTTGTGGAAAGAAAATTCCAACCCTGACTTTAATCCTGAACAACTACTTTACTTTTGTAATAACAATGAAGTCTAAAGACCAAATTTGGTAAAGAAACAACTGCTGACAGAATCAACCTGCTGACGAGTACAAGTGAGAAGAATGATGGCAGTAGACACTGGGTCAAGATGGAGATGATTTGGAGAGAAAAGCACATCATCACTGATGACAGTCAGCAACCCAACAGATACCTGGGCCCAGGCCTCCAGTATATTTTTTATTAAGTTTTTACTTTACACCCAGCAGACAGAAAACCACTAAATAAGATAATATTAAGCTCTGATGTCTATCCTAATATAAATTTCATAATGTATTCAGATGTTGTAGCTAGTGTATGTGAGGGAGAGAAATGTTCTACCTCTAATGCAGAACCCACAATTGCAGCATGGCAAGTGGGCTTAGCATTGTTACACTCAGCAGTGCAACCCTGTGACATGGACTACAAATGGAGTTAGTTGAAGAAGTTACTGGGGTCATCACCAAGCAGAACAGGGATGACCTTGGGGAAGGGTACGCACTGCTGTCACATCTGGTTTCTAGAAGTAGATAGAACAAATAAAGTTCAAGATTATCGTGGCTTCCCACGATCAAATTTGCGTGATCGAGCAATCTTTTTTTTTAAATGCGTCATTTCAAAGAACGCTGAGTTTTTCTACCGCTCCGTAAACCACTGTCTGATCATGAGCCAGTCAGAGTTGTTCCCTGCACCGTGCAGCTTAGTTTCTAGATGTAGACAGTCACAGAGGACAGAGTAAAGTGAGGAAAATTCAACAGATAGCAGTCGGTTATACGTCGGTCTCAAGGTTTACTAGTTTACCAGTAAACGCAACATTTTGTCCTGTCTGTGTTGTTTTTTTAGACAACAGCAGTGACCAGTGCTAGTCGGTGTCTGTTAGTTCACAGGGCTCTAGGGCGCAAGTAATATTTTTCCTCTAGGTCGCATCCGCTGCCTCTCCACAAATGAAGCAAGTTTATATCGATATGGTTTAATTTTACGTTACATGATGTTAAGTTGGCTGACTTGCGCAGGCTTAACTCGACGTGGAAGTATAAGCGGAGCGTTTGTTTCATAGTTATTTATTCCACATATGTGCACGGCTCTGTTCATCCGTCACTCACATTGCATACAGGGAACTCAACTGACATACATGGCATACACGGAGGTATAAAAAAAAAGAAAAGAAACACAATACCTTATGTAAATGTAACACCGTAATACCTCGAATATAGCAACCAACGCTATTACCATAAGAGCGGTTTCTAAAGTTTAGATTCAACACCCCCACTCGCTCTTGTCTCACTGGGTTATATAGGAACAAAACATAATGAGGCTCCGTCATTATCTTAAGGCAATAACACTCTTTGCACCCCTAAGTGCCAAATATGTTTTGTGCAAATCTTTTGCAGCTTAGTAGCTGGCTTTGTCAGAACATCAGTAATCATTTGCTCAGTAGGACAATATTCTAAAATAAACTTTCCATTATTCACATTTTCCCTAATAAAAGTGATACTTAATGTCAATGTGCTTGCATCGCTGTCTGTGAACTGGGTTTTTGGCTAGTGCTATGGCACCTTGGTTGTCTTCATACACCTTTGTTTGTCCATATTGATATATGTCTATACCCCTGAGCAGTTGTTCTAAGTAAATGCATTCCTGTATGACTGATGCTAAGGACATGTACTCAGCCTCACAAGTTGACAATGCTACTGTCGGTTGTTTTCTTGTTTTCCAGGATATCAAAGAGCTTCCTTCATTTAGACTGACACAATACCCTGATGTACTTCTTCTATCTGCTGTATCTGATGCCCAGTCAGCAATCGATGTAGGCCCTTAGACCTAGTCTTTCTGTGTCATTTCTCCTGAAGTATAACCCCTGTTCTGTTGTACCTTTGAGGTATCTGAACACATGTTTTACTGTGTTCCAGTGTTATACTGTTGGTTCAGCGAAGTGCCGAGAGAGCTTACTGACCACAAAACTTATGTCTGACTTCCTACAGCCTTCCTGTACTTTCTTGGCTCATTCATTTTTTCAACATCTTCTGTGTTTTCAAGTTTTGGTTCACATGGAGTTTCTCTAGACCTGCAATCCTGCATTCCAAATCGATCTAGAATTTTTCTCACATATCTGATCCAAACCAACTACGCCTCCCTTAATCTCCATGCCCTTCACAACAACTTGCAACTTTTTCACATCTTCATAATTGCAATGACCCAATATTTCATGCCACGTCTGCATATCATGACATGCTTTACATTGATCAACATTCTTTTCAACAGTTGGCAAATAATAAAAATTTTCATTCTCATGAATGTCAAACCTGCTACCATCTTGGGTGACCATGCGACTGTCCCCATTTTTGAAGATTAATGTCGCTCCTCCATGTGTTGCTCTTGCCACTGAGAAGATGTTGAGTGGGTAAGATGGAATGTAGAGTGCATCTCGTAGCTGCGCTGTGTGTTGTCGTCCAACGTTGTCAAGGAGATGTATCACTGCTGTTCCTTTCTGTTGCGCCATCCCACTGCACTTGCTTCCATCAGCTAATTCTACTGAGTGGGTCTCTGGCTGGAACGAGCTGTCAAAGTTCTCAAACTTGTTGATGTCATTCACAATGTGGGAAGTTGCACCTGTGTCCACCATGAGGCCTTTCACTTTCACATTATCTGGTGGTCTTTCACTTTTGATGTACTTGGCCTTGAAGAGGTGGTCTTGGTCACCATGTTGTTCCTCTGCAACTTTTCTGACGCCCTCTTGTTACCCTTTTTTCTTACATAGTGATTCTCTATGCGTGGTGTTTTTGCAGTAATTACACCACACTTTTCTGAAACAGTTTCTCGCCCTGTGTCCCTTTATTCCACACTTAGCAACTTGATGTGGAAGTATAAGCGGAGGGTTTGTTTCATAGTTATTTATTCCACATATGCGCACGGCTCTGTTCATCCGTCACTCACATTGCATACAGGGAGCTCAACTGACATGCAGGTATAAAAAAGAAAAAAAGAAACGTAATACCTCAAATATAGCAACCAACGCTATTACCATAATAATAAGAGTATTTTCTAAAGATGAGATTCAATACATAACCCATTTCTTCTGTAAAGCTCTGTTGTTTGGCTCTCTCCTCTTACTCTCTGCGCAGCCCCGCCCCCATTCACTCACACAGGCTCACCAGCAACAGAGACAGAGCAGCGACGGTGCCGGTGTTCTACCGAAACACTGGTCCACGCTTCTGACATTTGTCCAGTTTTACCACAGCTGTATATTGTTAAGCATGAAAGGCAAACCTGTATTTGTAACAGTGTTTCCGCTGGTTACTCTGTTATCGCGGTGGCCACGGCGAAAAACACAGAAGAAGTTATTGAATGCAACTAACTTCAGTTGGTATAGCGTGTGAGACAGAGCCTGCTGGACACATTCATAATGAGTCAACCATCTCTCTGTGAGTACGTCCATTGCACTCCCCCTCTCTCCCTGGCTCTTTTAATCAGTTATTGTTGAAAACAAGTGAAGGAGCTTTCACAGAGATTTTTATTTTTATTTTTTTTTTAATATATCCTAGGCAATTTATTTCAGGTCATTTTCTTGTGTTCATGTGTTGCAGCAGTATGTATGTACAACATACGACTACAACATAAGAGCAATATAGCATAATATGGATGTGAAAGCAGTTATAAATAGCCTATGTGACCTATTGTTTTGGTTAATATCAACAAATAATCGTGATAATAATCGTGATCACAATACTGATCAAAATAAACGTGGTTATCATTTTGGCCATAATTGTGCAGCCCTAACCTCCAGTATACTGAGGCCACTGACAAAACAGCTGTGAAGAGCCCTCAAGGCAGTTTCCAAAAGCACTAATGTAAAGGACAAATAATGTCAAAGTTCAAAGAAATTTCCACTTAAAGTGATGTGTGGATTAAAGACACATATGTGCATACTTTACAAGCATTACAGGAGAATGCTTGTTTTCCAATAAAAATAGAAATCCTTATAGATATAGCCTCTTATGAATAATTGAAGATTCAGATTGAGTCACAAAAACAAAGAATATAAAAAATCCTGACTTAAGTGTAATTACAGCAATATTAGCAACTGCATAAGTTCCCTTTCTACATGAACTTAAACTTAAAATGAACTACGGTAGTTCAGTTCATAGTTCAAAAATTTGAACTAGGTTCACAGTTCCAAAAAATTATTTAATCAGTTTTTAACACTAAAACTATGCGTCAGATTTCATATTCATATTTTTGATTTGCTTGCTCATACCTTGAAAGATTATTCGGGTGCTTCAGTTCAATGTGCCGTTTCAGGTTTGCAGTGGATGTGACTGAAGTGCGGATTTTCTTTTTGAAAGCCGAGGGGCAAAGTTTTGCACAGAAATGTAAGATTTTTCCCACGCATCACAGTTGCACACTACGGTCAGCGTACCTGACTCATTTCTGTTTCCGGTGCTTGTGCGTTGGTAGCGTGTTGCTGCTCACTAAACACCAGTTCAATTTGTTATTTTTGCTATTACAGCGGCTAACTGTCTGCTAAACAATTATTCTTCTAGTAGTTCTGCCTAAGCACTCACAGATCTTTTCATTTTTTAGCGACTTTCATAACAGTTTTCGAACGCTTGGTAGCTAACGCTACCGTACTTTAGCTTCGCTGCTAGCAACGTTAGCTTAGCAGTTAGCCATGTCAACACTCTCTCCCTCTCCTACTTTCTCTTGCTCGGTGTGTGAGAGGTTTAGTTACTCCTCTGCCTCCTTTAGCGGTAAGGGTATGTGTAACAAGTGTAGTTTATTTATAGACATGGAGGCAAGGCTTAGTGAGTTAGAAGTCCAGATCCGCACCATGATAGATCAGTTGTTAGTTACTGTAGCTAACCACCCACCGGTAGTCGGTGCGGGCCGGCTTGAGCCTGAGTTAGCCTCTGGTAGCCGTCCCCCGGCAACTCCTGAGCAGCCAGGACATAGTGGCTGGGTGAGTGTTCGTGGCAAAAATAGTCGAAAGCTATCAAAGGCCAAGGACCACCACCAGCCTGTTCACGTTTCTAACAGATTTTCCCCACTCAGCGACACACCCGCTGAGAAACCAACTCTGGTTATCGGCAGCTCCATTCTGAGAAACGTGAAGTTAGCGAAGCCGGCAGCCATAGTTAAGTGCATTCCTGGGGGCCAGAGCGGGCAACATTGAGTCTTATTTGAAACTGCTGGCTAAGGATAAACGTAAATACAGTAAGATTCACGTTGGCGTTAATGACTCCCGGTTACGCTAAACGGAGGTTACTAAGATTAATGTTGAATAGGTGTGTACATTCACAAAGTCAATGTCGGACACCGTAGTTTTCTCTGGAGAAATCTTGACAAGTTTATTAATGGACCTAATCTTTGACAACCCAGGTTTGGGACTAGGAGGCAGAGTCGCAGTCTAACACACTGCTCCTCCATTCCAGGAGTTACCTAGTAAAAACCCCATAGTGACGGTGTCTGCCCCCCAACCATTGAAATTATTTAAATCAAAGGTAAACAGAAGAGGAGCTGTGCATGAAAACCTCATAAAAATTTAAATCACAAGTGCAATAGTGCAAAAGAATAGGAGAATTAAATGTGGACTCTTAAACATCAGATCTCTCTCTTCTAAAGGTGTACTAGTAAATTAATTAATATCAGATTCTAATATTGATTTATTTTGTCTTACTGAAACCTGGCTGGGTGATGGAGAATATGTTAGTCTAAATTAACCCCCAGTCATATTAATACTCACATTCCTCGAGGCACAGGCCGAGGAGGTGGAGTTGCAGCTATCTTCGATTCTAGTCTACTAATTAGCTCTAAACCTAAACTAAATTATAACTCATTTGAAAGTCTTGTTCTTAGTCTTTCACACCCAAGTTGGAAATCACTGCAGCCAGTTCTATTTGTTATATTGTACCGAGCACGGTCCATACTCTGAATTTTTATCTGAATTTGCAGAGTTTTTGTCTAATTTAGTGCTAAAAACAGACAAAGTTATTATTATGGGGGATTTTAATATTCATGTGGACGATGAGAATGATAGCCTTAGTACTGCGTTTATCTCTCTATTAGATTATATTGGCTTCTCTCAAAGTGCTCATAAACCGACTCACCATTTTAACCACACCCTCGATCTTGTTCTGGTATATGGTGTTGAAATTGAACATTTGATAGTGTTCCCACAGAATCCCTTTCTATCTGACCACTGTTTGAATGCTTTTGAGTTTATACTGCTGAACTACACGCCATTAGGCAAAAACTTCTATACATGATGTCTATCTGATAGTGCTGTAGCTAAATTTAAGGACGCAATTCCATTAGCATTTAATTCATTACCAAGTCACAAAGTAACGGAGGACTCGTATGCTATTAGTCCCTCCCAAATTGATAATTTTGTTGATAGTGCAGCAGGCTCGCTGCGAATGACACTCGACTCTGTTGCCCCTCTAAAAAAGAAGATAATAAAACCAAGACGGTTAGCTCCATGGTATAACACTGAAACTCGCAAATTAAAGCAAATATCACGGAAACTTGAGAAGATTTGGTGTTCCACCAAACTGGAAAATTCTTGTTTCATCTGGCAAGAAAGTCTTAAAACTTATAGGAAGGCCCTCCGTAATGCCAGAGCAGCGTACTACTCGTCATTAATAGAGGAAAATAGGAACAACCCCAGGTTTCTTTTCAGCACTGTAGCCAGGCTGACGGAAGGTCACAGCTCTACTGAACCAAGTATTCCCATAGCTCTTAGTAATAACGACTTTATGAGGTTCTTCAATGATAAAATTATAACTATTAAAAGCAAAATTCACCAAGACCTGCCTTTAACTGGCACTGACTTATCTAAACTCAGGAACCTCAGAAACAGCTGTAAAACCAGATATATGTTTAGACTGCTTTGCTTCACTTGATCTTTATCAATTTAATTCAATTAATTCTTCATCTAAACCAGGGGTCGGCAACCCGCGGCTCTAGAGCCGCATACTGCTCTTAATCGCCGCCCTAGTGGCTCCCTGAAGCTTTTTCAAACATTTTTGAAAATGGAAAAAGATGGGGGAGAGAAATATATATTTTTGTTTTAATATGGTTTCTGTAGGAAAACAAACATGACACAAACATTATTAACGTTTTTCAATGCTGTAAAAATGTGTAGAATAAATATTAAATTTCAACATTTCTGTCAACGAAGATTTAGCCTGCGACACACGTTTCTATCAATAAGGCGGGATGCCAGGCAGGTGGCTGTTGTAAACAAACCGCCGGCTGTGTGATGGGCCATGGATCCCAAAGGGAAAAAGAGAAAAATAACTGAGGAGAACAGAGGATTCAACAGAGGTTTCTTGGACCGAATCATTTGCATTCATTGCCAAAGCGGAAGGATTTCCTGAATGTTTGCTCTGTAGCGAGAAGTTGTCAAATAACAAAAGAGCAATGTGGAAAGACATTTTCAGGAAGGCATGCTACAGTACCCAGTTGGGAGTGAGAGAAAAAGTGCAACTGCATTACTTCTGGAGAAATTAGAGGAGCGCAAAAATAGATTTAAGATGTGGATAGCATCTCCAAACTCCACGACTGCTGCAAGTTTTGTTGCAGCCAAGCTTGCCCAAAGCCACAAATGGAGCGAAATTGAAAGTCTCCCAACACCCGAGAAACTTGCCTATGACACATGGAATGCTCTTCCTGACAGTTATAGGAACATGAAGACATATGCATTTGGAGTATTATCCATCTTCGGATCAACATACCTGTGCAAGCAGATATTCTCAAACATGAACTACATCAAATCAAAATATCACACCCGCCTCACAGATAAGAGCTTGCTGTCCTGCGTCAAGATTAAAGTTACATCTTACATGCCCGATGTTGAGAAGCTGACCAGTGATGTCCGAAAACAGAAGTCACATTAAACGGGTAAGAACACAATCCTGTCATAGGCACATTTTTAGTAACAAAGTGGCTGTTTTTATAAAGTGATATCTGATTTTTGTCAGTATATATTTGGAATGACACTTAGGGATATTATTGTGTTTTGTTGCTCAGGTCCGAGAATAGCTGCGTTGGTTGCGTGTCAAAAGAGAAGAGGATGCTGCTTTGTTTTACTCTTGCACTGACTTGCTTGGCATTTGCACAGACGTCAAACTTGAACTGTATTAATTTGATTTTATACACTTTACCTTTTCAAAAGGTAAAGTATATGTAGGCTGCGCATATGCCCAGATAAAGGGCACGTTATGCACGTTCCGTTTTTTTTTTTTTTTCGAATCCTCAAAATAAAAACGACATCAAAAATCTGATTTCTTTATTGCATTTCTTTAATTTCATCAAAGCAATGAAACATAATTCATTAATATTGTAATGAAGTTAAACTTGAGGCGGCATCGCACAGCAGAGAAGTCACGTGGTGCGTCATTTTCTACAGGATGCCCTGCAGGAAAAATAAACATTTAATCATGTATTTGTAGTTAACTTAGTCATTTCGATAGTAGGCTAATATAGCTACTATAGATACATACAGCATGTGTTGCCTTCAATGTAAGGCTTCTATAACGCTTTTATTTTTTTGCTCCAGACATATTTGTTTTTGTTTTTGCCAACCCCTGATCTAAACCATCAACCTGTCTCTTATGGCGTTTTCCACTGATGGTAACAGCTTGACTCGACTCGCCTCGCCTCTACTCAACTCGACGCACTCTGCGTCCGTTTTCCACTGCAGATTGAGTAACGCCTCAGCGTGGCTGGTCACCATTGCTACGCAGCCGGTAACTGCCATGATGTAATTTTCAACGCGACTCACAACAGCACGTTGGAGGTGTGTTGTTTTGATTCTCAGCCAGAAGAAAATTTGTTTCAAAAGAAGCTGAAAAATCACTGCTGAAAAAAAAACAAACCAGGAGTTTGGGAATTCCGACGTCGACGTGACCATTGTTTGCCGACACAAAAGGGTAAGTTAAGTTTCCTGGTAACGTTAGCTAACGTTTGCATGTGTTCAGGGTCACAGTCAGTATTTACTTTACGCTATATAAAGTACATGAACTTTAGCAACCATGATTACACACCAAAATATGTATGCTGTGTACTGTGTGTGTTTCAGATCCTTCACACTTTGCAAAATTGCCGCCGCAGACGTGTGTTTGGGCGTTCTCAGCTCGACTGAGGTAGTACTAAAAAAACTACCTGGTAGCAGGTCCCAGGGACTTTTTTTCGTAATGGAAAACAAAAAAGGCGAGTAGAGTCGAGGCGAGTAGAGTAGATACCACACAGTGGAAAAACGCCATTAGACCCCATCCCGACTAGGCTACTTAAAGAAGTTCTACCCTTAGTCAACACTTCTCTACTAGATATAACCAATCTGTCTTTATTAACAGGCTATGTACCACAGCACTTTAAAGTAGCTGTAATTAAACCACTTCTGAAAAAGCCCAACCTTGATCCAGATGTTTTAGCCAACTATAGACCTATATCCAACCTTCCATTTCTCTCTAAGATTCTTTAGAAAGCAGTCGCCAAACAGCTGTGTGACTTTCTGCATAGCAACAGCTTATTTGAGGATTTTCAGTCAGGATTTAGAGTTCATCATAGCACAGAGACAGCACTTGTGAAAATTACTAATGACCTCCTAATTGCATCAGACAAAGGACTTATCGCTGTACTGGTGTTATTAGATCATAGTGCTGCATTTGATACCATTGACTATCATATCTTATTACAGAGATTGGAACATTTAATTGCCATTAAAGGGACTGCTCTTAGCTGGTTTAAGTCTTATTTATCAGATTGGTCTCAGTTTGTTCACGTTAACGATAAATCCTCCGTGCACGCCAAAGTTAGTCACGGAGTCCCACAAGGATCTGTGCTCGGTCCAATCCTGTTGACTTTATCCAAAGAGATTGTTACTCTGGATGGCATCACCCTGGCCTCCAGCACCACTGTGAGGAATCTTGGAGTTATCTTTAATCAGGACATGTCCTTTAATTCCCACATAAAGCACATTTCATTGCCTTTTTTCACCTATGTAATATTGCGAAAATCAGGAATATCCTGTCTAAAAATGATGCAGAAAAACTAGTCCATGCATTTGGTATTTCTAGGCTGGATTACTGCAATTCTCTATTATCAGGCTGCTCGAAAAAGTCCATAAAGACTCTTCAGCTGATCCAGAATGCTGCAGCACGTGTTCTGACAGGAACCAGGAAAAGAGATCACATCTCTCCTATTTTAGCTTCTCTGCATTGGCTTCCTGTAAAATCCAGAATAGAATTTAAACTTCTTCTTCTCACCTACAAAGCTTTTCATGGTCAGGCACCATCTTATCTTAAAGAGCTCATAATACCTTACTACCCTACAAGAGCACTGCGCTCCCAGAATGCAGGGTTGCTTGTGGTTCCTAGAGTCTCTAAAAGTAGAATGGGAGCCAGAGCGTTTAGCTATCAGGCTCCTCTCCTGTGGAACCAGGTTCCTGTCTGGGTCCAGGGACCAGAGCGTTCAGCTATCAGGCTCCTCTCCTGTGGAACTGGGTTGAGGAGGCTGACACCGTCTCCACATTTAAGAGTAGGCTTAAGACTTTCCTCTTTGATAAAGCTAATAGTTAGGGCTGGCTCAGGAGAGTCCTGAACCATCCCTTAGTTTCGCTGCTATAGGCTTAGACTGCCAGGGGACTTCCCATGATGCACTGAGCACCTCTCTCCTCTTCCTTCTCTCGATCTGTATGCAACCTCATCCCATTAATTCATGTTGCTATGCAGAAAGTCACACAGCTCTTTGGCAACTGCCTCTTCTCAAGAATCTTAGAGAGAAATGGAAGGTTGGATATAGGTCTATAGTTGGCTAAAACATCTGGATCAAGGTGTTGACTTAGGGTAAAACTTCTTTAAGTAGCCTAGTCTGGATGGGGTCTAAGAGGCAGGTTGGTGGTTTAGATGAAGAAATAATTTAATTAAATTGATAAAGATCAAGTGAAGCAAAGCAGTCTAAACATAGATCTGGTAAGAGATAAGTCAGTGCCAGTTAAACGCTGGTCTTGGTGAATTTTGCTTTTAATAGTTAGAATTTTATCATTGAAGAATCTCATAAAGTCGTTACTACTAAGAGCTATGGGAATTCTTGGCTCAGCAGAGCTGTGAACTTCCGTCAGCCTGGCTACAGTGCTAAAAAGAAACCTGGGGTTGTTCCTATTTTCCTCTATTAATGATGAGTAGTACGCTGCTCTGGCATTACGGAGGGCCTTCCCATTTTAAGACTATCTTGCCAAATTAAACGAGAATTTTTCAGAATGCCAAATCTTCTCAAGTTTCCGCAATATTTGCTTTAATTTGCGAGTTTCAGTGTTATACCATGGAGCTAACCGTCTTGGTTTTATTATCTTCTTTTTTAGAGGGGCAACAGAGTCAAGTGTCATTTGCAGCGAGCCTGCTGCCCTATCAACCAAATTATGGATTTGGGAGGGACAGAAATTAGCAAGGAGTCCTCCGTTACTTTGGGACTTGGTAATGAATTAAATGCTAATGGAATCACATCATTAAATTTAGCTACAGCACTATCAGATAGACATTTTGTACAGAAGTTTTTGACTAATGGCGTGTAGTTCAGCAGTATAAACTCAAAAGTTATCAAACAGTGGTCAGATAGAAAGGGATTCTGTGGGAACACTATTCACTACTCACTATTCTTTACTTCGTCTTGTCTGGAACTTACCCTTTGACTTTCTCCCTGCCGTCATTTTTTGCTTTACTTTCCCCACTGTACTGTTTTGGAATTGTTTTTTGGGATTTTTTTGTGCTTTTGTTGGATCCTATTATTTGTGAACTTCGTTTTTGTTGATAAAGCTTTTTGAAGCTCTCTCCTACATTGCTTTTGGGTCCTCCTTCATTCCGCATCATCACACATATACCAGAACAAGATCAAGGTTTATGAACACTTTGAGAGAAGCCAATAGAATCTAATAGAGAGATAAACGCAGTACTAAGGCTATCATTCTCATCATCCACATGAATATTAAAATCCCCTATAATAAGAACTTTGTCCGTTTTTAGCACTAAATTTGACAAAAACTCTGTAAATTCAGATAAGAATTCAGAGTATGGACCAGGTGCTCGGTACACTATAACAAATAGAACTGGTTGCAGTGATATCCAACTTGGGTGTGAAAGACTAAGAACAAGACTTTCAAATGAGTTCTAATTTAGTTTAGGTTTAGAGCTGATTAGTAGACTAGAATCAAAGATAGCTGCAACTCCACCTCCTCGGCCTGTGCCTCGAGGAATGGGAGTATTAATATGACTGGGGGGGTGGATTCATTTAGACTAACATATTCTCCATCACCCAGCCTGGTTTCAGAAAGACAAAATAAATAAATATTAGAATCTGATATTAATTCATTTACTAGTACACCTTTAGAAGAGAGAGATCTGATGTTTAAGAGTCCACATTTAAGAAGGTAAGGCTGTGACTCTGCGTAGGGTTTTGGGGGGGTAACTGCTGAAGTGTGTTAGACTGCAACTCTGCCTCCTGGTGAGTTTTCTCAAAATGAGAGCTGCTCCATCCCAAGAGGGATGAATGCCGTCTCTTCGAATCAGACCAGGTCTTCCCTAGAAAGACTGCCAGTGATCTACAAAGCGCACATCATTATCTGGACACCACCTCACTAGCCAGTGGCGAAATGATGACATGCGGCTATACATGTCATCACTGGTTAGATTTGGCAGGGGTCCAGAGAAAACTACAGTGTCCGATATTGACTTTGCGAATGTACACACCGATTCAACATTAATCTTAGTGACCTCTGTTTGGCGTAACCGGGAGTCATTAACACCAACGTGAATAACAATCTTACTGTATTTACGTTTATCCTTAGCCAGCAGTTTCAAATAAGACTCAATGTTGCCCGCTCTGGCCCCAGGGATGCACTTAACTATGGCCGCTATGTTCACGTTGTTAATGTTAATGATCCCTGATCCCGCCTCTCTTGAGCCTTCTCCTCCAGTCACAGGGTTTGGCGGGAGATTTGAATTCTCCAGCCCAGCCTCTTCAATTAGCTCTCTAACTGCTTCGTCTTGTCCGCCATTTTGTTCATTTTCTTTTTGCTGCTGCCTTTAATTTGTTGGCAATCTCTGAAAATGTATTTATTTATTTGTCTTTAAGGTCCTACAACCATTTTTAACATTTAAGTGACCTCACTGGAGCCCAAAGATTCTAATAACCCAGTTTTTCCTGAATAAAATGATGTTCATATCTTGACTGTAGACAACAAGGTTGATGTTTTACAAGCTTTTTTATAAAATAAATCCAGACGGACAATGAACTGTAAAAATAACCTTAGGGTTCAGGGGGTTAAATGTAAATCTGACACTGTGGTGCCTCCACATGCCGACATGGCCGGCCGACATGGTGGAGTCACCACACCATAAAAGCGTTGGAGGAAACTAAAACAACCTAAAACTGTCTAAAACCAAAGAAAGCTCAAATAAAACATAATAAAGCCTGCTAAATAAATAATAAAACAGTCTTACCTTCTCTTGATTTGTCTGGTGAAGGTGGTAATTGTTGGAATTTAAAATGTTATATGTGTTTAAACATTGTGTGTGATTTGCATTATACATTCAAGCCAAAAGGCAAAAGCATTATTTCAACATACGTGAAGACATGTTAGTCATGCATTGTTATTTGTGCATTAAGTTGTTTAGCAATACTTCTGTTCCATAATATAAGATGTTCTGGTACATTTTGTTATAACCCAGCTCTACTAAATGTGTCAGAAGCAGGATAGATGGTTAGGGACACATCCTGTGTCTGGTTGTGGTCCCCGTTTACTGCTCAACTAAGAGTACAGCAGGTCATGTTATTCTTTGCTCTGCAAGTCCTGGTAGGGTCATAAACTTTCAATCACATTCCAACTGAAAGATAATGAATGAACACACAAACACATCACATCACTGTGACCTGGAGACCCCACCCTTAGTGAATAAGACCAGGGGTGCAGGAGCCAAAGAGCCAGACAAAGGAAGGGGAGAGCTGTGATAGCTTGATCCAGGTAACTTTGTCTCAGGATATCCTATGTAATAAAAAGAAATCGCACATCAACATCTGAGATTCTGGCGACTAATTGACTGAACCATGAGACCGGAGCAGGATTTAGTTCCAACACTACTAATTGACTGAACCATGAGACCGGAGCAGGATTTAGCTCCAACATAATCCGGCAGAGTACAGGTAAGCAGTCCTCTCGACCAATGAATTCCTGAGTGTTAAACTATTTCAACTTCAGCAAAGTTGAAATTTTGTTCACAAGGAATGATGAGAATATCCTCAAATCCTGAAAATCTGGTGATACAAAACTAAGCCACAAAAAGGCAAAAGTTATGTCCAGAAACAGGAGAGCGATCTTTAGACAAAATGCTTTTTAGATATGGACAATATTTTATGCACTGACCTTTTTTCTGTCAACAGGATGCTGGACTTGACTGGTTCCGACAGGCCTCTGGGTCAAAGCTTAACAGAAGCAAGACCCAAGTCCATTTTTATGGACCATGGACAGCGACTGAGACCACAGGACAGTGACCCAGACTGACCAAAAAATACTTGGTCAGGTTTGATAGGGAGGGGGAAGGGAAAACAAATTGGGGAAAGTTAGGCAGAAGCTAGGGTACTGAGGGCTCCAAGTGGGAAAGACTGAGACAAAGCGTGATGAAGAAGCCAAAGGAGAAAGGAGGAAAAGAAGTGCCAGACCTGTACTTGTTTTTAGGAAGCAGATTCGCCATAGCCCCATCCAGAAACCCCAAGAGCGCAGCAATGACACGGTTCTGGATGGGGTCGTACCTCAGGAAACTGAAGATTTTACCCACTAACCTCAAAGTACCGGTGTCTTTTAAACTGCCACCAGCCTACGCTTTTATCCAGTCATTTTAAGGCATTTTAACCTTGTGCAGGAGGAGCAAGGGAGGAATTTCAGTGGCAGAAGAGACCTTGTTGAAACAAAATAAAGACAGGCTGCAAACTGGATTAAAGGTTTTAGGAATTCGGTGAAAAGGTTTAATTATTTTCTCGAGAACAATAAAAATGACAAGAACAGTTTCCACAATGTACAGTTACAGAGTGGCAACAGCTCTGTGTGCCTTGCGCAGCAAATACAGTCCCTTATATTTCCGTGCCCCCAGCAGAAACCATGCATTGTTTGGAAAAACACTCTAATCTTAAACAAAACACTTCATCTCCTCCATCAGACTGTTGGAGCCAACATGTCCCCGTGCATGAACCCTGATCTGGAAGGATATCTTTTCTACTTTAGACAGCCGGCCTTTTGCAGGAGATGCAAACAGTCTGGTCATATGGAGGCAGGCTGCACACGTTTCTGTGGGCTAATGAGGCTAAAGATTGCACTGCGCCTAGGGCCTGTCATGGATGCGGGGGATTTGACCACCTCTACCGGAGCTGTCCCAATCGTAGGAGTAGTTTTGCTGAGGCAACCCAGGCTACCAGTGCGCCAGGAGGGCCCAAGTAGACAGAAAATTTACTTATTTTTGCAGGTTGTTTTCCAGGGAAGTTGATGCAAGTGGAGCTGGTTTTGGGATTTTCGGTGAGTGGAGGGCGAGAGGCAGTCCAGGTACAGGTGACTCAATGTGGAGTGTAGTAGGGGTGCACTCTACGGGGGTTAGTATTTTATTTGGGGTTAAATACCCTAGATAAGGGTTGAGTCTTCCTTTGTTCATTGTTCAGGGGAGATTACTGGGTGCAGACATCTCATAGGGGCAAGCCAAGATGAGAGTGGTTGTAGTGTATGGACTGTGTTAAGTTATAAAAAGTTAAAAACAATGTTTGATGCAGCCAGGTTAGGGTAATATGCATATCTCTGTGAAGAGGTCAAGATGGCCATTTGTTCCTCACTTTCCCCCTCATTTCCTCTGACTGTAAAGAATGGATCAGGTCAAGTCTGGCATTTAACATATGGAAAGGAACCTTCCTGCTACAACACCAGGAGGAGGCCTCCTGTCTCCTACCCCCTGGGGTCTTAGACTAGGCTAAAACAATGCAATGTTGATTAAACTGTATTGATGTTAGAGTTTCACATTCACATGAACCTTTTGATCTGTGACCAAAAACGACCCCCAAAGGGGCAGAGTTTAGAGCCAGGTCCTTCCTCATTGGACAGCAAAGATGCGCCAGCATGTTGCCATGCCAATGAGAATGGATTTGAATGCACCAGGTGCAAGGGATAAATGTGTGTGATTTAGGAATATTCAGGACTGGTCTCACGCGACTCCATCATGGGGGAAGCATGGATCCGCTGTCAGCTGCAGTGTTATCATGTTGTTTGTGTCTTATTGTTTTTGTCTTATCATTTTCATCATTCTGTTGCATTAAATCTTTTCTTAATTCACAATTGGACCCCGAGCCTCCTTCCTCAGAGATCCAACAAACACAAAGTTAGTTACAAAATTCTAACCGAGACATGATCTCTGGGGAAAAGGACAGACAAATTCAAAAGACAGGATCATGGTGAGTTGCTGAATTTTCACATGGGCCCGAAAAACTAAGAGGTAAGCAGAAACCCTGTTTTATCAAAACACTGCATATAGGTAGATGTGAACACATGTAGACGTGAAGATTCAGCAGACATCACCGCCGTAAGTCTGTAAAAGTAATGCGCAACTGAAGCAGTGTTGAGGATGAGCTTAAGCGTGTGTAATTGTGCGTGATTGTTCATGTGATTTATGTAATGTTAGAAAAAACCTGCTACGGAGGGTCAGAAGTTCTTCCAGGGACTCTTGCTCTCAGAGTGTTAAATTCTTTTGACGGCACAGGAGGAAAACGCAATTTTCTTTCTGTGTGTCTGTCTCCCAATCTCTGAATTGTTCCTTGGGAATTCTTTTGAGGGCACAAGAGAAGTGCACTATTTTTTTTGTTTCTATAGCTGAGTTTAGCTCAAAAGACCTGCACGGAAGGCAAAAAACCTGCTACAGAGGGTTCGGTTCTGAGCCAGTAAGACGGCGAATCAAGGTCACAAGAGTGGACCTAGTCAATGAAAAATAGGAACAATTAAAACTAGGAGTGTGAATACTGTAAATAATTAATTGTGTAAGGTTGGTTGTGTTACATTGGAAGTTTACGGAAGGTGACTTTAGCAGTGTCTCATTGTATAGATAACTGATTTGTTGAATTGGGAGCGTGTTTGCTCAACAGTGTGTCAAACATTGAACATTTAATCTATTTCATCACATCTAACATCTATTTCATGTTTGGTGTTGTCCTATGGGGACAAAGATTGGGAATACATTAGTCTTGTTTAACTTTAAAATCCTTTTTCCTGTTCCCTGATTAAGTGTCAATTCATTCTTTCAAAATATCACTTTATTGTCTCCTGTGTTAATGAAGGACTGCCAAGGAGGGACTGGGGGTTTTCACACCTCATTTAAACACTAGATACAGACAGATTGAAACAATGCACTCAGTCTTATAAGTAAATGCTCAAGGTCCTCAAAGAATCATGGTAACATCTAGCATTGTGTGATGTTCTCTAATGTTTGTAATTTTGGATTCATCTGTTTTTCTTTTTCCGTTTCGGTGTTTTGAGCAACATTGTGTTATGATTTGATAAAGCTCATTACAAGTCAAATTAAGCATTCCAGTAAAGTCAACTGAAAAGTGGTGGGAAAATAAATTAAGCTGCCTTAAGCAACTTGACATTTGAAGAAAATGTACCAGAGAGGAATTATAGCTTATTATGGTTTTAAATGGATACATTAGTAGATGAATGTTCGGCTTTTTGACTTGAAATGATAAATAAGAGGTTTCCACATTTTTGAGTTCATTGCATTTATATTCATTCTGAACTTTCTGTTTTCCATGATTTCTGTTTGGGTTTATTCTTTTTCATTTCTTCAGGGGTGGGGATGCACATTTTTAGTCAAGACAGTGACTTTTTATTTTTTCTCCATAGTTTGTAAAAATAGTTATAAAAAAAAAGTAAAGCTAAGATTTGCTAAACTTCTGTGGTGGTCAGACAGAACGTTGAAACAATCTTCTTCTGAGAGTGTTGTGGCACAGAACGTGATACAAGACTGATATTGACATTAACTTGCTCCAAAAAATGGAAAGAATCAATTAGCAGCCCAACCCCCTTAAGAGATTTTGGGAACTTTATAGTGGAAAATTGCGGTGGTTTTTATTCTTTGAATTTATGTATTTGTGATTGATATGTACGTATATTTACAATGGACTGATGATTTTGGACGGGTAATTTCATATTTTTTGTGTTTTGGACTGAAGTTTTTGCCCATTGTGTTAAGGACTTTGGAAAACATAGACAAAGGAAAACATTTCTCCCTCCATGAGAATTAATGGACAGATCAAAGACAAACTCATATCAGTTATTTCCTGAAAGCAAATGCAGCCCAGACTCCTGGTGATGGAAACAGGTGCACCCTAATGGCTTCAGCTGTTCAAGGAATCCAAATCCAGATCCAGGTGGAACAAGTTAATTCTGGGTGCTGTTGACTACCAGCGCTGCAGTAAAGGACACCCCACACCGTATGGGATCAACAGCCCAACAGGGGGCCAACAAACACCTGACCAGACGCCGATGGTGTTGTGGTCCGCTGTCCTTCCCCCAACCGTGGGCCTTCTCTCCAGCTGTTGGCTGAGTCTCCCTGGCTGGCTGTGGGGGAACTCCCTCCGGGGGCGTGGCCATTGTCACCTGTTCACCACCCGCTCAGCTGTCTTCCATCACCTCATCAACTCCTGCCAGTCTTAAGCCCGGGCTAACCACCTCGTCGGCGCCAGATTGTTACACACTCATTTGCGGTAACTTGGCTCCCAGTGAATCGTTGTCCTACTCTGCACTTGCTCTCTCTAGCTTGTTTCACGTGTTCTTCTACTCACCGTGTGTTCTCTGCCTCTCCAGATACCTCCGTGCTGCCATCCACCATCCCTCCGACCGGTCTCCGCACCCTTGGACTTTTGCATCTTGTCATTAAAATCCCTTTTTCCTGATCTACCGTGTGTCTCTGTGTTTTGGGTCCCGCCTAACCTAACAGAACAATCTGGCCAACATGGACCCCACAGGGATACCATCGGTTCCGGACAACGACAACACACAGCGGGCTATCCAGTCTCAGGGAGTTTTATTGGGACGTCATGACCAGCTGCTCAATACACTCCTGGAGAACAATCAACAACTAATCACTCAGGTTACCCAACTAACGGCTCAGGTCGCTAGGCTATCTGTTGTTCCTTCACCCCCCCTCTCGTCTCCTTCTGTTTCTCCGTCTGGTCCCACAGGAATGGCAGCCGCCGCACCGCTCCGTGAGCCTCCCATTTCCGCACCGGAGCCATTCTCGGGCGACTTGGGAAAATGTCGCGGATTCCTGCTCCAGTGCGGTCTCATCTTTAGACAACGACCGTTGTCTTTTGCTACAGAAGCTGCTAAGGTTCACTACGCTCTGGGACTACTCAGGGGACGAGCCCTGGCGTGGGCTGAGGCAGTGTGTGCTAATCGCCTGCCCGCAGGTATAACTTTTGACTCTTTTTCTTCTGAATTAAGAACAGTTTTCGACCACCCGGACTATGTGGGGAGTGCGTCGAGGCGGCTGCTTGCTCTCAGACAGGGGACGGGAGGGGTAGCGGATTACTCAGTTGATTTCTGGACGCTGGCGGCGGACTCTAAGTGGAACGAGGAGGCGCTAAGGGGGGCTTTCGTTAACGGTTTGTGTGACGTGGTCAAGGATGAACTGTCTGTTCGGGATGACCCTGCCACCCTTAATGAACTTGTGTCTCTTGCCATCCGTATAGACAACCGGTTGCGAGAGAAAACGAGTTAAGAGTCGCTGTACTCCACCCCCGACCGGACGGCTACATTGTCGGGTCCCGGTCACCTGTTTCCCGCTGCTGCGCTCAATCACCCCGGGTACACTGCCAGGGAGGAGGAGGAGGCGATGCAGTTGGGGCGTGCCCGTCTTTCCCCTGCTGAACGACAACGCCGCATGCGGGCCGGTGAGTGTCTCTATTGCAGCGATACTTCCCATCGTATCGCTAATTGTCCGGCCCGGCCAAAAGACACGACTCGCTAACGCACGTGGGCGTGTTAGCGAGTCCTAAGGTTGACGTTCAGCCCACTGCACCCCAGTTATTAGTACCTGCCTCATTACAATACCAGACTCTTTCCTTTCCCCTTTCCGCTCTGATTGATTCCGGCGCTGAGGACAATTTTATTGACTGTGAGGTTGCTTCCCAAGCTGGCATTCCCATCGTGCCTATAGATAGCCCCATTCGGGTTACGGCCGTTAACGGCTATACTCTCGCCAGAGTAACACAACAAACTGTGCCCATTTCTTTAGTTTTGTCAGGAAATCACCATGAAACTATTCAATTCAAGATCATGTCTGCGTCTACTACCCCCCTGATACTCGGCTTCCCCTGGTTAACACTGCATAATCCCCTGATCGATTGGCAGCGGCCTGCCATTCGTGGTTGGAGTGACCACTGTCACGCAGAGTGCCTGGGCTCGGCGGTGCCACCCATTGTTAACATCCCGCATCTGTGGACCCACCTTCCGATTTGTCCTCAGTGCCAGCCGATTATCTCGACCTTGCTGAGGTTTTTAGTAAAGATAATGCCATGACCCTGCCTCCTCATAGACCATATGATTGCGCCATTGACATTCGGCCCGATTCCCCTTACCCTAAGAGTCGGCTGTACAACCTGTCACGGCCGGAGAGGGAGGCTATGGGCGATACATTCGTGACTCTCTAGCTGCCGGTGTTATCCGCCCGTCTTCGTCTCCGTTAGGGCGGGGTTTTCTTCGTGGAAAAGAAGGACAAAACACTGCGCCCTGTATCGATTTCCGCGGACTTAATGACATTACTGTGAAGAACACGTACCCCTGCCCCTCCTGAACGCTACATTCGAGCCGTTGCAGGGCGCGACGGTGTTTTCGAAATTAGACCTCCGCAACGCCTACCACCTAGTCCGCATTCGTCAGGGGGACGAGTGGAAAACAGCTTTCAATACCCGTTAGGTCATTTCGAATATCTGGTGATGCCATTTGGCCTGACCAATGCCCCAGCAGTGTTCCAGACCTTGGTAAACGACGTGTTGAGGGACTTCCTCAACCGGTTTGTGGTGGTGTACCTCGACGATATTCTGGTGTTTTCATCCTCCTTAACCGACCATGTGTCCCATGTACGTCAGGTCCTCCAACGGTTACTGGAGAACAAACTCTTCGTCAAAGCCGAGAAGTGTGAATTCCACCGCCAGTCGGTTCCGTTTTTGGGTTTCATTATTGAGAACGGTCAGATTTCAGCGGATCCTGCTAAAACTAAGGCGGTGACTGACTGGCCCACGCCCACCAACCGCAAGCAGTTGCAACGGTTTCTGGGGTTCGCCAATTTTTATCGTCGCTTTATTGCCAATTTTAGTCAGGTGGTGGCTCCCCTTACTAGACTCACGTCCCCTAAGGTTCCTTTTTTCTGGTCTCCGGTCGCTGACCGGGCAATGGAACAACTTAAATCTCTGTTCACTTCCCCTCCTGTGTTAAAACACCCAGATTGTGCGCTCCAATTCGTGGTGGAGGTGGATGCTTCTGCGTCGGGGGTGGGTGCGGTCCTATCCCAACGCTCCTTCCGACCAGAAGCTCCATCCTTGTGCGTTCCTCTCGAGAAATTGTCCCGGCGGAAAGGAACTATGACGTGGGCAACCGGGAACTTCTGGCGGTGAAGGTGGCGCTGGAGGAGTGGCGCCATTATCTGGAGGGGGCAGATCAGCCGTTTTAGTGTGGACCGACCACAAAACCTGGCTTATATTCAGTCCACCAAGAGGTTGTCGTCCCGGCAAGCCAGGTGGGCCTTGTTTTTCAGTAGATTCGAGTTTACGCTCACCTACCGTCCGGGGTCACGTAATGTGAAGCCGGATGCACTGTCTCGGCAGTATGACAGCCCGGAGGAAGATGCCGACCCGAGACAGTGCTACCTCCCTCCTGTGTCGTCGCTGCGGTTCGCTGGGAGATCGAGCGCGGGTCAGGGCGGCCCAGACCCTGGATCCTGGTCCCGGTGGCGGTCCGGCTGACCGTCTCTACGTGCCTGCACCGGTGCGGTCCCACGTACTTCAGTGGATCCATACCGCCCGTTTTTCCTGCCATCCCGGGATGCACCGGACAGCTACGCTGGTGAAACGACACTTCTGGTGGCCCACGATGGATGCTGATGTTCGTACCTCGTGGCTGCCTGCTCCGTCTGTGCGAGGAGTAAGGCTTCCCATCAACAACCTGCTGGCCTGCTGCTACCTCTACCGATCCCCAGCCGTCCCTGGTCCCACGTGGCGTTGGACTTTGTCACCGGCCTGCCCCAGTCCAAAGGTAACGACACTATATTGACGGTGGTGGATAGGTTCTCTAAATCTGTCCACTATATAGCGTTACCTAAATTACCCACAGCCAGTGAGACGGCTGACCTCTTGGTCCAACATGTATTCCGTCTCCATGGAATACCTGTGGACATTGTTTCTGATAGAGGTCCACAGTTTATATCTCGTGTGTGGAAGGAGTTTTGTACTGCGCTGGGTGCTTCTGTCAGTCTGTCCTCAGGTTACCATCCGCAGTCTAATGGTCAGACGGAGAGGGCCAACCAAGATCTAGAGGCGTCTCTCCGCTGTGTGGCTGCCCAGAATCCCGCCACCTGGTCTGACCACCTGCCCTGGGTTGAGTATGCACACAACGCCTTGGTCACGTCCGCCACGGGTCTCTCCCCCTTCGAGGTAGCCCTGGGCTACCAACCCCTCTGTTTCCGGCGCAGGAGAAGGACCTGTCCGTGCCTTCCGTCCAGGGTGTGGACGGAGGCCGGGAGTCCCTTCTTCGGGCCGCTGACCGGCTAAGAGGGGGCGGACAGGCATAGGGTCCCGGCGCCCTGTTCCAACCGGGCCAACAGGTATGGTTGTCTTCCAGGAACATTCCTCTGCACGCCGAGACACGGAAGCTCTCCCCCCGTTACCTGGGCCCCTTTGAAGTCGAGGCGGTGGTGAATCCTGCGGCGGTCCGGCTGAAGCTGCCGGCTGCCATGCGTATTCATCCCACTTTCCATGTTTCGCAACTGAAGCCGGTGTCCTCCAGCCCCCTCTGTCCTCCGGTGGATCCGCCCCGCCAGTGCGGCTGATAGACGACCACCCGGCCTACACTGTCAGTCGACTCCTGGACGTCCGGCGGCGAGGTAGGGGCTACAGTATCTGGTGGACTGGGAGGGCTATGGGCCGGAGGAGCGGTCGTGGATTCCTCGGCGGTTCATACTGGATCCTCTACTGGTCACTGACTTTCATCGGAGCCATCCCGACAAGCCTGGTCGGGCGCGTGGAGGCGCCCGTTGAGGGGGGGGTACTGTTGTGGTCCGCTGTCCTTCCCCCAACCGTGGGCCTTCTCTCCAGCTGTTGGCTGAGTCTCCCTGGCTGGCTGTGGGGGAACTCCCTCCGGGGGCGTGGCCATTGTCACCTGTTCACCACCCGCTCAGCTGTCTTCCATCACCTCATCAACTCCTGCCAGTCTTAAGCCCGGGCTAACCACCTCGTCGGCGCCAGATTGTTACACACTCATTTGCGGTAACTTGGCTCCCAGTGAATCGTTGTCCTACTCTGCACTTGCTCTCTCTAGCTTGTTTCACGTGTTCTTCTACTCACCGTGTGTTCTCTGCCTCTCCAGATACCTCCGTGCTGCCATCCACCATCCCTCCGACCGGTCTCCGCACCCTTGGACTTTTGCATCTTGTCATTAAAATCCCTTTTTCCTGATCTACCGTGTGTCTCTGTGTTTTGGGTCCCGCCTAACCTAACAGATGGAGAGCATGGAGCGTTGCTGTTGCTGACTCCTGCACTGGCTCCTCACACTGCCAGCATAGAGGAGGGAGACTGGAGTCCCCTTTCCTGATGCTGACTTCTGCTGACTAGATCATCCCTAGGTGCTGGAGTGGAGGCACACCCAGTTGTTCCATACCTACAGGTGAAAATTAGCATATGGTGCAAAAGTTAATTCATTTCAGTAATTCAACTTAAAAAGTGAAACTAATATATAGACATGCAAAGTGAGAAATTTTAAGCCTTTATTTGATATCATTTTGATTATGGCGTACAGCTTATGAAAACCCCAAAATTAGCATTTTACATGAAATCAATAAAAAAAAAGGATTTTAAATACAGCAATGTCAGCCTTCTGAAAAGTATAATCATGCATATGTACTCAGTGAGCCCCTTGCATGAATTACTGCCTCAATGCGGCGTGGCATGGATGCTATCAGCCTGTGGCACTGCTGAGGTGTTATGAAGACCAGGGTGCTACAATAGCGGCCTTCAGCTCTTCTGCATTGTTCGGTCTCATGTCTTTCATCTTTCTCTTGGCAATGCCCCATAGATTAGATGGCTGCACTGACTCTGGACTTAATAAAGCACAGTGGACCAACACCAGCAGATGACATGGCTCCCCAAACCAACACAGACTGTGGAAACTTCACACTTGCATCTTGGACTGTGTGCCTCTCGATTCTTCCTCCAGACTCTGGGACCTTGGTTTCCAAATGAGATGCAAAATTTGCTCTCATCAGAAAAGACGACTTTGGACCACTGAGAAACAGACCAGTTCTTTTTTTCTTTAGCCCAGGTAAGACGCTTCAAACGTTGTTTGTTGTTCAGGAGCGGCTTGACAAGAAGAATACGACATTTGAAGCCCACACTGAAAAAAAGAACATGTTGGATTAACTCAATTCAATAGTGGACATTGGTTGCACACAGATGTTTTACTTTGGTAGCAGCTTAAACAATCCGAGTTAAATTAACACAAGTTATTCATGTTCAATAAACCTGTGTGTTTTGTGTTTATACAAAGTGATTGAAAAATTTTTTGATAAAGTAATTTATGCTCTTGGAACATTTTAATCCTTCACAATTTCATCACATTATTTCAACACTATTCAATAACTTTTACTCCAATACTGTTTGGTCACTTAAATACCACACTTTTTTTTCATATTACATATTAGTATATTCTAGTTACACAATTTACACACAGTTACACAAGATTGTATTGTTCTCTGAAGATGGTTGCCGTTACAGGCAACCATCTTCAGAGAGTCCACTAGTAACCTTTCAAAATAAAATGTCTAATTTCACTGCAGTGACAGTAGGTAAAAATTTAACTGACATTACTGTTTTACTGTAAAACAAATCAACAGTGAAAAAGTAACATCAGCTTTTCAGTGTTTTACCAACTCAGTCACAGAATGGAAATTAGACCTTTTTCTTTTGAAAAAGGTTACTGGAGAAAAGGTTACTGAGGAGAACAATACAAACATAATGTTCAAGGTCTCTATTGTCAAGATTAAATTAAGTAACAATTGTAACTTAACAATTAACAAATCTAACTATAGAAAAGATTAGTTACCATTGCCATTCCAGCAATACTGTATTTTAATGTCTAATACCTTTCTATTAACGCTCCTAATCATTAAAATGACCCATTTTTACCAGTTGCATTTCAAAACCTTTATTCAAGAGCCAAAACTTCCAACACTCACAAAGAACCTGGTCATTAACTAACATTCAAGGTTTAAGCGTCACTTACAGACACAGGTAAATATTTCAAAACTGTTATGCGGCCTTCAGTCTGGCCATGAATTCACCCTGTACATACAAGGGCTTGCATAAGTGTACACCCCCATGCTTAAAGAGGATTATTAAAAACATATTTTGGAAATTGATCTTAATGCCCTAATTAAAAAAACATAGGAAAATCCAATATTTAAGGACACCAATTTCATTGTGAATGAATAATGTATTGTAAATAAATAAATGTTCTTCCTTAAAATACAGGGGCATAAGTATATACACCCCGTACGTTAAATACCCATAGAGGTAGGCACATTTTTATTATTAAAGGCCAGTTATTTCATGGATCAGGATACTATGCATCCTGATAAAGTTCCCTTGGCCTTTAGGAATTTAAACAACACCCCATCATCACATACCCTTCCCCACAGAGATACAATACATTATTCATTAACAAGGAAAATTGGTTTCCTTAAAGGTTGGATTTTCCTACTTTTTGAATTAAGGCAATTTCCAAAAGATGTTTTTTTAAATCAACTTTAGCATGGGTGTGTAAACTTATACAAGCCACTATAAGATTAAGGACTGTGTTAATATCTAATGCAATACTGTTGAAGGAATTGGAACAGTGGTTGAACTTGAAATAATCTAAGGTTAAAGTTTTCTAAATTACACAGACTAAAACCATCTCTGGTCCCACAGGTAGGGGCTGCACACGAAGAAAAATTATCCCTACAAGAGCCAAGTCTGAGTTGTGTTCTTAGAAGTATTAAAACTCTTGTGCAACTGAATTAAACTAAAGATGCGGTTTCACACAGCCCTGATGGCACTATTTAGACTATTTACAGATCTCCATGCCTTTACCTGTAAGACAGATAGAAACTAAGAATGAAGAATGCTGCCAATCTGAGTCTTGTAGAGGGGACAATAACTGGCCCGTCCACATGGCAGTTAAGGAATGAACACTTGGCCTCACATGCACAACAACAGTGAGCTGTCCTAACTGGAGCAGTTTTGTCTTCAGGCTTTGGGCTTTCTTTGAGAGTTGAGTCACATCCAACTCCATGAACACCTTTTGAATCACCTTGAAAGTGTAGCGGAGCTGTGACGAATACCTCATGTTCAAAGAGTAACAAAGTCCAAATAGCAAGGCTGTTGCAAGGGCCACGTTATCCAGATCTTGAAGAACCACCCTCGATGATGATGCCAACATCAGAAAAGTCATTGCCTGGCGTCTCTCCGGTGACATAGATTCCCACTGTCGTTTTCATGATGGCACTCAGTCATATCGTGGTTAAAGATAAAAACATTTCTTTAAGCTTTAAAAAAAATAAACTGATTGCTTTTGAATGCAGCAATTACTATACTTTATTTAAAAACCATGTAAGCAGCTTAGCAGATTACTACAGCCAAAGAATGCCCTGCCATGCTGCCATTCATGGTCAATTAATTAAAAAAAAAAGGATTCCAGATCGAATTTTCATCAACATTTTTTCTGGAAGTTGTTTTCATGTTCCTGGACGATTTTCATCATTAACCTGGATTTACTCCAGGGCTGTATCCCAGTCCCAATTCTGCTCTTGTCAGATGATGGTCAGCACAGTGTAAGAAGATGGTGGAATTTTCTTTCTTTCAATAAATTTGAATTGTTTTTCACACTGCTGTAATCCCTAATGTAAGAGACAATGTGTCAGAGGGGTCAAAATAGGTGGTTTTTCATTTTCATAATGGGAGACTATGGAGAAAAAGTGGACTGTTTCGACCATTTGTTTTAATCTCACCGTGTATTTCCGCACCAAGACGTCGGGATTCTCATTCAGATAGATGCAGTCATTTAATGAGGGACTCCTTTCATAGAAGCGACAAAGAGCATAACATTTTTTTACAAGAAAAGGAGTCAGATGAGGTCAAAGAAAATGAATTGTTTGTAAAATCATGTTTGTTTCTTACAATTTTTGCAGCTGATGTTTACATTTTTGGTTGTATTTTTATGTTCATGTAATTCAAGACATTGTTTTCAGTAACATTTATAGTATTTTCACACCAAAGGTGTGAAAAAGGAGGGATTGTTGAGCCTCCTTCCTCAGAGATCCAACAAACATGAAGTTAGTTACAAAATTCTAACAAACGCAAACCCCAGCTGAACGGCAAGACATGTTTGGACTGGTGGAGCCAACCTTGTCATAAATAGGCAGGTAATCTTGGGTGGGGATTTGAATCAAGAGTAGGGATGAGCCGGATACTCGGCTGAAACTAGTATTCGTACGGATAAAGCACTTTTGCAGTACAAGTATTATACGAGTAATGCAAGTCAATGGGTGTTTCTCAATGCCAAGTAAGCAAAGAACGGACTTGTGTTCTTGGGGAGGCCGTTCTTGCTGGTTGTACCTGGAAGAATGAACTTGCAAGTTCAGAAGCACACAAAACGCTGTTGACAGTTTTTGAGATGAAGCGCAACACCTCCAGCACAGAGAGCGCTGGCCCTGGTTTCCTCAGTTGTCCCCCGATAAAAACAATTACAACAATACACAGAACAACACGCCGAATGTAATGAATGAAATACAGAATAACAGCGGTAAAAATTGTTTTAAATATCTTACAGTTGTGAACCTTGCTTATCTCTGCCATTGTCGCTGCTGCAGTGGTCTGTCTAAATGTGGGGCAAGAGGGGTCTGTGAGCTGACTGACTGACCGGCTCCCAAGAGTCATTCCGGGCTGGCAAGCTCGCCGCCCGCCGGGATTGTGGAGCTTTCCAACTCCGAAGGCTTTTTAATTCACCATCAATTTTCGTTAAACTGCCTATATTCAAAATCTACACAGTTGGTTTCTCACCTTAAAACGTCTTAAAAATGAAATTGATTTAATAATAGACGTAAATTGTGAAAACTTTCCACTTCTGTTGTATCTGTGTACGGAAACCATCCGCGCTTTACACCCAAATTGAATTCTGGGATACTGGCCGTGCCAAGTTCACACAAGTTACCATCCGATGTATCCTCGGTAAAATGGGCGTGTCGAGAACACATCCGGGAATTTTAACTGTTCTTGGCAAAATGCTAACTTGTGTATTGGGTCAGTACTTTGGCCACCGAACATGACGTTTCACAAGAACACAAGTCCATAGAAGAACACAGATTGAGAAACGCCCAATATCTGTACTCGGATTGAATAAAACTCCTCATTGACTGTGTCTCCGTTCTGTGATAAGCTAGTCACAGCGCCAGTCACTGCGCCCCTCCCCTACACTAGTCTGTGATAGGCTGTTCACAGCGCACACTCAGAACGGAGAAGTGAACAACTCTCCCTCAGTCTCTTAGGTCCGCGGGTCTTTTCCGTTAACATTTAGGGTTTCTTCAAGCTTCAGGTTTGTTTTTTACTTCGGTCGAACTAGTACTTAGTAACCAGTAGGTTTCTGGTAAACGTGGAGTTTGTTCAGACATAGTGCTTGGTAGCATGCGAGTCGCGTCGCGTCTCTGCCTGTCAGAGTTTTTTTTTTTTTGCCTGGTGGCTCTAACCAGTTTTTTTGAGTGTCTGAAACTTTCTTGCTGTATTTTATAAAAAAAAAAAAAAGGCAGTTGCGGTATACATAAACACATAACACATTTCAACCCCCTCTCTCTCATACCTGGTGTGGACATAAAAAAACCACAAAAAAAGATCACACTGAACATAACAAAATTAAAACTTAAAAAAAGAAAGTTATATTATTGAGTATGAAAACTCTATATAGTTATAGTAGTACCAGAATTTAGTTGAATGTGTTCAGATGACATATTCTAGTCAAAGAGACGATTTGGGATTTCTTCTTGTGTAAATAACACATATGAAATATGGTGTTTTATTATTATTGTTGTACTGCCCAAATGAGAGATCTAAAATCCGGTTGAAAGGATTAATTGCTTAGATCACTTAGTTGATTGAAAGAAAACCACTTTGATCATTTCGAGTTTTAAAAATGTGAGGCCTTTCTATATTGTTGTGTTGGGAATCCTACTTGGAGGGTCCAATCGTCGGGACACAATTAGCTAAGAATCACTCTAGCTTTGATTATGTATAAAAATGATTTATTAATAAAAACAGAGCAATGCATTCCGGGCAGTTATACGTGCACGGTCCTAATGGAACATGACTAGTTCAGAGGTCCCCAAATAGGCGCTTAGACAGAGATGCGCTAGTGTTTTTAAAGGGTTCTCCTTAAGGGAGCCCTATTGGTTAAAAGCGTCACTGGGCAGTTCATACCGTCATGTCAACAATGTTTCTATTGGCCGGGTGAGCGCGCCATGTTGTCTCAGCTAACAGAATGTGTCTGTGTGTGCGTGTGTGTGTGTGTGTGTGTGTTTTGAATACCTGTCTTGTTAGGGGGATGTCATATACAACTGTTAATGCAATCAGTGTAATCTCCTGGCCTTTGATCTCCTGTTGGTTTCCTGCCATATGTGGTTTATTGCTCTACACCCGACACAGGAGTGTTGTCCTTATTTACACACCAAAAGGACAAGTCTCACTCAAGCCCCTCTCTTCACTCAGTATCTTGACCAGTACTTCCTTCCATTTACTTATGCATAAGTTTATTCACAGTATCTAAATATGTACACAATACCTGAGTATAATTTCTTAGAATAATCACAATACCTGAGTATAATTTCCCACAAATTCCCCCTTTTCACACCTACTAGGTGTGAATCCTACTGTAAACAAGGAATTGTGTGAAAAACCTTTTAGAATTCATTTTAGTATAAAAACGTGCCGCAAAAGTTTAATATGGTAAAAAACGTATATCCCCCTTTTCACACCTGCAAGGTTCAATTCAATTTCAATTTTATTTATAGTATTGTTGAGTTCTGAAAAGTTAAACTATGTATGATGGAGCAAGGTTTAAAAAATTGCATACCTGTGTCATCCATTCTCCCCCCTCATTACCACTGACAGGAAAGGAACACCCTGCCACCCAACAAAAGGTGGCCTACTGTCTCCATCCCCCTGGGGTCTTAGTCTAGGCTAAGACAATACAATGTTGATTCAACTGTATTGATGTTAGGATTTCACATTTACACGACAGAACCTTTTGTTCTGTCACCACAAACGACCCCCAAAGTGGCAGAGTTTACCAGCATTTTAACTCTCATTGGACAGCAAAGGTGCGCTCGGCATGTTGTCATGACAACAACGGACCAATGAGAAGGGGTTTGAATGCACCAGGTGAAAAGGAACAGATGAGTGCGATTTATGGATATTCGAGACTGCATTCACGTGACTCCGTCAGGGGAAGCGTGGATCAGTCCGCTGTCAGCTGCAGTGTTATTATGTTTCATGTTGTCTTTGTTATTGTGTATGTCTTTGTCTCATCATCCTCATCATTCTGTTGCATTAAACCTTTTTCTAAATTCTCAATTCGACCCCCGAGCCTCCTTCCTCAGAGATCCAACAGAACACGACGTTAGTCTAAAAAAATTTCTAACAGTATCAATTCATAACAAGAGTTATCTCAAGACACTTTACAGATAGAGTAGGTCTAGACCAGATAGAGTAGGTCTAGACTACAATCCAGAATTTACAAGGACCCAACAGTTCTAGTAGTTCCCTCCAGAGCAAGCAACAGTGCGACAGTGGCGAGGAAAAACTTCCTTTTAGGAAGAAACCTCGGACAGACCCAGGCTCGTGGTGGGCGGTGTCTGACGACCGGTTGGGGTTAGAATGAATTTGTGAAAAACAGTATCAAGGTGTGATATCTAACTCTCAATGTTGCCCTATTGGACACCTGGTCCCCCCTGCTCTCCCTCCTGCATTTTGCCCCAGACTTTTTAATCTGCATTATACAGGTTACTACAGACTGTGCCCCTGAATTTTCAAATTTTCCCATAACTGTCTGGTTTCGGCTTTCCCCCACCCCATCACCACTCAATTTCTATGTCCGGGTCAGAGTTCTCCTCCCTTTCTCTGTCCAATATCAAAAGGGGAAAAGTTCCGGCCTCTGGTGAGTAGGGTGGTGGTGCCTTTTCCTTAGAGAGAGCAGCAGAGATCAGGCGACCAGCCATGGTGCGCAAGCAGGATACAGCAACATCCACAGGTAACTAGAACGGCAACAAACACAGCAATTGAAACCATGAGGGACATCATCAAATCTTTCCATTTGCCAAACATGTTAGACATCCAATCTGAAAAGGGGTTATCTACACCTGATGCTTCATGCATCTCCCTGGATAGAGCCTTCAGTTGGTTCAGCGCCCTGGTGACTTTCCCGTCCGGAGCAGTGTTATTTGGTATGACGGTGCAGCACATCTCTCCAAACATTGCACAGATGCCCCCTTTTTCAGCCAGCACCATGTCCAGCGCCATCCGATTCTGCAAAGCCATAAGAGAAGAGGGGGCCATCTGCTCGGCCAACCCGTCTATAGCGTCCCTAGTGGCGTTTGACAAGCGTAAAACATTATAATGTACAAAATTAATCCTATCCACGTTCTTGTTGGGAGTGATTGGGAAGATTGCTGAAATAATGGGAATGCTTTCAAAGCCCGCGGATATTTGGTCTACTAGTTTGTACTTGTTTGGGACGCCGCGAGGCACACCTATAGCATCTATGTACGTGGGGGTGCCTACGAAGGGGTCAAATGCAAACGTTGACCTCTTCATGATGTGGCGGCGGCGCCTTTGGGTGAGTCTCTGGGGTATGGTTGGCGTTATTTTGACACGATTTCCGACTATGGAGATAGGCATGGCTAGTCTAACCATGGCACACAGGCCCACGGTTTTATCTGGCAAGTTAATCTGGGCGTATAACTTAATAATAAAACAGTCCTAATCTCGAGACGTTCCCTATATAATCATCTCCACCCTTATTACCGGCTACTGTTCTATTGCACCATTCTGTTGGGATAGATCCTAGCCTAATGACTCCTGGTCCTGAGCTTGTGAAATTAAAACACTGATAACGTGCTCCTTCTCCTTTTATGGCCGTAAAATACCCTGGCTTCTCAAACCCTGGTGGATACACTGCTGATAAGGTGGTGCAATTTGGAGGGTTTTTACTTCGAGTTAGATTCAGCATACAATGATACCCTATTTTATCACTTTCTGGGTAAAGAGGAGCCGGTTCAGTGTACATAGCCGGTCGGGCTGCTGCACAGGCCACGCAGCCTTCCATTTTCTGATCTTGGGCGTTTTGCACTAACCATTTTACCCATAAGTTGTCGTTACCCGCCCTGTGGTCAGTTCCAGAATGTCTTGGGGTTTCATTTTAGAAAAGTCTTGTACTATTACGTCTTTATTTGTTAAGGGGCTGGGTCTTGCTCTTCTGGTTTTGCGGTGATCTTAACGGTATGTGGGTTTATAATATTTATCTGTATTTGTCCCATTGGGTCTGTCCCGCTGACTTCCACCCCTAGGATCATCCAAATTCTATTTTTATTGGTGGGGCTTCTATAAATCTTGTCTAGGGATAAAGTAAGGGGGTTTTGTGTCGGACTAAAATCCCTCTGCAGACAAATTTTTTTCCAATCATAAGTTCTATATTGTGGTGGCCTGGAGGGCTGCCAACGGCCTGTATATTCCACTACGTCCGACCAATCCCTACACCAGTCACATCTCTTACTCCACCCTGACCTCTCACATTGTGCAGCCTTGCATGAGTAGCACAGATATACGTCGTAGCTTCTATATGAGGAGTTGTACCCCCCACAATCAATCACGGAGCATAGTTCGAATGTGAACGAGGTAGTGGCTCCCTTTGTGTAATTTAAGACTATTCGGGCGTTACAATTTAGATCAATTTGGGGTCTCGAGTTGGGACTCCTTTACGGCGGGTCATTTGAGGGAGTTCAGGAGCTTTTTCTAGAGATTCTATTCCCCACATTATCAGTCCCGCCCTATTCCCAGCATGACACAAGTTAACACTAATACTCTTCTCCCGAGCCCCATTTCTTTTAGGCTTGGTGCTCTCTGTCCAGACTGAGGGCTGTCTGGACTTCCTAGGCAGCGCTTAAGTAGTCGCTGCATTTTTTAGATCTAATTGTGTGTCCGCTAAAGTGCGGGTTGGAGGATCTGCTGGGGCACAATGTGTCAGGTGGTGCCAAGGTGCGCCTGATTTACCTTTGACCTGGACCGAGTGTGAAGTAACCTCCTTCACCTCGTATGGACCAGTCCACCTGGGGTTGGCCCACTTCCTCTTGTGGACCTTAACCCTGACCCAGTCTCCTACCTTAATGGTCTGCCTCTCGTTCTGAGTGGGTGCTGGCTTCTTATAGGCTTTCTCCACCTGGGTAGAGAGGGCTGAGACCAAAAGGTTAGTTCATTCATATAGGCAGACATTTCTACCTGTTTTACATCCAATAATGGCATATGACCTCCATCATTGGGTGGACCTGGCATTGGTCTGCCAGTCAAGATCTCGTGGGGTGAGAGGTGCGTCTCTCCCCCTTTAGCAGCTCTCATGGCCATGAGTGCCAGGGGAAGGGCCTCCACCCACTTCATCTTGCTCTCATGGCAGACCTTGGCTATTTTAGCCTTCAACGTCTGGTTGGCCCTTTCCACCAGTCCCTGGGACTGTGGATGGTATACCGACCCGAATGAGTGTGTGATGCCCAAGGTAGCCTCAACTTCTCTTAACATCTGGTTATTAAAGTGGGTGCCATTATCTGATCTGATTCGTCTTGGAACGCCGTGCCGTGGTATCAGTTCAGTTTTTAACCATTTTACTACTGTCTTCCCATCTTCATGTCTAGTTGGGATAGCTTCTACCCACCTAGAAAATCTGTCTACCATTACCAGCAAATATCTTTTCCCTTGTACTACATTGTCTGCTCCCATATCTGTATAATCTATACTGATGTCTTGGAAACAGGCTGTTGGAACCGGGAAAGAGCCCATCGGCGTGGTGAATGGTCTTCTTGGGTTGTGGGCCGCACACTTCACACTCTGCGCAATACAGAGTCACCATGCTGTCCATGTGCGGGTGCCACCACAATTGTGTTATGTTAGTCAATGTCTGTCTCTTTCCTTCATGTGTAGGTCGGTGTGCTTCTGGCAAGAGCATATGACAGAGTTTGGTGGGAGCCACTAGTCTTCCGTCATGGGCTCTCCAGAGCCCATCTTCACCTTTCGTGGCCCCTTTTCTTTTCCATTCATTCCACTCGTATGCTCCTGCCTTTACTTGGATTTCTTTTATGTCTTCTGGTGTGAGACGTGGGAGTGGTTCTGCTCTCACAATCATCATCTTGGGCGTGTAGCCTCCTGCTCTCTTTGTTGCTTGGTCCGCAGCATCATTCCCAGCGCTCACCCTTGAATTGACTGTGTCGTGTCCTTTACATTTCATGATGGCCACTTGTCTGGGGAGGAGATGGCGGCCACCAAATCTTTTATGGCCTGCTGATGCCTGATCGGCGTTCTCGCCACTGTTGTGTATCCTCGTCGTTCCCACATCGGAGCATCGATGTGAGCTGCTGCGTGGGCGTATGCCGAGTCCGTGTATATGTTGACTGATCGTCCTTTTCCAATTTTGAGTGCTGCTGTGAGTGCTTTTATTTCTGCAACTTGAGCTGATGACGGTTGTTCCAGAATCCCTGATTCCAGTTCTTTGTGACCCCCATCTGCTGTTTGTTGTACTACTGCATAGGAGGCTCTGTTAGTCCCATCTTCCTGTTTGTAGCAGCATCCATCTGTGTAGAGCCACATGTCAGCGTCTAGGAGTGGGTCATTTGAGAGGTCTCTGTACCTTGCTCTCTTGGACAGCTAGTTCAATACAGTCATGTGGTTGGCCTTGCTGTCCCAGGTTTGCTGCCATGTTACGCTCTGTGGTGACGTATGTAATGTGTGGTTGAGTGCAGGTCTGTTGTAACTTGGACTTACATGCTGCACTGTAGGAAAATTCTTTGCTGGCCAAAATGCTGAGACTCCGTGGCTTGTATGTATTTGAAGTGGATGACACATGACCACGTGTGCAGTTTTGTCTATCACCTTTGCCAATGCAGCTACATATCTGGCACATGTGGTCTGTCCTTTTCCACTACATCAAGTCTTGAGGAGTGGTACATCAGTACATGTCTCTCTCCCTTTTTTCTGATACAGGACGGCGTTGAGGAAGCCGTCCTGTTCAGAAATCAAGATGGAATGGGGAGGTGTAGTCAGGTGTCATCAGGGCCGCTGCCTGAGCTAGGGCCTGTTTTAGGTCGGTGAAGGCTGTTTCAGCTTCTGCTGTCCAGGGAAGAGGGGCTGTGAGGTTGCGGTTGCCCGCTTCTGCCAGTAGCGAACGGAGGGGCGGTCCTGTTGGTATAGTCGGGGATGTGTGAGCGACTATAGCCAGTGAGACCCAGGAAAGACAGCATCTCTGACACGGTGAGGGGCAGCGAATGTCTGAGGATGGAGTGCCTATGGTTGGTGGAGACCCTAGGCCTGCGGCTGATATTTCTCTGCCCAGAAACACCACCTGTCTTCGTGCTATCTGCACCTTTTCTTTCTTAATTTTGTAGCCTTTGGTGTTGAGGAAATGGAGGAGGGTCTCGGTGGTGGTGAGGCAGGCTAGGGCCGTTGTAGCAGCAAGGAGGAGGTCATCCACGTACTGAATGAGGACCACTTCCGGTGGTAGGATGAGTTCCAAGAGGTGAGTCTTGGGTACTGCATTTGACTCTCCAACTGGGCCACTCGTTCCTCCAGTCGGTGCACCTGGGGTCCCTCTTCTACATCCAACACGATGGTCTTGACTACTGCTTCCATCAATGGGGCTTGTGTCACGTGGGTGAATGGGTTGGTGCTTTGTCTGGTCTTGTGATGGCTTTCTCCAGTGCTGTATGGAGGTGGTGGGGCGGTTGTGAAGCCTCGCTGTGGGTTGGCAATTCTGGATATAGTCTATTTGCTTTCTGAGTTTTATCCTGGGATGAGGTATCTTCTGCTGCTGTAGGAGGTGCGGTTGATTTTGACATGGTGGTCACTAGGCGGAGGGCCAGGGCATGACACTCCTCTTCCTCCTTTCTGGCAGCTCGTTTTGGCTTAGTGAGGCGGTTGCAGCCTCCTTCTTCTTCCTCTTTTTCTGCTCGTTTAGCATGTTCCAAACACTGGTGTTGATACTCAGTTATTTGTTGTGTCTGTTGTGAAGTTGGCACTCCTTCCACAGGTATCCAACCAGCCCTTTCCCATTCTGTTATTAATTTCTTTCCCCTCTTCCTGTCACTTTTGCTACTTTTCTTTTCTAATGCCTGTACTAGCTTTCCTCCATAAAATGTCACCATGTCTCTCCCTTTCACTTCTTCCTGCCTCTATTCAACTTTACTCTTATCAGACAACCCCTCCCTCTCCTTACTCCCTCTAAAATTCCTTCACCCCTCCCCTCTGCTTTTTCTCTACACGCTGTCTCTGCTCCTCCTTTTTTTTTTTCTGCTTTCTCCCTCCAAATTCCCTCTATTTTCTATAACCAACAAAGCACCCTATCGAACTTATAACGAGATCCACCAACAGTATTTTTACGTGTAATTTTAACCTTCTTCCTTCGGCAGCACCACAGACGGACCAGAGGCTTGGTCAATTGTCAACGCTTCACTTTAGACTCACACAGTCATTCTTTTCCAGACTTCCCAATTCTACATCTGACAAATTCATTACATTAACATTACATTATCATTACATTAACAACATTATTTCTCTTTTCTCTTCTTAAATCTTATTCTTCTCTCTCAATCACTCTCCACATTCACTGAGACTTGTCTTAATGACTGGGCCTCTCCTAGATGAGCACTGGTTCGTTATCGCGCGCGACCGTCCCCGGCAGTAGAATGATCAGTTCTACTGGCAGGTTTATTGCATCTCTCGCATAACGTAACTCCAAAATTATGGAATCATCTTATTTCTTTATCTCATTCATTCCCTCATTTAATCTCAATATCTTCTATCACAAAATCTTCTATTCTCTGTTTAAACTCTTTTCCTAGGCCTGTTTTCTCTTCTCTTCTCTTCTCTTTTTACCTCTTACACTCATTCACACACTTTCATTTATTTTACCTTATGGGTAAATATACGATGAACACTGGCTCGTTATCGCGGTCTTCCCCTATCACCAATAACTACTGCAGTAAGTCTACTGATAAGTTTATCGAACCTCTCGCACAACGTAGCTCCACACAATTATGGAATCATCTACGCATCCCAGATGCTTTTTCTCAGTCACACTCCTCTCTCATTCTTCTAGGCAAAATACAAAACATTCATTCATCCCTGGAATGCATTGCTCAAATGTCCACAATGAATTTTCATCAACAAATATGTCAATTTACTTTATATTTTAACACATTCTGTACTTACTCTCAGTACTTCTGATCACTTTAATTTGGTAATACTATACGACAATATGCAGAGTTTAATTAAATAGGTCCTGCTTACCTTTTATTAATGAGAGCTCTCGTGATCAGGTTCCTGAGGTCTGCACTGAATGCCTCCTACGTCCCGTTCCTTCAGACGTGGACAGTCCGTGGAATCTGGACCTGGAGTTTAACAACTGTTAATCCTGATTCCGTGGGATTCCTATAGTTTAATCACTAAACTAAAACCATCCTCTGCTACCAAATTTGTTGGGAATCCTACTTGGAGGGTCCAATCGTCGGGACACAATTAGCTAAGAATCACTCTAGCTTTGATTATGTATAAAAATGATTTATTAATAAAAACAGAGCAATGCATTCCGGGCAGTTATACGTGCACGGTCCTAATGGAACATGACTAGTTCAGAGGTCCCCAAATAGGCGCTTAGACAGAGATGCGCTAGTGTTTTTAAAGGGTTCTCCTTAAGGGAGCCCTATTGGTTAAAAGCGTCACTGGGCAGTTCATACCGTCATGTCAACAATGTTTCTATTGGCTGGGTGAGCGCCATGTTGTCTCAGCTAACAGAATGTGTCTGTGTGTGCGTGTGTGTGTGTGTGTGTGTGTGTGTGTGTTTTGAATACCTGTCTTGTTAGGGGATGTCATATACAACTGTTAATGCAATCAGTGTAATCTCCTGGCCTTTGATCTTCTGTTGGTTTCCTGCCATATGTGGTTTATTGCTCTACACCCGACACAGGAGTGTTGTCCTTATTTACACACCAAAAGGACAAGTTTCACTCAAGGCCCTCTCTTCACTCAGTATCTTGACCAGTACTTCCTTCCATTTACTTATGCATAGGTTTATTCACAGTATCTAAATATGTACACAATACCTGAGTATAATTTCTTAGAATAATCACAATACCAGTTAGTTGCCTTAAGTATATATTTTTGTGATACTCTTCTTACTTAGGAAATATTTAAATGGTATTTTGCTGGTAACAGAACATTTTAACAGTTTAGAATTAGTACTTTAAACTTAGATAAAATAAAAATATTTCTTCCACTATGACTAAATCTAATGTAGCAACATTTATGAAGCAATGAGAAGGAATACCTGGTGCTGTAAGCTTTTTATTAGCATAAGGCGCTGCTACTTCTTTGCTGGACGCAGAGCTGACAATGAAACTGTATAGAGGATGCAACTTTTTTTTTTTGGAAGCAACAGCTTTATTTAGAACTGAAATAAACAATCTTACAGTGTTCAATAATTCAAGTAGGAGTTCAATATACTTGCAGTTTGACCACATCATAAATAAATAATATGTTCTGGATGATGCAAATTTACAGAAGACGACAAGTCTTGAAGACAGAGGTAAGAAAATTGAGTTAATTACAGTAATAAAAAATAGGAACATGGAAATACATGAAAGTATTCATAAGTGTAGCAACAGGCGAAATAAATGAATCAATGTGGAACAAAACAAATCAAAGAACTCTTAAAAATTCAGAAGTGTTAAGTATAGTAAAAAGAAGCAAAAAGCAAGTCAACTTCTTGATTCCAAGGTGAATTGAATTGAACTACTAGCAAGCTACTGCAAAATGTATACGTGAAATAATAGTGTGATTACATGTAGTTCAGTATTCCTCAACCCCAAGCTGTTTATTCAACAGGTTTGAGAACCTTCAGGTTTTCACGTCTAGAAGTAGCTTGTTTTCACCCTGTGCACTTGCTTACGGCCATACCACCCTAAACGCGTCAGGAGGCATTGAGGCGATAGGAGTGAGAGGAGGTGTGTGGAGTATTGGCAGGAGCGTCTTGTTTTTGTTGCTAATTTATTTCTTTTAGTTTTGATGTCCATTGCCGTCTTCTTTATCCGCCAACTGAGGTGCGCTTTTTTTTTTAATTTGTTATATCCCCCACAGCTTTTTTGGCTGTGAGGGGTTACTTTGTTTGTTCTGGGTGCTAGTTCAGGTAGGGAGTGAGTCCTTACCCCAAGTGAAGGAGTTTAAATACCTTGGGGTTTTGCGAGTGAGGGGACCATGGAGCGTGAGATTAGTCGGAGAATCGGAGCAGCGGGTGCGTTATTATATTTGGTTCATTGCACCGTTGTGACGAAAAGGGAGCTGAGCCAGAAGGCAAAGCTTTCGATCTACTGGGCAATTTTTGTTCCTACCCTCACCTATGGTCATGAAGGCTGGGTCATGACTGAAAGAACAAGATCCAGGGTACAAGTGGCTGAAATGGATTTCCTTAGGAAGGGGGCTGGCGTCTCCTTAGAGATAGGGTGAGAAGCTCAGTCATCTGAGAGGAGCTCAGAGTAGAGCCGCTGCTCCTTCGTGTCGAAAGGAGCCAGTTGAGGTGGTTCGGGCATCTAGTACCCTGTCTCTCCTAGTTAGTTATGCTCTCCTAGTTATGCTGTAACAGCTGGGGGACTTCTTTTGACACACCGAGTTCCTCTCTCCTCTATCTTTCTATCTTTCCATTTGTGTGCATCCATGTCCCAGAAATGCTTGTTACTAACCTATCTCTGGGGAGTAATTCCACGGAGTACCTATGTTCTTTTTCGCCCAGCATGTTTCCTTGGATCAGGAGGCTCCAAAATCATGGTAGCAGCTGTCGTCATGGTCCCGCTACACGTCCCGATGCCGTGTTCATCCTGCTACGCTGCTGTGCCCCTACGTCCTGCTGTGCCTTGTAATGCTGCACAATCCCTGCTATGCCATGAACTACTACAAAGAACTACTACAAACTGTTATTTTTTCTGTGGCTGTTATTGCCACTCTTCATTCTAACCCCAACCGGTCGTCAGACACCGCCTACCAAGAGCCTGGGTCTGTCCGACGTTTCTGCCTAAAAGGAAGTTTTTCCTCGCCACTGTTGCACTGTTGCTTGCTCTGGAGGGAACAACTAGAACTGTTGGGTCCTTGTAAATTATGGAGTGTGGTCTAGACCTGTTCTATCTGTAAAGTGTCTCGAGATAACTCTTGTTATGAATTGATACTATAAATAAAATTGAATTGAATTGAATTGGTAAGGATGCCTCCTGGGCGCGTCCCTAGGGAGGTGTTCCAGGCATGTCCAGCTGGGAGGAGGCCTCGGGGAAGACCCAGGACTAGGTGGAGAGATTATATCTTCAACCTGGCCTGGGAAAGCATTGGGATCCCCCAGTCAGAGCTGGTTGATGTGGCTCGGGAAAGGGAAGTTTGGGGTCCCCTACTGGAGCTGCTGCCCTGCGACCCGATACCGGATAAGCAGCTGAAGATGGATGGATGGATGGATGGAGTTTTGATGATTATAATTTGTGTGACGTTTGGAGACTGTCTTCTCCGGACAGCAAGTGGTGAATACCTATTTAAAACAATCCAGAATAGACTTCTGTCTGGTAAATGCTGGACTGTGTTTTTATGTGACTGATCCGGTTTATGAAAATAATGTGTGGAGTGACCACAACTCTTTCAGTTGCACTTTAGAATTTGAACAGGTGCAGAAGAATGGTGGCATCTGGTGCTTCAATTCACATTTGTTAGCTGATAAAGCTTTCAAAGTGTTGATGGTTTTTGTGGATGTGTTGTTGTGGTGGGGTCACTTGAAACAACAGATAAAAATTAAATGTATACATTATGCCAAACTTAAACGTCAAAGT